>VZRS01013366.1:2025-24915 GCA_013398055.1 Ifrita kowaldi | reverse complement strand
GATGCGGCTCCTCATCCTTCCCCTCGCAGCGCTTCAAGGGCACGGACGGCGCCGAGAAGGCGGCGGAGAAGGCGAAGCCGGCCAAGGCGGAGGAGGCCAAGGGGAAGGCGGTGAAGGCTGAGGAGGCTGTGGATGAGGTTGGTGTGATGCCCTCACCTCGCGTTTTTCGCGTGGAAAGCCAAATTATCCCGGTCACTTGTCTTGGGGTGAGGGTTAGGGGGAGATCTCAGGGAAAGGTTCTTCCCCCAGAGGGTGCTGGGCACTGCCCAGGCTCCCCAGGGAATGGGCACGGCCCCGAGGCTGCCAGAGCTCCAGGAGCGTTTGGACAGCGCTGCCAGGGATGCCCAGGGTGGGGTTGTTGGGGTGTCTGGGCAGGGACGGGGGCTGGGCTGGATGGTCCTTGGGAGTCTTTTCTAGTTCAGGAGATTGTGTGATCCCAAGTCTTCAGAAGCCTGGTTACAGCAAAAAGCCTGGTGATTGTACCCCACCTTAACCTGGATCTGCTGCATTTTCCCCAAATGTTGCAGCCCTGCAGTAACATGAATACATCATTCACTAACAGTGTCTTCTTTTATGCCTTAAACTCAGTGGTTGTTCAATCTTGAGCATATCTGAGGCTATCTAACCCACCAGTCATAACTCTTTTTGTAACCTTAGGGGCCGCCAAAGTACACAAAATCCATTTTAAAGAAGGGCGATAAAACCAACTTCCCGAAGAAAGGAGACACTGTCCATTGCTGGTACACGGGAAAGCTGCAGGATGGGACAGTCTTCGATACCAACATTCAATCAAGTAAGGTTATGGATATTTAGATGTGCAGATAAACTGTTTGGGTTGGTTGCAAATGCTCCCAGAGGGAATTTCCTGGGCTCCTCCAGCAGATGCGGGCAGGGGTTTGCCTCTGGAAGGCGTGTCTGGGGGCATTCCTGACAAACAGCTTTATCATGGTGGTGTGGAGCTGCTGGGTGTCCTGCGGCTCCCAGATCCCGATTTTCCATGAGCAGGGCAGTATTTTAGGACTGGCTGGTGTCAAGTGACACGGCTGCATCCTGCCAGCCCCTGCTTCTGGCATTCCAGGCCTGGGGAATGTGGAATGCAGGGAGCCAATCCGGGCTGGAGCTGCTTGGGGGGGAGATGGTTCCTGCAGAACTCTGGCACCAGCAGCGTCCTTAATTTCTCTAAACAAACACATCCTGGGGCCCTTCTGTGGTAAATCTTTAAATTTGGAGGCACTGGACTGAGAGGGATTTGAGTACTCCAGTGTGCAATATTCCCTGCTGGTGTTTTTGTGACAGATCAGAGGATTTGGGGGTCTGAAATTGTGCAGTACTGGAAAGGCTTTCCCAGCAGTGATGTCCCACACTCAGGAACAGTATTCCAGAGTCACTGGAATACTGTCTGTAATTCCTTGTATTTGTATGTTCCCTGTTGGCTTTCTTCAGTTCCTTAATATGTCTGTGACTTGTACAGTCAACCTGAGTAATTCAGGAATGAGTCTGTGGGATTTGAAAGATGCTTTGGTGAAGCTTGAACATTTAATGAAGTTTTTAGTGCGCAGCACTCATATTTCCCCTGAAAATCTGACACTGGGCTAAAAATAATATTACAAGGATAGATAATTGTATAAAGCATGAATGTAATGGCAGTTTTACCCAGAAGAGTGGAGTGTGCTCGTGTGATGCTGAAGCAAATGAACATAAACCTCTTTTCCAGGTTCAAAGAAGAAAAAAGCAGCCAAGCCCTTGAGTTTCAAAGTTGGTGTAGGAAAAGTGATCCGAGGTGTAAGTAAAGCATTAAGGGCTCCCTCAAAGTCCCTGGGGAGTTTCATTCTGTGATTTATGGCTGGGGTGCAGTTTTTGGGCTGTTCTGTCTCTCGTGGAGGCAAATTGCAAGGGACTTCCCTGGGAGGGTGGAACATTCATGCTCAGAGTGATTCCCTCCTTAGGCAGCGCATGGAGCACAGGCTCTGTTCCCTGGGATCCGCCCAGCCTCGGGCTCCTGTCAGTCTCTCACAGCAGCCAAGGCCGTCGGGATCCTGGGGCTCCATCCATCCCTGTTTGTGCATTCCCTGGGCTTTACTCTATGCCAGGGCTGGACAAACCTTTCCATGGGGAAATTCCTGCTGGTGTCCACTCTGAGCCTGCCCTGGCCCAGCCTGAGGCCGTTCCCTCTCCTCCTGTCCCTGTTCCCTGGGAGCAGAGCCCGACCCCCCCCGGCTGCCCCCTCCTGTCAGGGAGTTGTGCAGAGCCACAAGGCCCCCCCTGAGCCTCCTTTGCTCCAGGCTGAGCAGGCGAAAGTCCTGATGTGGGATGGGGTTGGAGCTGGGAAGGGGACAGTGCCCATGGGCAACACTGCAGGAGCAGCAGTGGCCCGGGTTTATCCCTGTGTTTATCCCGGGTTTGTGGGTGCCAGAGCCTTCCCTCGGTGGGCACACAGCACCAACCCCTGGGCGCTCCTGGTGGGCTCCTGGGAAGGGAATACTGAACCTGGGAATGCTGGTGGAAACAGGTGTGTTCCCATTGCTCCGTGTGTCACCCCAGCAGGCAGCACGGATCTGCTCTGTGGGACTGGTGTGGGGGCTGTGGGAGCAGGGAACACCCGTCCCCATGGACAGAGCTGCCCTGGGGCTGTGTGGGCATTCCCGGGAGCCACGGGAAAAGCTGGGCAGGGCCGTGGCTGCTGCGCTGCCCTGCCCCGGGCTGGAGCTGCTCTCTGTCCTTGCAGTGGGATGAGGCCCTGCTGACCATGAGCAAAGGAGAGAAGGCCCAGCTGGAGATCGAGCCCGAGTGGGCCTATGGCAAGAAGGGGCAGCCCGATGCCAAGTATCCTTCCATGACCTCTGACTCCTTAGGGAACCTGGGAATGCTGGGGGCAATGAGGCGCTCTATGGACAGGAATATTACAGAGGGGCTCACCTGATACTCACAGCAGGCTCAGGATATTCCCACTTCCTGGGGGGTGCAATTGCCCTTTTCTTTTGGAGAAAAACTCATGCAGGGGGAACTTGGCTGCTGTTTTCCACTTGCATTTTTATTCCAGCTGCTTCCAAGTGCTTATGCCTGTGGGGATCCTAACGAGTGTAGGGAGACAGGAGGGGAGTTACCTACTGCAGCTGTAGGGACAGAGTTACATTTGGTTCTGGGATACAGCTGAAGGAGGGGGTACAGGAGTGATCCTGCAGAGTTTGATGCAGCCCTGTTTGTTTTTTCCAACACTTCTGGAGGAGAGGAAGGAATTGTTCTGTGCTGGAATCCTGTAATCTGAGGAGCTGCCTGGACACTTCTGCCCTGTGACAGGGGCACAGTGTAACCTCCCCAGCCACTGCCCCAAAGCTGCAGACAGGGCTGGGGCAGCTCAGGGGAATGAGGAGCAGGGAGTGCTGCTGAAGGTATCCATGGAGCTGGCCCTGTCTCCTGACAGCTCCTGCCGGGCAGCAGCTGTGGCTCCCTGCTGGATCCGGGGTGTCCAGCCGGGTCAGGGCCATCCCAGGGACACGGGACAGGCTGGGGAGCAGCGGGGGCCTCCCTGCCCCGGGAGGGGTCACTGCAGGGGCTGTTTCAGCTTCCTTAACACTCACCAACAGGATCCCACCAAATGCAAAACTGTTCTTTGAAGTGGAGCTGGTGGATATTGAATGAAGAATTCCCTGTGCTGCTGGGAATCCATTTCTGCCAGAGAGAGCTTTCTGCTGGTGGTGTTGTAACTCCTGGCTCCGGTCACAGCGGTGCCTTCCTGGAGATGAGTGCTGAGTGTTGTCCCTGCCCCGCTGCTGTACAGCGACAGCCCCCCACTAAACCGAGTTTGTACCTGCCAGTGCCTCCCTTCTTTGTGTCTGTGCTCCCCCTGCCCCTCTGCCGGGGCACTGCAGAGCTCCCGGAGCAGCAGGGCCCCACACCAGCCCAGGCCCTTCCCTCCTGTGGAGCCCAATCCCACAGCATTCCCACTCCTTGGCTTGTTTGACAGAGCACTGCTCGCAGAGATCCGGGTGTCCCACAGGTGCTCCCAGGGTGTCCCCGTGCCACAGCCCCTCCTGTGGACACCTCCAGGGCTGAACTCAGGCATTCTGTTCTCCCTCCTGACTCGAGTGAGGCAGTCCAAGAAAGCTCAGAGCGCTACTGAATTCCTCGCTTTTATTACAAAAATGGGAATGATCACTTTGATCAAAATGAAAAAAGTTTTGCTCACACTGTGTACATGAAAAACTCTAAATACAAAACTCATCCCAAACACAGTTTGTGCTTCTAAAAAAGAACGAAGGTGGTTTAATCCCTGCCCCCTCCCACACTACAGAACCTGTGTGGCAGCTCTGCCAAGGCCCCCAATCCCAACACAGCCCGGGCCTGGAACAGCTCCCTCCAGTTGGGCTGGGAGCAGCCCTGGGGCCAGGGCCGGGCAGCAGAGCAGCTCTGGGGCAAAACCAACCAAAACCCCACAGCTTCACTCACTCAATTATGGAATCATGAGACCGACGAGAATTCTTCTGATACTCCATAAATTAGTGCAGGGAATTAAAAAAAATCATTTATGGTAAATGAGAATTGTACAGAGACCATTTATCAGTTACCAGCACACGAATCTTGCTTCGCACATACCCTGTGAGCAGCAGCTCGGTTCACATGCAGAGGACCAAAAGCAGGTGGCACAACAGTTCTTTCACAGCCCAAAATTAGAAAAATATATTTTTTTTATTCCATCTTTGTTGAAACTGCAGCACAGTGAACTCCCTCCGGGGATCAAGTTGTGTGGTAATACTGTCCGTAATTCCAGGCGTTCTGGTAGTTGTACTGGAACCAAACACAGCAGCAGCATCAGCCACCATGGCCCGGCTCCACAGGGAGCCCCTGGTGCTGAGGCAGCACAGCCCACCCCACACAGCTCCCCCAGCCCCACTGTGCCCAGCACAGCAGCCCTGGGAATGCAGGACAACGGTGCCACTGCCCCTGGAAAACCCTGGGGCAGGCAGGCAGGGGTGGAGGTACCGTGCAGCCACGGGACAGAGCCTCATCACAAAGTCACAGAATCCCAGAATATCCTGAACTGGGAGGGACCCACAGGGAGCATCCCAGCCCCTGGCCCTGCCCAGACTCCCCAACCACCCCCCCCTGGGCATCCCTGGCAGCGCTGTCCAAACGCTCCTGGAGCTCTGGCAGCCTCGGGGCCGTGCCCATTCCCTGGGGAGCCTGGGCAGTGCCCAGCACCCTCTGGGGGAAGAACCTTTCCTGATCTCCAGCCTGAGCCTCCCTGGCCCAGCTTCAAGACTGCCGTTCCTGCAGTGCTGTGTGTGAAACTCGGGGCATTTTTCCTGGCCTAGCACTGGGCAGTCTCTGTGCTGGATCAGACTCCTCCCACTGCCTGACTTTGGAAAGAATTCCCGACCCAGATGCAGGCAATCCCAAACCAGGGCTACCCAGGGGTTGTGCCCCAGCTGTAGCACTGCTCTCCCAGCTCTGGGGGCTCTGCACAGTCTAAACAACACTTTCCATTAAACCACTTCAAAACTTCCATGGATTTAAAAAACATGTGGATGTGGCAGTAGGGACATGGGTCAGTGGTGGCCTTGGCAGTGCTGGGGGAACAGCTGGACTGGATGGGCTTAGAGGGTTTTTCCAACCTCCACAATTCTATTCCAAGCTAAAATGCCTGGAGGAAGAGCCCCAGAGGACAAGCTGATTTTGCTGATTGTGCTGTGTACCAGCAGAACCCATTCCAAGGCATTACAGAATTACTGCCTGGAGACAGTCACTACCCAGGCACACAGGAAAGGGGCACCCCAAGGCCAGTCTGGGCAAACCATTACCACACACAACAGCCCTGCTGCCCTCCCTGTGTGACAGGACAGCCACCAAACTCCTCCTCACTCCACACAGGAACACTTAACACCTGTGGAGCAGGCCCAGGAGGGATCAACAACCCACAGGAGCAGAGTTTTCCTTTCCAGGAGCTGATGTTCCAGGCTGCCCCTGCCCCGTACCTGGTACCAGGCGTTGTAGTTGTAGGCGGCCTGGTTGACCTGCATGTCCCCGTCCATGAGCTGCGCCGACGCCAGGCTCGGGTCCTCCGTCAGCAGCTTCTTCTCATCCGGCTCCTCCGAGCTGCAAGGGAACACAGCCTTGTACTGGAGAAACGCTGGGCATGTCCTCGTGTGGGGAGTAACAGTGCTCAGCTGGGTGAGGGGATTGGGGTTAGGGAAGGACAGTTTGTGCTGTGCTTCAGAACTGGCTGGGTTTAAAGCTGCTGCCCAAACTGAGACAGCAAAGTCACGTTCCTGCTTAGAGACTGGGGTATTTTACCAGAACTGTTTGGCTCAACAACAAGTTATTTTCCAAAAATGTTTCCATCCCTGGAAATGTCCAAGGCCAGGTAGGATGGAGCTCTGAGCAGCCTGATCTATGGAAGGTGTCCCTGCCCATGGCAAGGGGTGGCACTGGATGGGCTTTAAGGTCCCTTCCCATGAGAACCATTCTATGGCTACGTAAGGCAGCAGCACAGTATTTAGTACACACTTTAAGGACTAAAATAAAGTGATCCTATCCTCACATCAGTAGGTTCAAAGCTGACAAATACCTGCATACACACTCACAGGCTGAAGAAGCCCCCCAGAGCCAGGCTGCTCCCTGCCCTGCCCTGCCCCAGAGGTGTCCCAGATCTCTCTCCCTGCCCAGCCCGTACCCGTTCTCCGCCCGCCGCTTCAGCGTCTCCTGCTCCTTCAGCAGCGCCTGGTGCTCGTCGTAGGCATCCAGGAGCCTGGGGAGAGCACAGCCAGTCAGGCCTTGCACACATCTCAAACACCTGAGCAATGCCTACTCGAAACTGTAACCACACAGCAAACTGCAATGGAATAAATTCTAACCAGTGACCCACCACCAACAGGGGAAAGCCAACTCAGTTCCATTCACAACAGCTCCAGTTCCCAACCTGCTCAACTTCCCTCACACTTGAAGCACTTTTTATCAAGTTCCTTTGTAAAGAAGTTTTCTAGAAGTGCTTTGTGATTCAGCTGCTCCTTCAGTGCCTGCTGGTGATGCCACCCTCAGCAGCACTGAGATGTGGCAATCAGTATTTAAACACTGGAAATTTTTCCAATCCCAAAGCAGCACCCGCAGCCTTTCCCCATCCAGCAGGGAAGAACAAGTATGGTTAACGCAGCACAGGAGAGTCCTGGCTAAAATTCCCACAAATATTGAAATACCCCTTCTTCTGCAGCATCTCACAAAGCCTGCAGCTTCTGTCAGTGTGCTCTGGGTGAAAAGAGCTCCTTGTACTCATTCTGTGCTCTGGGATTATTTGGGAACTGCAAAATTCCTTGTGTTTGATCTGCCTCAGATCCCAAACTTGCGCTGACTGGCTGCCATGCAGAGGCAGCAGAATTTAAGGACAGCTATTGTTAAAAACATACAAAGCAGAAAAACTGACTTGTCATTAATCCTTCCAGGTTATTTGGCTGCAAACTGTAAATAAAAACAACAGACAATTAAGAGGCAAAAAGTATTGTAGTATTGAACTAAAAACTTGCATTTCTGGTGTATTCTCCCACAAAAGTGCACAGTTGTTAATAATGCTGAACATAGGAAAGCCCAGCCAGTGCAGTTTTGGAAACACACAGCAGCTCCACGGAACAGAGCCTCAAAGGACACTGTATCACAGAGCTGCCCCAGCCCCCTGGGGAGCACCTGCCTTCACAGGGCTTAGCAAGGGGAAACCACAGGAAAACCTGGCAGGCAGCAAAGCTCTGCTCAGTGAGGTGTTGGGCACTTCAGATTAAAAGGGGTAATCATCTGAAAAGAGATTCCAATTTAAAAATCTATTCCTGTTTAAAAATCTATTCCTGTTTAACACCAGGAGGTTGGTTTAGAAAAGCAGCTGTTCCTTACAGAGAGCTGATGGCACAAAGGAAACCATTTTAGAGATGCCACTGACCCCACCCCTTCCCAACTGCTGCCAGCACTCTCCCAGTGACCCCAGTTTGGCCACTGCCCACGGGACATCTTACTTGTTCACATCAGACCCAAAATCTTCCAGGAATTCCACTTTTCTCTGTGAGAAGGTGATCCTCATTTTGATGGACAAGGCCCCATGGACGGCCTTGTCAAAGCAGCTCAGGATGTTCTCCTCGTTCTGCTTGAGGTCACCACTGTACTCCATCTCCAGCAGGTTCAGGTACAGTTTGGTGTTTTCCTGTGCAAAAGAGGCATTAGGAGGTGCACAGCTGACCCTCACAGCAGGTGTTTGACTGTTACACATCACAATTCACCCCATCAATACACAAAACAACACGCAGTAAAGGGATTTTCCCTTCTCCCTGGGCTGGTTTGTTGCACAAACAGACCAGAAGTGACCAACACCACAAACCCAGGAGCTGCACTTCTCTGGCAGCATCTGAGTGCCAGATATTTCTGTGCTGACACCAAACCACCAAGTACTGCCCAAACCAATAACACCAAACACACCAAGACCATTTAAGAATCTAAAAATTAAAACAAAGGTGAAAAGCACATTGTGCTTCTGATGGGAAAAGAGAGTGCAAACTTCCACATTTCCAAGCTGGGACCCTGGCAACGTCAGTTTAGAGGGACTGTTGTCTCCATGCAGTAATGGGACATTACATCCAGTTACAACTCCTGTCATCACTGTTGCCATGTTTCACAAAATGCTTCAGAAAGAGAGAAAGACACCAGGGTGGTTTGAGTTTTGGGTAAGACAGCCAAGAGGGAACACATACTTTGTCCAGTTCTATGGCTTCTGACAGCACTTTTCTTGCCTTTGGCAGGTTTTTCTGCACTTTGAAGAGGTGCCGGGCGAGTTTGATGGCATAGAAGGAGGCTTCACTGATGGACTTGGCATTCCTGACAGCATCCTCCAGCAGCTGCTCCGCCTCCTCCATGTTGCCGTGCCGGCGCTCCAGGCTCACCCTGCGCAGGCGGATCATGGCCAGCCCCAGGATGCACTCCTCAAACGTCTTCAGGATCCTTCTGGCTTCATCAATGTTGCCTGGAACAGCAGGGAGATGCTTTAGGACAGGGCAGATCCCAGAGCTCCCCCAGCAGAGCCCCACCCCAGGCAGGGCTGCCCTTACCCTGCTGCTCCTCGAAGGCTGCCCACAGCATGTGCACCATGGGCTTCTTGGGCAGGTGGATGGTGCAGGCCCTGCTGTACACGTGCCTCACGCCCTCGATGCTGTGGTTCTCCATGTATTTGGCATACTAGGGTTGGAAACAGAGCAGAGACCAGCCAGGTTAAAGCTTGTATTTGTCTCTAAGAACATGCCAGAACGATAAAATTCTTTTGTTTAAACCCATTCAGCACCTTTATGGAACCACTAGACTAGTTTCTGTAAGGAAGGACGTAGAGAGGCAACGCAGTTGGCAAATGCAGCAGTCAAATCTGGTTGCAAGCAGACCATCTCCTAATGCAACAGATATAGTTATAGATGAACAACGTTCCACAGGGTACAAGGGTTAGTCACCAGGTCAAGGTGTGCACCAGCAGAGCCGTGAGCTGCTTCCCTTACCTTGATCCAGAAGTCCTCATAGAGGGCACATGAAATGACACATCTCTCAAAGAGGACCACGACTCGCTCGTGAGTGCCATTCTCTATCTCAAACTCTAAGTACTCTTTCCAGTTTTTCAGCTGAATTTTCTCCAGAGGTTTTACATGAAAGTAAGGCCTCTTGATCTGCAAGAGTCACAGGATGCAACTGGTGATTACAAACACACCACCAAGGGGGTTCAAACAATCAACAGCCACACAACCAACATTCAATTACTGCCATTTCAGTCATCAGGGCTCCAGTGACACCTCCTCGTCTCCTCAAACCAGGGTTACCCAGGTATGGATCAAGGGATTTACTGCAGTGACATTCCAGGCTACAGACTTCCTGTCCTGGAAAGCTTTTAGAGTGCAGAGGTGCTGGGGAAGGACCCAAGGCGGCCTGGTGTCAGTGACACTATGGACACACTGGACACTGCCCACATCCACCCACACAAGTGAAGTGCTCACTGTGGTACACTCAGCCCACAGATTAAACTCAGGATTTGGTTGAGAATCATGACAAGGAAAGACAGAGCACTGAGCTGGACTTCCTATTAAATATTTACATCAAGCTGGTTATAGCAAGACCATGAATTAGCACCATCATGTTGTTGTTGATGGCTGCAAGAGGGGCTGGGTGGGACAGAGCTCAGCACAGAAAATTAAACATTGCTCTGTTTAAATTTCAATTGCTTTGTCTGGCATCCTGCCAGAGATCCTTTGCTTTTCCTCACTGCCTTTAATTGCATTTGATTATGTCTGTCCTGTGCTGCAATTCCCTCTCAGATCCAACCCCACACAAATGGATGAAGAACTTACAGCAATTAAGGAGAATCCAACTCTTCAAAGCCACCTGAAATTTAAAGCCAACCCCCCCCTTCGTGCTCCTCACTGACCTCTGGTGTGGAACCCAACACTCTGTGGCCCTTTTGACCAGCTCACAGTCCCATTCCTGCTAAAAACAGCTCTAAGCAATCCCCAAAGCCTGCATGGGTGGGATCTGTGCCCACCCACCTCTCTGCTGTGCTTTACAGACACGCTGAACTTTGCATGTGCAGCTCCTGGCAGCTCCAGGGCAGACACTCTCCCGTGGTAACAAGAGCACATTGTGGCCAGGAGCAAGGGACACTCAGCTTCCCACACCTTTCCTGCCCAATGCCCACAGCTCCAGTGCTCTCCCAAGTCCCACAGGTTTGCAGCTTAAGGCTTCCCAGGGCAGGAATCTGGGACACACTCTGCTCCCTCCTGCCACGGGGCACTGGTACAGAGCCCACTGACAATGGCTCCCCACTCTGTGAGCTCCTGGGCTGTTGAGGCACCTGGCCCAGTCCAACCCAGTGCAATAAATCACCCACCAGTTCTGACATCACCCAGCCCATTAAAGAGTCTCTGAAACTGTCCCAGCTGGGTAACACAATGGACTCTTTAGAGCAAGAAGCAAATTTAAAACAACGACCATGTTTGCCAGGAAGAAAATTATAAATACTGAGAACGAAAACCTCCAGTTGTTTTTTTTCAAATGTAATCCAACTTAATTCTACAGCAAAAGCTGTATATTTGCAATGATCAAAATATTAGTTTAATTAATTAATTTTAATACATTATACACAGGAGGTCCAAACAAAGTTACCTGATTAAGTGTGTAATGTTAAAATACAAAACCACAGGAATTTCGTTCTCCTTTGAGCACAGGCTTACCTTTCAAAGGGAATCCCCTCCATCCCCTCATGCCTTTGCACCACCCCAGATGCACGAGGCAGCTCTAACTCTCAGGACTCACTGGCTTAGTAAACATTACAGCACCTTGCCTCTCTCCAAACACTGCTCAGAGATCTTTACATCATCAGGTGCCAGGTGCCTCTTCACAAGAAAAACGGCAGAGAAGTGAAACTGTTCCAACTTTGAGCCTCTGTTCAAACCCCCCCCAACAGTTTAAGTTCAGGCTGTTTCACAGAATTCCCAGCTCCCAGTCCTGTTTCCAAACCACTTGCTTGCGTTGCCTCACACGAACCCCACTTACCGCTTCCTCAAACGTCCACCTCTTACTGACTTCGTGCTCGTTGTGGTTAAATATCTCCTGGTGGATCTCAATGATTCTGTGCCTCATGTTCTCTATCTCAGTGATTAGCTAGAACAGAATTTTAACAAATGTAACACAGGCAGACATGGTATCACCTTTGTAACTGCTTCCTGTGCCAGTGACCTGCATGGATTCTCCCTGAGCAGCCAGGGAAGGGCTGGGACACTGCCTGACAGCCTTGGCCCTTGGCACACACATCTGAACTGGCTTTTACCTTATGCTAAAGCTGATTTGAGATTAAGACTGGATTTGGATCCAAGTCAGCCCCAGTTTCAGCGTGTCTGTGTTTTCACCATCAGCAATTCCTTTGGACAGCTCCGGGCTTTCCTGGGCCTGTAAGAGTCTGAACCTGCCCAGGCCACTGCTGATGAGGAGCTTTCTTAGACCACGGATCCCCATCTGCTGATCTGGAAAATTACTGTTTGTTCCTAAGGTTTTGTACAGTGCTTCTTTAATTTTCTCACTCATTTCTTTAACACCTCTGCCAGCACTGAAGGGGCTGTCCTGTTACCACACAAGCCCCAGGGCAGTGATGTGCAGGAGCGCTCTGGGCACAGCTGAAGTGGCTGCAGTGGAACCCCTGCCCCAGCCTAGGGAAGGACAGGGGCGGCCATGCCCACCCCATGCAGGTGCCTTGGTAGGGTCAGCAACGTCCTCAGTGCTGCAGGGCACTGATATGCAGGACATTTCTGATTTCTGGGCACAGCTGAAGTGGCTGCAGTGGAACCCCTGCCCCAGCCTAGGGAAGGACAGGGNCAGTGCTTCTTTAATTTTCTCACTCATTTCTTTAACACCTCTGCCAGCACTGAAGGGGCTGTCCTGTTACCACACAAGCCCCAGGGCAGTGATGTGCAGGAGCCCTCTGGGCACAGCTGAAGTGGCTGCAGTGGAACCCCTGCCCCAGCCTAGGGAAGGACAGGGGCGGCCATGCCCACCCCATGCAGATGCCTTGGTGGGGTCAGTGATGTCCTCGGGCTGCAGGGCACTGATATGCAGGACATTTCTGATTTCTGGGCACAGCCAGAGCGGCTGCAGTGGAACCTCTGCCCCAGCCCCAGGGAAGGACCCACCCCATGCAGATGCCTTGGTGGGGTCAGTGATGTCCTCGGGCCACAGGGCATTGATACGTATGAGCTCTCTGGGCACAGCCCAGCTACAGCAGACTCTGCTGCCTGCAGTGGAAGCCCTGCCCCAGCCCCAGGGAAGGACAGGTACCCCGTGCAGGTACCTTGGCGGGGTCGGTGATGTCCTCGGTGCCGCAGGGCAGCTCCTCCCCGTCCTCGCCGCTGTGGCCACTGGCGGCCGCCAGCTCCCGGCGCAGCTGCACAAACTGCTCGGTGGTCAGGAAGTCTCGGGGCAGGTTGTTCTGGATGTGCTCTTTAAACCTAACAACAGCCACAAAGCAGGCACTGCAAAGGGGTTGTTTCACGCTGCACTGCTGCCCAACAGGGCACAGCCGTAAATCCCAGAGGGTTCTGCTTTACTTCGTGGCTCCTGAGTGACACCGAGAGTGCTGCCAGCACCCACCACCCTCACAAGTGCCATGTGTCAAAGGGAAAGGGCAGCATGGCAGGCTGACAGAACCCTCGCCATGGAAAAGAACAACAGACAATTAAAACCAGCTATAAAGGAAATACTTTGTACAAGTTATGGGGAAGACTGTGTGCAATTTAACTGAGGTTGCTGCACACCTCTCCCTACAAATGCAGAATTCTACTACCCAAAACTTAACCAGGATTCCTCTTTAGTCAATTAAATTGGTGCTTCACCACACATGGGCATTGCACTAGAATTAATATTCAAAACTACTCATTCTGATTTCTCAAAGACATCCTCTCTCCTTCCCCACACTTCCAAGGCCTGTCTTTATTCCACAACAAAAACTCTGAATTTAGCTAAAACCAAATTCCTCAAATGTGCATCAGTACTTTAAAACAATCAGTCCAACTGCCTGAGTATATCAGTAAATAACTACATAAAAGTGTTTCAAGTTCTTGTGCTGAGTATTTCCACCTTTCACATGACATTAACTCCCTGGTTTCCCTTTACCTCTGGAAGTGATGGCTGTAGAGCTGTGTTGGGATGCCCAGGATGCGGTCATAGATGGATGTAACTTCCCTTAGGTTTCCCTGGTCATTTTCCCAGTTTATATACATTTCCCAGAGTCTGTCAGAACGGAAATCTGTCCCAGCAGCCAGCACTGCGTGTTCATAGGCTCTGGAAAAGGAAATCATTTTACACCGGTTTCTGGAGGCCGGGACAGAACAAGGAAGGAAAGTCCTGGCTCTTATTAAAGGTTATGAGCACCCTCATTTATTTGAAACTAGACATATATTAATTATTTACATTCTTCAAAGTGTTTCCTAGATATCTGCAGCAAGGTGTCTAGAGATTCAGAAAGCTCACACCCAATTTTGTCCTCCAGCACTTCCACAACAGAACAAATAAAGGCAACAGCAAAAGGCACTTGCAGAACCCAAGGTATTAGGAAAATACACAACCTTTATCACTTTTGTCTCATACAGACTCCAAACCCACCAGTGCAGCAGCGTAACACCCAAAAGCTGTGCAGCAGTTCTGCAGCTTGATTCACATTCAGTTCCAGTTCAACCAACCTTTCTGATCAAACTCTAGTTCAACCCTTTAACCAGGTCCACTGCCGGCCACAGTGAGCAGACATCCTAACCATACCCTGGAAACCCCAAGGAATTAGATTCCAAGATTCCCAATGCTGCATTAAGTATTTCTTAACATCCAGTCTGAAGCTCTCGAGCCACAACTTTTGCCCCTAGTACCACACTGTACTGTCTTCCCTTTCTTATGGAATTTAGCTCCATCATCTCTTAAAAGTCCTTAAAGCGACACCAAGCTGCTAATAATTTGCCCCTTATCTTAACAACACAATACCCTGACCCCACTGTTGTGCATGGATATCAGGCTGCTCCCAACTCACCCCCGGATGGTACTGTTAGTTTCGGGATCAGCAGGGTCCAAGGTCTCCTTTAGGAAGTTTATATAATGTATCCAAAGATCAACACTAAGAGGAATTGCCTGAAGCCCTCGGCGATAGACCTATGAAGAGAACATGAACTGTACTTCAAATCCTTAATGGGGTCCTAAGAGAGAGGCAACACTGTGTTATCCGGTGAACCTTAGAAATACTAATTACTGGAATTTTGTTTAAATAATCTACCATTACCATTCGGGTGGAGGTTGGATAGAACATGGCAATGTTCTGATCTCCACGTGCAGAGTCTTGATCTTCAAAGCGCAGCGGTCCCTGCATTCTGATCAGGTTGTGTGGGCAGGCTTTGGGGTACAGACCATAGGGCACAGACCCATTAGAGCATCATTGACAGCGTCTGACCAAAAATGCAATAAGATGGAGCAATTGTGACCAGCAAACCAACTATATTGTTTTGAAAATGAGTAATAAATGGAAGTGACAGAAAAGCCCTGCCCTACTTGTTAAGCTGCAGTGTAATACAGAGGCTTGCACTGCAAAGCTTGACAAACTGTAGAGGTTTAACGCACCTGCCAACAAAGAGAGAGAACATTAGCTCCAAATGCCACAGCTGGGACACGTGCAAACACGTCCCTCGAGCCCTGGCCGTGCAGGGCAGGCACTGGCAGCCCAATGACTCGCAGTGGGACAGTCATTGTTGGCTTTGGGACTGGTGGCAGCGCTGGCCCCGGGCCCTACGTACCTCGTCTGACTGCTTGACGTTGTCGTGGCGCTTCTCCAGGTCCGCGTACTTCTTCCAGTACCCATAGCAGTAGGGGTAGTGTGTGAAAAACCTGTCAAAGGCTTTCCTGGCTGCTGGCAAGTGGTTCTGTGGGAAACACAGAGTGAGCACAATCAGTTCTTTCCTCAGGAACAGCTTCAGGTTATTTTACAGACAACTATTAACAGTGTATTAGAAATGCCTGGTGTTACTTTGACATTGAGCAACCTGGGCTCATGGAAGGTGCCCCTGCACACGGCAGGGGGGTGGAACTGGATGAGCTTTAAGGTCACTTCCAAGCCAAACCATCCTGGCATTTTATGATTAAATTACAACAGCGGCAAGGACAACTGCCTTAAATCAACATCTGTGACAGCCTGATGTCCATTCTACATTTGCCACTGGAATCCCATGTCTTGTTTTAGTTCTTCGTTTGTTTCTTTCTGGGAGACTGAGAAGAAAGGGGCAGGCACTAACCTCCTGCTCTACATACTGCAGCAGATAAACCCATCCTGTGAAATCCTGAGGATTGTCATCTACTACTTTCCAAAACTTGTCAAAATCCGGAGGGAAGCCGGCCTCGATATCTGTGGTCTGTAAACTCTCAATGTTTGGAATTTCGCTCTCCTGCGTGTTATCCTCATTGAGGTCCGGGGAGCTGTCCGGGGACTGCTCCATCTCAGTGACACTCATGATCTCGGTGCTGAAGTCCATGTGCTGCTCCTCGGCCGCGCTCTCGGCGCTGGGCTCCGCACTCTCATTGCCCACAGTTGGCTGCTCCTCCTCCGTGCTCTCCGAGTTCTCCATGGCACCGCTGTGGGACTGGATCCTGTGGGAACAGAAGGATTCGGTACTCCTGTAGCAAGATTCAAGCAGAGCTTGGGTGTGAATCGGCAGCTCAGAGTGCCCCAGGTGCTTCAGGCACCCCTGTATTTCACCACAACCCTGATTACATCTGCCTCACGCATCAGCCTTGTTCAGCAATAAAAAAATATTAACAGCAGTCATAGATTTTCACATCTGCACATAGAAATCATTGTGGGTTGCTGAAAAACTATCACATTATCAAGGTGTAAAAGTGAATCATTACAGTTTTCCTGTAGGAGTCCAGTGGACGTTTATTTTAAATAAAGAATTATGCTCAAATTCCATAGAAACATTCAGGCTGGAAAAGCTGTCTGAGACCATCAGGTCCAAGTTACTCCAGCAGTGCCAAGGCCACCACTAACCCATGTCCCTAAATTCATTCAATTCTCCCTACTTAGTACAAGCCAGTAACTTCTTTGTGAAATAACAGCTGTTATTAAAAGCTGCCCTCAATGCCAGGCTAAATCAAAGACAAGAATTACTGTCAGCACCAACTCAGTCCCCATTAGGGATGTCCAAATAAACCAAGCAGCACCAGAGGGCCACAGAAATGCTCTGGCTGCCCCTAACCCACAGCCCCTCACTCCCACCCACACCCAGTGCCAGGCGCTTCCTCCTGTCCCTTGGGACAGACTCCTGCTTCCTCCCACTGCTCCTCTGATGTCCCTGCCAAGAGCCACTGCCTGGCCCTGCCCTGCTGTGCCAGCGCCAGGCCAGCCTGACCTGGCTGCATGCCACCCTGCCGCGGCCTTCCCTCCTGGAGCCGGAGCAGGGGCTCTGAGCCGAGCCTTCTCCATGCCCCTCACAGCTCAGGGATCCTGCAGGATACAGCAGCTCCCAGCTGTGAGTCCAGCTGGGATGAAGGACAGTGTTGGACTGTCATCCTCACACACTGCACTGCCACTCCTGGTTCCTTCTGCTCTCCTCAGAGCAGGTGGCAAATGCATTTGGGATTTAAAAAAGAAAGAAGTCCCCACCCCAGAACTCTCCGGAGTTCTTTCACACTGAAAGCCTGAAGAGACAGCACCCAGACCACTGCTTTCACTTTGACAAGGACATGGGTGAGACACCACCACATACTGGGGGGGAAGTTCTTGCCAGAAAGGAAAAATCTCTCTCCCTTATCTTCAGCAGCTTCAGCTCTGGGGGTAACAGTTCATGTTTTCCCAGGGGTCCAACAAGACAAGGAACTCTGGCACAATGCTAAAGAGCCCACGTGGTCTATCCTGTGACTTTTCTAATAACTGCTTTTTAAATGTATTTCTGTTCTCTGTCATCTGGCAGCCACGGGCTCGGAGCAGCCTGGGATAGTGGAAGGTGTCCCTGCCCATGGCGGGGGGTCAGACTGGATGGGCTTTAAAGTCTCTTCCAACCCAAACCATTCTGTGATTCTATGATTTTGAGAAAAAACATCACTTGTAACTTTACATTATACTTAAAGTCTCAAAGAGTATTGCTGTACCTTCACCAGTGCAACAGGCAGAGATCTGGATCATTCAAAGGCTGCTGCACTTCAGAAGGTACGTCGTGCTGGTTCTAAAATGGAGGGGTAGGAGGCGGGAGTGACACANAGGAGGAGGGAGTGACACAAACAGCAGCCCCAGCACCATTTACAGCTCTAAAATTTGTGGTAACCAGTGACAGAGGTAACTAGCGATGGGACGAGAGGAAACGGCCTCAAGTTGCACCAGGGAAGGTTCATGTTGGATACTGGAGAAATTTCTTTTCCAAGAGGGTTTTCCACCCTTGGCACAGCTGTCCAGGGCAGTGCTGGAGTCCCCATCCCTGGAGCGATTGAAAAGCTGTGTGGATGTGGCACTTGGGGACAGGGGTCAGTGGTGGCCTTGGCTGTGCAGGAGAACGGCTGGACTTAATGATCAGCCTTAATAATTCCATGATTCCACGGATTCTATCATTTTTAGAAATGCAGTCATTTACANTGCACATAGAAATCATTGTGGGTTGCTGAAAAACTATCACATTATCAAGGTGTAAAAGTGAATCATTACAGTTTTCCTGTAGGAGTCCAGTGGACGTTTATTTTAAATAAAGAATTATGCTCAAATTCCATAGAAACATTCAGGCTGGAAAAGCTGTCTGAGACCATCAGGTCCAAGTTACTCCAGCAGTGCCAAGGCCACCACTAACCCACGTCCCTAAATTCATTCAATTCTCCCTACTTAGTACAAGCCAGTAACTTCTTTGTGAAATAACAGCTGTTATTAAAAGCTGCCCTCAATGCCAGGCTAAATCAAAGACAAGAATTACTGTCAGCACCAACTCAGTCCCCATTAGGGATGTCCAAATAAACCAAGCAGCACCAGAGGGCCACAGAAATGCTCTGGCTGCCCCTAACCCACAGCCCCTCACTCCCACCCACACCCAGTGCCAGGCGCTTCCTCCTGTCCCTTGGGACAGACTCCTGCTTCCTCCCACTGCTCCTCTGATGTCCCTGCCAAGAGCCACTGCCTGGCCCTGCCCTGCTGTGCCAGCGCCAGGCCAGCCTGACCTGGCTGCATGCCACCCTGCCGCGGCCTTCCCTCCTGGAGCCGGAGCAGGGGCTCTGAGCCGAGCCTTCTCCATGCCCCTCACAGCTCAGGGATCCTGCAGGATACAGCAGCTCCCAGCTGTGAGTCCAGCTGGGATGAAGGACAGTGTTGGACTGTCATCCTCACACACTGCACTGCCACTCCTGGTTCCTTCTGCTCTCCTCAGAGCAGGTGGCAAATGCATTTGGGATTTAAAAAAGAAAGAAGTCCCCACCCCAGAACTCTCCGGAGTTCTTTCACACTGAAAGCCTGAAGAGACAGCACCCAGACCACTGCTTTCACTTTGACAAGGACATGGGTGAGACACCACCACATACTGGGGGGGAAGTTCTTGCCAGAAAGGAAAAATCTCTCTCCCTTATCTTCAGCAGCTTCAGCTCCGGGGGTAACAGTTCATGTTTTCCCAGGGGTCCAACAAGACAAGGAACTCTGGCACAATGCTAAAGAGCCCACGTGGTCTATCCTGTGACTTTTCTAATAACTGCTTTTTAAATGTATTTCTGTTCTCTGTCATCTGGCAGCCACGGGCTCGGAGCAGCCTGGGATAGTGGAAGGTGTCCCTGCCCATGGCGGGGGGTCAGACTGGATGGGCTTTAAAGTCTCTTCCAACCCAAACCATTCTGTGATTCTATGATTTTGAGAAAAAACATCACTTGTAACTTTACATTATACTTAAAGTCTCAAAGAGTATTGCTGTACCTTCACCAGTGCAACAGGCAGAGATCTGGATCATTCAAAGGCTGCACTTCAGAAGGTACGTCGTGCAGGTTCTAAAATGGAGGGGTAGGAGGAGGGAGTGACACAAACAGCAGCCCCAGCACCATTTACAGCTCTAAAATTTGTGGTAACCAGTGACAGAGGTAACTAGCGATGGGACGAGAGGAAACGGCCTCAAGTTGCACCAGGGAAGGTTCATGTTGGATACTGGAGAAATTTCTTTTCCAAGAGGGTTTTCCACCCTTGGCACAGCTGTCCAGGGCAGTGCTGGAGTCCCCATCCCTGGAGCGATTGAAAAGCTGTGTGGATGTGGCACTTGGGGACAGGGGTCAGTGGTGGCCTTGGCTGTGCAGGAGAACGGCTGGACTTAATGATCAGCCTTAATAATTCCATGATTCCACGGATTCTATCATTTTTAGAAATGCAGTCATTTACAACCTAAACTTATTCTGACGTCTAACTATCTGATTCAGAAGCCATTTTCCGTCTTTAAAAAACAGCCNAATCATTACAGTTTTCCTGTAGGAGTCCAGTGGACGTTTATTTTAAATAAAGAATTATGCTCAAATTCCATAGAAACATTCAGGCTGGAAAAGCTGTCTGAGACCATCAGGTCCAAGTTACTCCAGCAGTGCCAAGGCCACCACTAACCCACGTCCCTAAATTCATTCAATTCTCCCTACTTAGTACAAGCCAGTAACTTCTTTGTGAAATAACAGCTGTTATTAAAAGCTGCCCTCAATGCCAGGCTAAATCAAAGACAAGAATTACTGTCAGCACCAACTCAGTCCCCATTAGGGATGTCCAAATAAACCAAGCAGCACCAGAGGGCCACAGAAATGCTCTGGCTGCCCCTAACCCACAGCCCCTCACTCCCACCCACACCCAGTGCCAGGCGCTTCCTCCTGTCCCTTGGGACAGACTCCTGCTTCCTCCCACTGCTCCTCTGATGTCCCTGCCAAGAGCCACTGCCTGGCCCTGCCCTGCTGTGCCAGCGCCAGGCCAGCCTGACCTGGCTGCATGCCACCCTGCCGCGGCCTTCCCTCCTGGAGCCGGAGCAGGGGCTCTGAGCCGAGCCTTCTCCATGCCCCTCACAGCTCAGGGATCCTGCAGGATACAGCAGCTCCCAGCTGTGAGTCCAGCTGGGATGAAGGACAGTGTTGGACTGTCATCCTCACACACTGCACTGCCACTCCTGGTTCCTTCTGCTCTCCTCAGAGCAGGTGGCAAATGCATTTGGGATTTAAAAAAGAAAGAAGTCCCCACCCCAGAACTCTCCGGAGTTCTTTCACACTGAAAGCCTGAAGAGACAGCACCCAGACCACTGCTTTCACTTTGACAAGGACATGGGTGAGACACCACCACATACTGGGGGGGAAGTTCTTGCCAGAAAGGAAAAATCTCTCTCCCTTATCTTCAGCAGCTTCAGCTCCGGGGGTAACAGTTCATGTTTTCCCAGGGGTCCAACAAGACAAGGAACTCTGGCACAATGCTAAAGAGCCCACGTGGTCTATCCTGTGACTTTTCTAATAACTGCTTTTTAAATGTATTTCTGTTCTCTGTCATCTGGCAGCCACGGGCTCGGAGCAGCCTGGGATAGTGGAAGGTGTCCCTGCCCATGGCGGGGGGTCAGACTGGATGGGCTTTAAAGTCTCTTCCAACCCAAACCATTCTGTGATTCTATGATTTTGAGAAAAAACATCACTTGTAACTTTACATTATACTTAAAGTCTCAAAGAGTATTGCTGTACCTTCACCAGTGCAACAGGCAGAGATCTGGATCATTCAAAGGCTGCTGCACTTCAGAAGGTACGTCGTGCAGGTTCTAAAATGGAGGGGTAGGAGGAGGGAGTGACACAAACAGCAGCCCCAGCACCATTTACAGCTCTAAAATTTGTGGTAACCAGTGACAGAGGTAACTAGCGATGGGACGAGAGGAAACGGCCTCAAGTTGCACCAGGGAAGGTTCATGTTGGATACTGGAGAAATTTCTTTTCCAAGAGGGTTTTCCACCCTTGGCACAGCTGTCCAGGGCAGTGCTGGAGTCCCCATCCCTGGAGCGATTGAAAAGCTGTGTGGATGTGGCACTTGGGGACAGGGGTCAGTGGTGGCCTTGGCTGTGCAGGAGAACGGCTGGACTTAATGATCAGCCTTAATAATTCCATGATTCCACGGATTCTATCATTTTTAGAAATGCAGTCATTTACAACCTAAACTTATTCTGACGTCTAACTATCTGATTCAGAAGCCATTTTCCGTCTTTAAAAAACAGCCCTCCAAATCCAGCTGTCTTCAGATTAGGAGGGAAAAAAAGAATGAGGGAGAAGCAGCACAGATCAGCACACAAGGTCTGAGCTGCACACGAGGCTTCAAACCGAAACCAAGTCTGACAGCTGTTCCAGCCTTCCAATCTTGTCCTTGGCACATCCCAAAATCTGACACCAATCCATGGTTTAAACCAGCCAATGCAATAGGCCATACCTAGGCCACCAAACTCCAGGGGTGGGCATTAGGCTGGGGCACACCAGGGAAACTTAATTCCGGGGGTTTTCGTATCACACAGGCTAAATAACTGAATCAGAGTATCAGACACCTACACATACTGGTATTAAATAATTGATGCCAACATGTATTATTCAGCCTGTTACCAGCAAAAGACTGCTGTACACAAAACTGCCGCTCATAAACGTGAACGAACTAATGGAAAACAAACAGGGAAACTGCAGAGGGGCAGGAATGTGGAGCTTTATCTGAGCTCTGCCCAGAACGCTCCATTCACATCCCCGATAAGGCGCTGCTGGAACCACCCGGGGCAGGGCCGGCGCTGTCCGGGCCCAGCGCGGCTGTGCCGGGATTAAGTTTGAATCACGGAATCATTTACGTTGGAAAATCCTTCCAAGGCCATCGAGCCCAACAGGTGCCCGATGCCCACCTCGTCCCCAGCCCAGAGCTCTGAGTGCCACGTCTAGGCCTTCCTTGGACACCTCCAGGGACGGGCACTCCAAACCTCCGTGGGCAGCCCCTGCCAAGGTCTGAGCACCCTTCCCATGGAGAAATTGCTGCTGATGTCCCACCTGAGCCTCCTCTGGCGCAGCCCGAGGCCGTTCCCTCTCCATCAGGGCCTCTCTGGGGCCCAGTCTGAGCAATAACGTCACAAGCCGCGAGGCGCGGAGCGGCTCCGCGCGGGCCCGTTACTCGCTCAGCGGCCGCTCAACGCACAGAACGGGGATACAAGGACACAACAGGGGCACCGGGATACACCCCCACGGCACAGATCACCCCTCGGGCACACCCGAGGCCCGGGAGCGGCCGCGGGAAGCGGCGGGGCCGACACGGCGCTCGGAGCGCCCCGCGCACGGCCCGGCCCAGCCCCCGCTCGCCTCTGCCTCCCGCCCCGGCTGTCTCACGGTCCGGCCGCTCCC
>VZRS01013365.1:412849-427962 GCA_013398055.1 Ifrita kowaldi | reverse complement strand
CCCCGCCCCGCGCTGCCGCCCCGGCTCCCGCCGCCGTGCCGGGGTGCGCGGCGTTAGCGGGGTGTGTCTGCGCCGCGTGCGGGAACCGAGCCCTCGGCCCCGCCGTCTCCGCGCGATCGAACAAGGACGCGGGAGCCGCGCTCCCGAGGCGCGTACCCGCCGCCTCGCCACGCGCACGGGCGATCCGCTGTGACTCGCGGAAAGCAGTCGTGATAATCGTAAAAGGACAAGGAGGAGAGAAATGGCAGGGGGGGAAGGAGCCCGCTGGCGGCCTTGCCGGGGCGCCGCCTGGCCCTGGGCTCCGCGAGCGCCAAGGCTTGTCCGCCGGCCTTCGTGGCCGTCAAGGCTGAAGGATTTCAGCAGTGTTGCTTCATCTCCGCCCGCGCCCCTGAGCCGGCAGCGCTGAAGGGCTGCGCAGAAGCGGGGACGCACTTTGGAGAAGGTCGATCCCACTGGCCTTCCCGGGGCGATCCCCGCCCGCAGCCCCCCGTCCCCGCACCCCGAGCGTTGCCTCCCAACAAGCGGAGATACCATGGAGAGTCTGGTGCTGGTTTGCCCCCTGTTTAACCTCCGTTTTAGAAAGTGGCACATGGCCATCAAGAAATTCAGTTCTCATCCCAGAACGTGTTTGAATGTGCACACGTTTGATTACGTGTGAGATATGTATCTTCCTCATTTTTATCCTCACAGAAGGTTTGTATCTCCATCTCTTCTTTTTTTCTTTCACAAGTAAAATTTATGGAGACAGGAGAAATTTTTTTTTATTAAATCCTAGTTCCAGAACATAAATGACTCTTGATTTCATTCTGTTAAGCACTTACCGAAATAGTATAGTCCTCACCAACATCATCCTGTTATATTACTCTGTCATCCTGTATTTATATGTCAACAGAGATAGCCCTCTGGAGTAAAGCAAACCTAACAGAAAGCAAGTTCAGAGCATTTTTTTGTTTATCTCAGCCCTCAGTCTTTTATCACGTGTACCCATAATATCCCTCCACAATAAAATCTAAGTGGCTTGAATCCATTTCTGTCTATCTCCCCGGATTATTTAATATGAAAGATCTAATAACCTTTACTGACATTGGTTTACCCCTCTTCCTTTCCTGTTTCTAATATCTAGCATATGCTGCCTTGTTAAAGGTAACAGACTATGGAGCCCACTGACTAGAAAGGGAACTCAGAAGCAGTGCAACTCTGAGAGATCAACCACTGCCTCCACCTGGAGGCTGCACAGTCAATTTTTTTTTTTTTTTGCCATGCTTCCACTTGCCAGTGGATAACAGACATGCAGAGACAGTTGGCATGCTACTGGAAATATCAGACATGAGATCCAGCAATAAGCTTGAAGACCTGTTTGCTCATAAATATTGGTGGCTTACTTAAGGTCTTAGGCACACTGAAGAGCCTATGTGAGGACTCTTCTGCAGCACGCATTATGTACCACACATTTTGTACCGATCCGATGCACTGAGTTCACAGGACTGTCAAAAGCCATAGTAAATCCTGAAACTTCAGGCAGTTTTTAACGTTAAATGGTGCATATTATTTTCACCATGATAAATGTTTTCTGATGAATCCTGGGCATATAGTTTTGAAAACTTTAAGTCTCATATCTAGGAAAAAAAAAAAGCAGTAATGCAAATTTGCCTTCATGACTCAGGTTCTTGAAATTCTAGAATTCTAGAAAGAAGTCTCCAAGGCAAATAATATCCTTCCTATGTGGGTCGACAGTCTTGGAAATAATATCCCAGATGGAGTTTGGTCACCTATTTGCTTATATGTTTGTCACTAATTATAATCAGCCACAGAAACAGACCTGATCTTTCTCCCAGATTAGTAACAAAGACGTTTCCTATATTTTACGCTGCTTCTACTCAGTGGAGGTCAGGAGAGTCAAAACCTTTTACAGCAAAACCTGGTCTTACTCTCCAAATCTTACAGTGGGCGCTTGACAGATTCAGGGATAAGGTGGGATACAGGGCCAAACACTGGTGTGGCTGAAGGAACATATTCACCATTTTTTCACCTCTCCTGAGGTACAGAAAAAATAGCATGGATGAAAGCCGTAGCTTTGTGCATTCTGCACAAAAGGAGTCTAAGGCTTTTGGGAAAACTGTAAAAAAGAGAATAATTCTATGATTATCCACCTCTGCTGATTTTCCTATTGGAGGGACGAAGTAGGTCATGAAGACCTTTAGCTAAATTCTCAGGTGACTATAGCATGGTATGATTTATACTTGCTTTCGGACAGCACAATATTAACTTCAGCTCCTTTAGATTTGTTGGTATTTATTGCTACATGACTTAAACTCTCTTAACACTACCTCTGATTTTAGCTTAATGAGTATTGCTAAGGCTACACTGAGTTGTAGTAGTACATGCAAGGTCTAGAAAAGGCATTTGAGCAGAAACTGAAAAAAAATATAACAGAAGTAATGCCTGTCATCTCTAACATTGGTTGACTCCTTGGCATTCAGTTGTGTCCATGCCTCTTGGGCTTTCCACAATATCAGCTTTGAATATGACCCAACCTGAAATTTCTCATCAGATGAAAGTAAAAGTTCTAGTGCCTCCACAGAAAAAAGGCTTTAATTCCTCACTTTTATTATAGTCCACATATAGTACAATGTAATAATTGAAATAAATCTAGAGCAAAAAAGAATAAGATGTTTCTCAAGATTATGCTTTACTAAACACAATTTAATGATTTATTTATATGTGTATACACACACGCATACTCTCTGAAATTAACTGAAGAGATGGTGACTTCTGCCATTATCCTTGGTTCCCTTGCATTGCTTTCTTTATATCTGTAGGAGGTTTACTACATAGCAATGCAATTACAGAAAACTATATTCACCAATCTTTTTATATATTTAATGTGATCAGTGCTCAAAAATGTTTAAGACTAACCAAGTCCTCCAGGGCTTCCTGCTCAAGAAGAACAGTAGTGAAAGTTCCATAAAATAGCTGATATTGTGATTTTATAAAGATCAAAGACAGAAATAAAATGCATGAAAGAAAAAGGCAAGTCATTTGACTACAGTTCAAAGTATTAATCAAAATATTTCCATGCATCTGGGAACATTTGTGGAAACTGTTCTGGAAAAATATTTGTGCTGTAATGTACTCTTGCTAAAAGCAAACCCAAGAGAAATAGATGTTCACATTGCAACTTAGGCAGACATAAGTGAGGCAATGTTTACTGGAACTGTTAAGTGTGAAGAAACACCAAAAATTGCACAATAAGTGCATGGACTAAATAAAGAAAATTTACATGATACTTTTGCACTGCAACAGCCAACTTAAGTCTTCATGGCTATTCATATGACAAACTAAGAAGGTTATGGTGTTTGAGCATTTTAGACGAGTCTAAAAGCAAATAAAAATGTCCTGTTTCTTGGTCACAAACTCCAATTCTACCCACAGAGCCACTGGCATATTACCCACTTAGATTGAGAGACACTATGGAGAACAGCAATATCTTCAGGACTGACGGAAGTATCAGATTCCACCTGAATATTTTAAACACAAAAAGAAGTATTTTCAAAAAGGCTCTTTTCATTAATGAGCACATTTGC
This sequence comes from Ifrita kowaldi, assembly GCA_013398055.1. Lineage (NCBI taxonomy): Eukaryota > Metazoa > Chordata > Aves > Passeriformes > Cinclosomatidae > Ifrita > Ifrita kowaldi. The sequence goes on along the minus strand of VZRS01013365.1, from coordinate 424,378 downwards.
TGCTGATGTGTATAACACTGCCCTTACTGAAACTCTTGAGATAGTGCTGCCAGTGTTGTGGAAAGTAGAAACATGTAGCACCATTCATTTTTAATATTGGACTGGAAAAAAAAAATCACTGGAAAGCCCTCAAGAATGTGAAAATGTACCATTTTATGAAGTGTATAGTATGCATATAGAAAGCAGGAAATGCTAGGAATATCACTGACAAGAAAAATTTTAAAAAGAAATGGGTCCTAGCTTCCCTCTTCCTATGGCTGAGTGGCAGATACGATGAGTAGGAAATCTGGAGAGCACCACATAAAAACACTGGAGAAGGAAAGCCAGCAGGCACTGAGTGACTGAGATGGCAAGGCACACCTTTCACCCGCATCAATTTGAAAGGAAGGTGGAGATGACACAGGCAGGAAGATCAGCAATTTCTCATGGCCAACAGCACAGGAGGGAGACAAGTGACAAGTCATTATTGCCATTGGGAACTGTTTCAGTATGGTGAAACAAGCTCACCATGCTAAGTTCTATTTGCAGCACCTTGCTCAGAAATTTCCGAGGACCCCTGGGGTTTGACATGTGTACTTACTCAAAGCTGCCTCGCTGTTGACATTTGAATCACTCAGATTAAATGAGACAGGCCAATAATTTGGAGGATTTTGATGTGAAGTGAGGATTTCTTGAGAAGTAAGACCAGTTCTTCTAGAAGGGGCCCAAAGATCCTTCATGTCCAGAGGTTCTCCCGGTCTGCAGCAACTGAAGCAGCTGCTGGTGGGATCTTTTCTAAAGCCCCAGCAAATGAAATTTTCTGACAGAGACGCAAACAACTCCCCCCAGCACCTTTTCACACTTTCCTTTTAAACAGTTTTCTGTCCATGTGGATATGAGCAATCTTATCTCCAAAACAAAATAAAATTGTCTTGCATAAAAGTTCCCTAATGACAGAGTTAACACAAACCTCATTCAGTTAGTCATCTAAATGAAATTACTCAAAAATGATAATACAAGTCACAAAATTCACTGCTTGGTATCCAGCAGAGCCAAGACAAGGGAAAGTCAAAATTCTTAGTCAGAGTCTTTTCAATATGACCTAACACTATTAGCTGGTACTTTTCTAGTCATCTACTTTTTTGCTTCATTCATCATACTCCAAAGCGAGAAATGTGTAAAGAAACCAGTGGGATGGGGGTTTTTGGCAGTCATTTCTTCAACACAATTGAGACTTGGTCTTGCCATTTAATCTTTGTTCACATTAGTCATCCCACTGACTTTGATGATTTACATTTGTGATTAATCCTTACTTAAGTTACAGCACTAAATCTTTAAGAAATATACCTCACTTGATTTACCAAAATGTTTGGAAGTCTGTGTACTTGACCACTGCAGGCAGAAAGACACTGATATTTTCCTATGATGTTGTGTTTTGAGATAGGACACTGAGAGCAAATATCTCACAATGGATTTTTACAGCCACCATAACAACTAAGAATAGTAAAATGCATATTAACATACTGAGCAGTTGGCTCTCCTATGACAGTAATTATCAGTGAGTCATTTGGTGAAGCCACTATACTTTGCAAAATAGTTGGAAATGTGTTCTATTGAAGCAAAAATTGAATAGTAAACTTACAGACATGAAGAGCTATAAAAAGTTTGCTACACAGCAATGACTGTCAGAAAAACAAGAAGCCTTTGTTCTGTGCAGGGGATGTTTCTTCTACTGTTTTATGGTTATTGTACACTAAAGCCATGCAAGCACTGGACAGGGTTAATTATAGCCTCTTTGAGAGAATGGAGTATAATTCTTAGTCTTAGACCCTTGCTCTGAAGGACTGTAGAGAGTCTGCAAAACCCTTAGCAGAGATCACTGAGAAGCATGCTCTTGGTTGTTCAACAGCTGTTGTTGTGTGGTCGTCACCATTCAAAGAATGGCAGATGGCTTAATTCAAAGTTTTGCTCCTGAAATTCTCTGCTCCGCTGCTTGGTAACCTTGGAGGGTCAGACATAACGTTGCCGTAATTCCTTTTCACCCTCAACATGCTCAGGTGACTGAGGTTTTTCCTTCTATGAATGCAGAAGGGAAGTATCTTTCTTGACCATGAGTCCGGACTGGGACCTAGAAATGTGGGGAACTGGGACCACTACTGCTCAAGTCCAGAGCAGGGATTTGTCTGATAGACATTTGGAGAAATCTCTACCAACCACTGCTGGTATAAGCCTCTCTTGCACTGGTGGCTTCCTACTTTTTGTCCTGCAGAGTTGTAAATTTGGCATCCAGAAGGGTGGGTAGAAAGTGGTCTAATATGCAGAAAAAGAGCAGAAGTGAGCTTGCCTTTTGTGGCATAGCCATCAAGACACTCACCATGGGAGAAGGATACCTGTGTTTCACTACTTACAGGACAGTTTACGCGTTGAGGTGTATGGACCCTACCCTGAAGAATGTCCTGTGTTAATAAATGTACCTGTGGTAATAAACAGACAGTCATCACAGATTTTGAACCATGGATTCATACAATGGTATTGTGGGTGACCCTGGGTGGATGCCAGGCATCCACTGAAGCCCCCTCTCCCTCTATCACTCCCCTCTGCAGCTGGGCACAGGAAAGTAAATATAAAATGGGTTCCTGGGTTGAGATAAGGATAGGAAGAGATCACTCACCATCACGGGCAAAACTCGAAACTCAAACTGGGAACAGTAATTGAATTTACTGCTAACAAAACCAGAGCAGGATAATGAAATGTAAAATAAGTCTTAAAGACGTCTTCCCTCCACTCCTCCTGATTTCCAGCTCTACCTCCTTCCTCCCAGTGAGAGAGGGGACACAGAGATGGGGAATGGGGCTTACAGTAAGTACATCACATGATATTCCCACTGCTGCTCAGGGAGGAGTGTCTTTCTCCAGTGTGGGATCTCTCCCACAGGAGATAGTCCTCCATCAACTTCTCCAATGTAAGTCCATCCCATGGGCAACAGTTCTCCACAAACTGCTCCAACGTGGGTCACTCTTCCACAGGGTGCTGTCCTTCAGGCACAGCCTGCTCCAGCGTGGGTCCTCCACAGGGTCACAAGTCCTGCCAGGAGATCTGCTCCAGCCTGGGCTCCTCTCTCCATGGGTCTGCAGGTCCCTGCCAGGAGCCTGCTCCAGCACAGGCCTCCCAAGGGGTCACAGCCTCCTCTCAGGCATCCACCTGCTCCAGCATGGGGCTCCTCCATGGGCTGCAGGTGGATCTCTGCATCCCCATGAACCTCCAGGGACTGCAGGGCACAGCTGCCTCACCATGGGCTGCACCAGGGGCTGCAGGGGAATCTCAGCTCTGGTGCCTGGAGCAGCTCCTGCCTCTCCTTCTCCACTGACCTTGGTGTCTGCAGAGCTGTTCTCATGTATTCTCTGACCACAATTACATAATATGCCCATTAAGGAGTTTTTTGCNACTCCCCTCTGCAGCTGGGCACAGGAAAGTAAATATAAAATGGGTTCCTGGGTTGAGATAAGGATAGGAAGAGATCACTCACCATCACGGGCAAAACTCGAAACTCAAACTGGGAACAGTAATTGAATTTACTGCTAACAAAACCAGAGCAGGATAATGAAATGTAAAATAAGTCTTAAAGACGTCTTCCCTCCACTCCTCCTGATTTCCAGCTCTACCTCCTTCCTCCCAGTGAGAGAGGGGACACAGAGATGGGGAATGGGGCTTACAGTAAGTACATCACATGATATTCCCACTGCTGCTCAGGGAGGAGTGTCTTTCTCCAGTGTGGGATCTCTCCCACAGGAGATAGTCCTCCATCAACTTCTCCAATGTAAGTCCATCCCATGGGCAACAGTTCTCCACAAACTGCTCCAACGTGGGTCACTCTTCCACAGGGTGCTGTCCTTCAGGCACAGCCTGCTCCAGCGTGGGTCCTCCACAGGGTCACAAGTCCTGCCAGGAGATCTGCTCCAGCCTGGGCTCCTCTCTCCATGGGTCTGCAGGTCCCTGCCAGGAGCCTGCTCCAGCACAGGCCTCCCAAGGGGTCACAGCCTCCTCTCAGGCATCCACCTGCTCCAGCATGGGGCTCCTCCATGGGCTGCAGGTGGATCTCTGCATCCCCATGAACCTCCAGGGACTGCAGGGCACAGCTGCCTCACCATGGGCTGCACCAGGGGCTGCAGGGGAATCTCAGCTCTGGTGCCTGGAGCAGCTCCTGCCTCTCCTTCTCCACTGACCTTGGTGTCTGCAGAGCTGTTCTCATGTATTCTCTGACCACAATTACATAATATGCCCATTAAGGAGTTTTTTGCCATCTTAAATATGTTATCACAGAGGCCTTACCATCACTCCTGATTAGCTCGGCCCTGACCAGCAGCGGCTCTGTCCTGANTTTACTGCTAACAAAACCAGAGCAGGATAATGAAATGTAAAATAAGTCTTAAAGACGTCTTCCCTCCACTCCTCCTGATTTCCAGCTCTACCTCCTTCCTCCCAGTGAGAGAGGGGACACAGAGATGGGGAATGGGGCTTACAGTAAGTACATCACATGATATTCCCACTGCTGCTCAGGGAGGAGTGTCTTTCTCCAGTGTGGGATCTCTCCCACAGGAGATAGTCCTCCATCAACTTCTCCAATGTAAGTCCATCCCATGGGCAACAGTTCTCCACAAACTGCTCCAACGTGGGTCACTCTTCCACAGGGTGCTGTCCTTCAGGCACAGCCTGCTCCAGCGTGGGTCCTCCACAGGGTCACAAGTCCTGCCAGGAGATCTGCTCCAGCCTGGGCTCCTCTCTCCATGGGTCTGCAGGTCCCTGCCAGGAGCCTGCTCCAGCACAGGCCTCCCAAGGGGTCACAGCCTCCTCTCAGGCATCCACCTGCTCCAGCATGGGGCTCCTCCATGGGCTGCAGGTGGATCTCTGCATCCCCATGAACCTCCAGGCACTGCAGGGCACAGCTGCCTCACCATGGGCTGCACCAGGGGCTGCAGGGGAATCTCAGCTCTGGTGCCTGGAGCAGCTCCTGCCTCTCCTTCTCCACTGACCTTGGTGTCTGCAGAGCTGTTCTCATGTATTCTCTGACCACAATTACATAATATGCCCATTAAGGAGTTTTTTGCCATCTTAAATATGTTATCACAGAGGCCTTACCATCACTCCTGATTAGCTCGGCCCTGACCAGCAGCGGCTCTGTCCTGAAGCTGGCTGGCACTGGCTCTGTCTGACATGGGGGAAGCTTCTGGCAGCTTCTCACAGAAACCACCCCTGAAGCCCCAAAACCTGGCCACACAAACCCAGCACAAATGGTTTGGGTTGGAAGGGACCTTAAGGATCATCTAGGTCCAGCCCTCACGCATTTGTCCAAACACATCCTGAACCACTCTTACTCCTTCACAGAGCACTACATGGAAAAACTTACGTACTAGCTGGCTAAAAGGTATTCTCTAAAAATAAGTATGATAGAGACTTACACAATAATGCATACACCGTTTTCTTCATTGTGTTTCATGAAAGAAGCAAGTGTCAAATGCAAAAAATAGTTAAATGTAGTAAGAGAGTGGGGTTGGAGAATATGTGGTCCAGTGAAGCCATCCAGGCTCAGCAGTCTTTAAACAAAGCTATTTCAGATGTACCTTACGTCTCAATGCCTGTGTCTTCCCTTTGGATAGGAAATGGAAATACAGTGTTAATCTACAGTTAATCTACTTTGACTATCATTCTTGTCAACTTTTGTTCTTCATGCATAAATACCAGTACCTCAAGAATATTCAGTGCAAAGCCCTTATGTTAGAACAGACAGACATGGATAAAATTTATCATGAAATTAAATGGAACCAGAGAAAAGGAAACCCTGATTTAGTGTTGCATATACTTACATGCCTGCAACACTTCAAAGTTAGAAGTATCTTCTCTACAGAAAAATTAATTCATTTATGACTTCAGACTTGCTGCTAGCAAGAGTAATATGTGAAAAGAAGAAAACACACAAGAAGACATTAAGCTTGACTGTAATCTTGCTTTTACATTGAGCTGTCTTAAACACAGGACAAAGGTTTGAAATAGTGCACTAAGTCGAGTAATGGTTCAAAATGTCTGCAGTGTTAGTGGCAAGCTAGCTAGCCAATCAGCATTCCAGTGAAATATTTTATGTTAGAGCAAATAGAAAGTTCTTTGAATTAGCTCTAAAAAAAAGCTGAGCTGTGGCATGCCAAGAAGGAATGAGGCAACAAACTGAAGGGATGGAGGTTTTTTCCCTGCCATCCCATTATTGTTGCCTGCACATGGCACACACTCTTGCAATCCACCCAACCTCCCCTCAGAACTTGGCAGAATCTGTTCCTTATGTCTGCTAGTGATGACACATCCTGGAGGAAAATTTTCTTGAGATTTGTTAAGTTAGCTTCTGAGGTGCCTTTCCTCATGTTCAAACAAAGGAGACACAAGAAAGAGAGAATGACAGAGCTGGGAAGCGTTTGTATTTGTCCATGGGCAAAAACTGTTGCAGCTGCATTGGTTTGAGTTGAGGTGTGAAATACTAGCTGTGAACTTCTTACTGAGCAGCAAGAGAGCTGTAGTCCAGAATTAAGTCAAGGGAACCAGACTTCCACTGCTGGTGGTGATGAGTACGAAAAGATCCACAAACTAAATATCCTCTCAAATGTCCCCAGAAAAAAGTCTGAGGAAAAACAGGGATCAGCAAAGCAAGACTTCCTGAAAATATTTAACAGTGAGCCAACTTCATGGAAAGAGTAAGAGATTGTTCCTTTGATGCCATGATGATTTTTTGCCTGTCTTATATATACCTTTTATATATCCTTTTATATCGCTTTTATGTATCCTCAGTGTTTTTAGCATGCATACTTGTAATTCCTTAAGCCTGATAATTTAGCATAGTCCTAATATTCCATTAAGCCAGAAGACCAAACATCCTGGAGGTCTCGCAGTTGGAGGCCAGAAAGCCCTATGCTATCCAGAGAAACCAAGGTCTTCTCTAGAACATCCTGTAAATTAAGATAAGCCCATCCACGGGGGAATTCCTCAGGATGGGGGGGTTCATTCGAGCCTCTCATTGGGGAATCTTTGATAGATATGCTAATTTGCAAGATCTATAAATTGTATATGTGATCTATCTTGTGTGTGCCTTTCGGTGTCCATTTCGGTGCATTCCACCTGGATGAAGTGGTGCACCTTAGGCATCTTTAAATAAATGCTGAGGTAAAAACTCCTCTTCCCCTTAACTGTGTCTGGCTCTTAATTTTCAGACCAGGAAAAGGCAACACCTTTATCTAGGCCAAGTCCCAAATGCTGTCCATGCAATTGGTGAAAATAAGCATAAAATTTGCCTCCGTAATCCCTGTAAGTTCACAGGACAATGCCATGCTTTTGATTCTACTTGTGTTTGGCTCGAAACACGTTTGAGAAGTAAAATGTTATTTCCTTGGTACAAATGGTCTTCTCAAACATGAGCCTTTTCTCTTTTAAACTGAGTATATTTCTAGAAGGCACAACACACACCACCTTAAGCTGTGGGAGCTTAGAAACACTGTTTTGTTACAAACGTCAACTAAGTGGTAGTTGATGCAGCTGTACTCCTGCCCTATGTACATAAGCTAAATTCTGCTTGGGCTAATTAGCCATGAAAGAACATTGTCAAGTCGCAGAAGAATAAGCATGGACAATTCCTTCCAGACTGACATATTACTCTCTAACACAAAGCTGTTTTAGTTTTCTGTCAACAATTCTCATGGAGATGAATTGGTGTTAGTTAAGCCCAGTGCCCAGTAACACGAATGCAATAAAGTGGTCAAGAACACTTGTCATCCAAAGCCCCAATTTGCCATTTTTGTTTACTGTTCCTCAGCTGTTATTCTTAGAATAAAATCTATTGCCTCATAAATAGAAGGAAAACAATAACACCTACTAAAAATACTGTTTAAGAAGTGTTTCACAAGACCATTTTCTGAGCCACAGGGTCTTAGCCTTCATTCCTATCCCAGGCTATAGGTAACATGCTCACACAGCTTGTGAGCTGGTTTCCTACAGAAAACTTGAGATCAAGTCAGCAGCAGAGGATGGGGAGATGCGTAGCTTGAGAACTGACAGAAGTACACTGATACTCACCAGCCTTTGTAGAGGTCCTTCATGCTCTCTTCCATTACAGGACAAGAGCACGTCCTTTGAAGGATGAAGAGGACAGTAAGACACTCCAAAGTTGCAAATAAAATACCACTATGACTACCACTACCAGAATGCCTTACAGAATGCATTTCCTATTCTCTTTCATGTTTCTGAGTTGTTCTTGAGGAAAAACAAACCAAAACAAAAAAAAACAAAAAACCCCAAAAAATTTAAAACAAACAAACAAGACCCCAACAAAACCAAACCAAAAAAAACCCCTCACAAAACAAAACAAAACAAAACAAAAAACAAAATAGAAAAAGGGCCTATTAGGACAGCTTGCTTGAATTTCCACTGACACTCTGTATGGTTCTTGGGGCAATCACAGATCTGTGGACATGGTGAGCCCTTTGCTGCTGGAAGAACTTGGCCTACTATCCACATGTATGATATGCAGCACACACCAGTAAACTGGGCTTGGTACAGGCACACCATATGACAAAAAAGGGACTCCTCTGCTCTTTCTCAGCAACAGAAGGAGTTAAACTGAAACTAGAGAGAAAAAAAAGGTCAAAACACTTCTTCACATGCACAGACACTTTAATTGATAGGGGTCTTCCAGTAACTGAGCCAATTTAGTGCTCACTTTCTCAACGGGTATTGGATCCAGAACAGAACCTCCCCTAAAATAGGGTCAGTTGCAGGTGCTCACTAATTGGAGCAGAAGGAAATGGATGCACTGTCCTTCATGCAGCCTAACTCCTCCTCACCCTTCATTTACTGCTCCCATTACAGGACTCCTAGTCAAACCTCTTTCTTGCCCTTCTCAGGGCAGGCACCTCTGGTCTTGCCTGCCTTTAAGGCTGATGATCATTCTAGCTTTGTGATGAACAGCCTGCAAGCCCAGGGTCACCCAACACTGAGGTACTTAATTCAATGGGCTGCCCTTGCACTGGGAAATCTGAAGGCCTGGCATTTTTTCTCCACAGCAGGCTGCTGGGCAGACTGCTAAGGAGCTAGGTTGGCAAGCTGGCATGAAACTGGGCAGGCTTTTGACTGAAACCTGCCTGGCAGGCGAGTTTGGAAATGTGCCTGTGTTTTGTCAGAAGATTTGTTAAAACAGACACATTCCCACAGAATGTTGTGATTTTGATTAATCAGCATTTCAGAGTCGGTAAAGTGTTCCCCTGGAAGATTTCTGACCATCTTTGCTGCCGACAATAAGCCACAATGGATCATTGTGGCTGAAGGATCATTGCAATTCCCAATTGCAATGATCCTTCAGTGTCTTCCACTCAAAATGCTCATGCTGACCATTGTCTGAGTGCTCCCCTGCAGGAATGCTAAGCTCCACCATGTCTGTCATGAACAAGGGCAGGGTGTGACACAGTCGAGGACTCCAGGCCTGGGCTGTTTGATATTAGAGCAATATTTTGCCGGCAAACACAGAGAAAATGTCCTTCCCATGCATTAAAGTACCTCGCAAATATTCATAAATATGAATTGCATTGCTTAGGTTAGTTCATCTTACACAAACCTGCTCTCAGTTTGCAGTTTAATGTTATGAATTACAGGCACTAGATCTGCTGAATTAGAAATACAAAGAAAACCTGCAGGTTAAAGAAAAGAAATTCATACCATTCTCTGCTCTTCTTTCTTTGTTCTTACTTCACATTACCACCCTGCCTCCCTGCCCACTCCCTGCCCTCCCTCCCCCTCAATGTGTCTGGTATACATTTTAAAAAACAATGTTATTTGTTTTCATCCTTGTCCTTTTAGAATAACAACAAACTTCCCCTTGCTCTGACAAACTGAACTTATTCTCAGGCCCTGTATTTCAAAGCAGGATTTGACGCACAGGAAACCCAGAGGAGTATAAGCCTGTCGCACTTGGTTTTGGTTTTGGTTTAACTGATTCTCTTTTTATTTTTTTTTAAGAGATCATAGAGCATGTAATGATTCTATTGCACTTCTGTGCATCTGTGAGTCATGAGGTAGGCTGGGTCTAAGAGAGGGCCAAGTCACAAAGTTCACATACAGATTTTGTTTTTCCAAGGTCTGAGGAAGTTCAGATTTGAGGGTTTGCATTCAGATCATCTCAAGAACATACAAGGATTCAGTTCCTGTCTAATTAGTTGTGAAACATTTCCTTTTCCTTTCCCTTCCATTCCTACCACTTTGGATTTTATTTCAGTGATTGTGCTTGCCATGATTGGAAAAATGAACAAAAAAGTCATCACCATTACATAATCCTTCTGCTGGGATTAGAAGGAAGAAGGAACAGAAATGTTCCACTGGATGATAATACTATTTCCCACACTTGCAGTCATCTATGGCTAACTAGTTGTCAGTAATAGCTGAGTGACTCAGAGGTAACACCAATGGCAGCGAAAAAATCCCTAATGGATTTAATCACCAAGGATTTTCAGGCTCTTATTTTTGAGGTCAACTATCTCTTTTTGGGAGGAGTGAGAAAGCTATTAGTTTGACAATCAAAATAGATATCTGAAAGGAAACATTTATGATATAAAGGCTTTCTTAATGTAGAGAGTTGCTCCTGTTCCTGAAGACTATCAGTCTCCGGGTTTTCTCATCTTCTCTACTGAGGTTACTTAACATTTTGTCCCTAGTTCATCAGTGCTGATCTTGGACTTCAAATTCATCAAAGCCTGATTTTTTGATGCGGGGGTAATTTTTCTCTGGTTGTTTCTAGTTTTTGAATTCTTCAGCTCTTGCTAATCTCTTGCTGCAGAATCCCAATTTACCATACAATGCGCAAGTGTTTCTAGCTCTTTGACCTTTCTATTTCATCTTCTGCATGTTGCTATGTAATACCCTCTGCAGTCCTTTCTATTTAAAATCACACATTTGCATACACACTTTAGAAATATGGACTGAACATCTTCAGGCTCAAAACCTTCTTCATTTGTTTTTTCACAAGTTGGTGGACAATACATTTTATGGCAATATAAAACTTGCCCCTACTACATAAGAAGGAAAATAGTGGTAAATGAAGTTTAAGAGGGAAGAAGTGGAACTGTGGGGAATGAAACACACTTGTTCAAATCAAGAGAATAGTTGATTCTGATAACTCAAAAGAAATTTAGTTTAATAAAGGGCTAAAGAGTGTGTTATGCTTGATATTTAGCATTAACAGAGAAATACCAACTTGATTTTTTTGCTTAATGGTAGCAGCATAAGGTTGCTAGGTATATGAGAAACTATGAGTGTAAAGATTGATGTCTTTCGTAAATGTATGGTATTAATACGCAGATTGTGACTCAAACAGAAACATACTTTGAAGTAAACAATCATACCATGTATTATAATCAGTTGTGGGTTGATGGCCCACACCAAGAACCTAATGGGGAAAGGAAGCAGGAAATCCTGCTCATAGATGACACGGCCAAGAGGTAATCTCAAAAAAAAAAAACAAACAAAAAAAAA
>VZRS01013365.1:353096-408514 GCA_013398055.1 Ifrita kowaldi | reverse complement strand
AAAACAGTTAAGGAGAGATGATGATTCAGTTTGGGAGAAAAAAAAAAAAAGCAATGTGTGTGATTGGTGAGCACACTCGCCCCATCTATGAAATCATCTACATGCGTGGCTAGATGAACATCTGCTGCATAAAGTCAGCACTGGTTTCAGTATGCCACAAAACAATTTGGCTTTTGCTTATTTTCTGAGGAATGGTACAGGAAGAATGTATACTATACCCGAGTAGCTAATAATGTAGCATTTAATAATGACATCAGTGAGCAAGCAATGCTAATAAAATTCAGCATCTTTGTCTCAAATGTGTTCTTAATCCAACATGATTCAGAAATGGATGAACGGGGGTGGGAAAGTAATCAAGCATACTTGTTTATGTTATTTCCTCCATTCTTTATCAAGAAAACTAAATGCCAGCATGTGATCAGCTCTGATTCCAGCACACAGTCGTTTGCAATGAGTGTTTTAATGGAGTGCTCGAACTGATGGCAGAAATGAGAAAGATCATCCGATAAATTCAGCATATACATACAATATAAATCTGGCCTGTATTTATCAGTGATTAAGTATGACAGGGAGTAGTAGCTTATCCAGGAAATTCCATATGCTATGTGGGCCAGATCCTCAGCTGGTACAAACCAGTTTAGCACCAGTGAAGTACTAGCAGTACAGTAGGGACGATTGTAGGTGCCAAGTTTGATGCTGCACCATGTGTGATATTCTATGCCAATTATTTAACAAGCTTATTAGGTATTTGCATCTAATTTGCATATAACCAACTTCCTTTTTTGAAACCCTACGCTCTAGTATGTGGGGGTGGAAAGCAGCCTTTGCTCCACAAAACCCCCAGCTTAACTACTGAACACATAAAAAGAGGTGGAGGTTTTTATAGCCACTCATGTTCTGTAGTTCCTAACCTATGACTGACAGACTTATACTGCATCTTCTAGTAACTAAAAATGGTGGCAAGGAATTTGTGTCTGGGGACTGCCAGTGAGAGTCCTCGCCTCTCCTGCCCCAAAATCCCATGCCTTAGAGCAGTCACAAAACATCAATTACATGTGAGCAGGTTTAACTCTATAGATCCAGCTGAGAGTTATGCTGGTGAACTTTGGTCAAAAGATTATAATCAACCATGCTCCCAGGTATTTAGTCTTCTAACAGAATGCTAGTAACCTTCACAAGGGAGTTAATAGGGGTTCTTGGGAAGGTACCTCCGCAAAAGTAATGGCTGAGATTTGGTAGCCACCAGTATGCAGGGACACGTTATTTCAGTTGCTCTACCCCACCCAGTTCCTAAAAAGTCAGCTCTCATCAACTCATTGTTAGTAGACTGCACATGCAAATTCACTTCTCTAATGCAATATTTACATCACAGGAGTGTATGTCAGGATGCTGACATTTACACGTTTTTCTTTGACGTGGCTTTGGAACTGCAAACTGGGAAGGCATTGCATAGTCCTCTTGTATTCTTTCTGCAGAGGAAGAGGTGGTGAAAATCATTCCACTGTCTGGTGGAGAACAGCCTTCTGAGTGCAACAATGTTTGGGAGTCCAACATTTGGATTACAGGATTTTCTGAGTTCTTCCCTTACTCCCAGGGTAGATTGTAAGTAGTTAAGAGTCAGAGATGATTTGAGGTTTGAGTTGACTGCAGGAAACTAAACTCAGGACAATTCTCTTCAATCCATAAATTTCATCACTCAAAAAGATCATGTACATTAAAATGGAGCCTTATGAATATATATGCATCACCTAACCTGCTCAAGGATAAAGACATATCCTGCCCATGAGCTTGGTTCCTTACTCTGAGAGGCAGCATGACAAAGCAGGGGAGAATGAAGCCTAGGACACTTGAGAAATAACTTTTTAAGCCCCTCTGTTATCTAACTGTAAAATAGATGAACAGCTGTTGGTTTTCTGTTTTGGAGCAGGATCCACTGATTGGCAGGATCATTTAGTGCTCAGGAACACAAGAAGCTGCCTTAAAAAGCTGCAGTTTCCTGACTTGTGTTTCATTACCGTTTCTCCCCTAAGTTAGAGAAAGTACAGGAAGGTACAGGTCAGCTAAAGTAAGTGGCTGAGCACCTGCTGCAGGTGAGTTAAGACACACGAGTAAAATGGGAAGGTCATAAAGGGCCAACAGCCTCTAGCAGGTTTGATGAAGGACCAGGCTCTGATACACTGCTCAGTGAGCAAGGGCATCACACCCTGACCTAGATGGAAAGCCTGTCTGAGAGGATAGCAGAGTGACGATAACACCCCAGTACAAATTATTACTGGCAGCACGAACTGAATGTCTTACAACACATTCTCTGGAATAATGAACTAAAGTAAGATGAATGCAGCACAGATTTTCTCCAACTAGTGCAGAGACTGTCTGCTACCTCAGTTGCTCCCTTTGGCGCTCTCTAGAAACATCCCACAAAGCCTAGGTCTCAGGCAATGTTCTTCCTCTTCATCTTGTTTAATGCTTTTTCCTTTGCTGTGGTAATTTTCACTGTGTTCCTTCTCCTGGCTCTTCATTAATTTGAAAGGCCAATATCAACACATTTTAGCACTTGCTGTGCAAATACATACCCAAGGTGTGCTCAGTGTGGTATTAACAATTCCAGCTCCAGCACTGCCATTAGCTCTCTCAGCGCAGACATCAAACAACAATACATTACCTTAATGCAAAGCTGTCAACTGTTTACTACATTATACCCACTGTACAGTATTCCCAAGCCAAGACTATATTAACAACAGAGTTAGGACAGAGAGCATAGATTAAAAATGTGGAGAAAATAACCATTGCAAGAGTACTGCAATTATCCCCAAAACAAATATTAAAACCCCTTACGATTCAAAGTTCAATTTATACTAATAGAAATTCACAGTAAGGTCATCGAAATGACCTCAACTGTGACAAGTAGTGACAGCCTGCAATAAACAAGCATGTTAGTCTTACAATACCAACAACTGCAGTAGCATAAAATATTTCTACAGTTTAAAAGTAATTCTTTCTTTCTCACATGCTGTCTTTGCAGTGAACTCATATATGAACAGCAAATACATGCTTTTTTTTTAGCATGTAGAATGGTCTTCTTCCAAAATAGAGTGGAAAATACAAGGAAAATGTATTTATGTTGGACACAGAAACAGCCTTGATCAAAACCCATGCGTCTTAATGCTGAAAGTCTTCAGAAAGAGTCTTAGCTCTGATGTAAATTGTATCACCTGCTTTTATAATGCATATTTTGACTTGCATCCACAGAGTTCATGATAGTAAAATAGCACACATCCTTAGCATGTAACTACATGTTCAACTGCCTACAGTGTAAATCGTATGCCCTTTAAAAACAGTTACTGGCATATAACTAATTAATGAAATTATTCAGGGTTATTGCCCACATACCAGCAATATTTGTTAGAGAACAGTTTACATTCAGGTTTAACCAGTTTGCAGCCCCGCTGGCTTACCACATTATTTTCCATGATAATGGTTTTATCTGGTTTAAGAAAACCACATTTTAAGGAAAAAAAGCTGTGGTACAAAATAAGGCTGGAAATATACAGCGCTGAGGGCAGTGGCATCATGAGGCAGCACCCAGCTACAGGGGAGGAGCCTGTAGCCCATCAGACTTGGGCAGAAAAGGCGAGAGCTGCTATTTGGGGAGAAGGAGGGCCAGCGGTCACTTATGCTTGGCAGCACGTTTTGAGAAGCTGCGTATGATCTCCCTTCTGGGCCCTACTGGGAAAGGAACCAGGAGCTTCCCCCGTAACCTGGCACTTGGGGGGAGACTTCGGCTGGAAAAGGACCCCATTCCACATTGTGTGTTGCTCTGACCTTTCTCTCTCTTTTGGAGTCCAGCCTGTCAAATCTTCTCCTTTAACACCCAAACCCCAGCAATGTGAGTTAAAGTCATGCCACTGGCCCTATCACTGTATTTCCTTTGTTTGCAGCCATTTAAGCAAATTCCTCTTAATCACTTAATGTAATTTATACATATAATTGTGGGCCACATGAGTATAAAGAGGTAGGCATGGCATCAGAAGTGTTCGTGGAACTGCCTTTGCTTACACCAAAGGCTGAATTTCGTCCAGTATTTTTGCACAGAAAGGCAATGTGTAATGTTACTGCAACACATTTTCTCTGGCACTGTCTCACTGCTGCTGGCACAGACACAACTCTTTGATATTGAGTAGGTAAATGATTTTCCTTGCCAGCTTTCTATCTGTAACTTTGACTACCAGTAATATTTGCTAGCTACCATCAGTATGGCAGCTTTTAAGTTTCATTTCATTTGTAGCCCAGACATTAAAACAAAGCTAGAGGCAATGCCTGTCCTAACAAGTCACGATATTCTGTGATGATGCACTTCTGCGTCAACTCAAAATGACAGTATGTTCCATGAAAAAGAAAAGGAAGGGGGAGTAGGCTTATGTCTGCATTTATCAGAAAGCACAAACACACATTTCTGTCTTCATTCCTGTGAACAAAATGCATTCACAACCCTCCGTCAAAGAACAGACTGGAACGCTGCAAAATAGTCAATAAAACCAGCTGGGTGGGGCTGGGTTTTGGGATGGGAAAGGAAAAAGGTGAACAGTGATTAATACCAGATTTTAACTCCTACATCTAAAATTTTTAGACATTAAAGGAGGATAGTTTCCCATAAACCACAGGAGCAAACTTGTACTTTAACTATACTTTAATTTACATTCTAACTTTGTATCAAAATGTCAACAAATGTGATTCAACCTATAGGGCTGACTGGACAAATCTTACACAATTTACTGCCCCCCTTCTTCCATCCTGGCATATTAGTCTACTGACTTACATACAGCACTACAAATACAATGCCTTTTTGAGTGTTTAATAATAGATACAACAAACTCATACAATTAGAAATAGTATTCTAATCAAAACACAGGATCTGGATTAGAAAGGTGCAATGTTCCTACCTATGGAGAAAAGTATGCCTCACAAACGGGAAGGAGTTTGTGCAGGGGAAACAGGGAGGATATTTGGCTCCACATGTACACATGCTTTGCTCAATGCGCAGTTTCACACCACAGCCAGCTGAATGCATCGGGGAGTTTACTTCAAACGAGCTCCTATTTTTTGTCCTCTCTCCTGCATTTTTCACTTGCTCCCGCATTTTTCACTTGCTCCCACTCATATCGCATTTTGCTCTCAGGAGTTGCAGGGCTGGCCAGTGAGCAGCTCAGACAGATGGTGGATTAGCCCCTGTGCTGGTTCAGTGAGCTGATCCAATGCTCCCTCTGGCAGAAAGATCACTGGATCTGCTTACTTCTTAGGCCAGTGTCTGCACCAGAGCTGTAGCCATCTCTGGCTGTATCTCAGACCCAGCATGTGAAGCACCTTGTAATCCTGTGACTTGAATCTGTGGGGCTGACAATCAATCAGCTATTCCCAGCCCCTGCTAAATAATGTTAAACAAAGACAGCTTATTTTGTAATTTAAAGTGACGGTGTTGACGTTACACCCAGTGCGTCTTTTCTTTGAATGCTGCCCGTCAGCCTGCCCTACTTTCTGAAGGTTGTGAGGGTGCTGTAATGAAAGGGATGCAAATATTTCATAATACCAGCAGAAATTCATAAAGACACTATTTCTGAAAATTACCAATCATCACTCGGGGCCTATTATTGCCAGCAGCACTCAGGGCTCACAGCCTGAGGAACACCACTGCTGCCTCTGCTCCTTTGCATGACTTGTTTGTCCTGTATCCTCCACTGACAGGTCAGATTGTAATCTTGGGTGAATTGTAAGCAACACCATGTATCTGGAAATGTCTGCTGAGATACATGTTTATGTATGCTGTGTGCCCAAGATTAGAGCTTGGCCCAGCACCAGGAGTTAGGAAACCAGACCCTACCCAGGAGTTAAGAAACTTGCTTACATTTGCTGTGTGCTATTTTAAACATAAGAACAAAGAGGAAAACACTCTGCACTGATCCTTGCTGATGTGGAAAGTCAGACTAAGACACCTATTTATGTTTCACAATGCTGAGGAATATCTATTACTTCAGGATGACAGTCGTGCTGAGCTTGTTGTGCAATAGGGATTTACAAGAACTTCTGCAAACTTACCCTCTTAGGTACTACATGAACTTAAGCCTCCCCATGTTTGCTACACAAAGTTCATTTTAGCCCTGAAATAGTTCATGGCACTCTTTGTCCCATACTTGCTTCACACCCTTCAGCAAGCAGCATGTCATGCAGGCCTGGAGGCTGATCCCTGCTGACACGTAGGGGATGGTTTTCAGTCAAGAGCAGGGTCTTTTTCTGCAGGATTTTTCCACAGGGTTGTTGTTTGGGGTTTTTCTTTCCCTTTCCAAAGGGAACAGAATAAAGCCAGTAAACACTTAGAATTTCCAGGACTACTGTTTAAATGAGGCAAACACCTTGAAGCATCCCCTCTCTCATGTCAGAGGTTCAGGGGGGCTCTGGGACTGGAATCTGGCTGCCCCTGGTCTCTCAGAGGCAGTCAGTGGAGTCTAGGGAGGTGGCCTCGGTGCAGGCAGCTCTCAGTACACTCACTGCAGCCTGGAGGAGCCATTGCCTCCAGATCACAGAGACCAGTTGCAAACCCACAGCCCCAGAATGCACACCTCCCTGGTATGTATTAAAAAGGTAGAGGAGACAAACCCCAGCCTGCCACAGGGGGTTTGCTGGTAAGGAAACAGCGGACAGGACCTCCACCCAGGTCAGCAGTGAGCGCAAGACAGATGCCCAATTTTGAAAGGTCTCTGGGCAAAGCAACATTGAGCCCTTGTAAAACTAGGTGCTGAAGTTGGGTTCTTACCACAACAATTAGTTGCTTACATAAGTGACCTGATTTTTCAAATGCGCTGAACATCCAACAGTTCCCATGGACTCCAATTAGGGCTGCTGGCTGCTCAGCAGTTTTGGAAATCAGACCATTTCTTTGGATGCCTAAATATGGGCTTGGGGATGCTGGCTTTAGCCACTCCAACTTAAAAATTCTGGTCATGCTATTTCTGCAGCAGAGGCAATCCCAATTAAGCTGAGCAGAGTTAGAAGTCATTCTAGAAAAGGAACATGACTACACTTGGAAAATCTGTCTGGTCTGCTGACATGAAGAAATGAAATTGAAATTCCTGTGTTATTTATTGATAATCATCTGTAAGATAAAATAAGAATGTGCATGTATTTCATAGTTCACTATTTGCCATTTTGCTTGCACTTTGAGAGAAGTCGCAGAACACCAGGAACTGATTTTGAAAAACTATTAATTTAGTATACATTCCAGTTGCCCATCCCAAAACACAATGTACTTTACCACAGGGAAAGACTTGGACTTCTTTTCATAACAAAGAAAAGAAAACAGCAATAAATAAAAGAACTAGGAGGCAACGGTCAGTGTTGAAACTTGTTCTCAGGTTGTTCTGCAAGAACTCCTTCAGTCTGCCCCCTCCTTTTTACCCTCCACAGGGAGAAATGCTTGGGTTGATAGGTAGCAACGGGCTTCAGAAACATTCTGATAGTAATAAAAATTTTGCTTTCCCCTTCAAACTCCAGCCAATCGAACGGAAGCTCTTGTTTGTCATCAATAACACTTAACAGTCATCTAACAGTCAGATTAGCCAGCAGTGAAAGTGTACAGCGCAACCCGCGTTTGAATTAGACAAACTCTGTTAGCGATATTCATACCTCTGTACCTTTAGCAAGCCCTTTCTAAGTGCCTCCTGACATCCCAGTCACACTGCAATCTCTTTCACTACTGTCTGTTCAATGTGCCCCCATGTTAATCTGGAAATGTGAAAACAAGGTTGAGAGCCAACGCAAGTTGTCTGAGCAGTGACGGAAAGGTGCTCTTGCTACGGTATTCGGCTTAAGCTTCTGTATTTGGCTCCCCAAAATAGGCATGCTTGGCAGGTTTGATGTTAAATGAATTACTAATACTGGCTTTCAGCAAATTTCCTGTAAGGCTTTTACACTGATTTATTCTCCTGGAAAGACTTTTCTAAGTTCTGAAAACTTATTTAGATATTATCACTAACTTATGTAACACTTACAGAAAGCATGGCAAGTAGTATGGAAAGGGAGCTAATTTTCATTTGTATAGCTGACAGAATCATGTAACTATATGTTTGCCCATGGCCTGTTTGCATGCTGATTCCTGTCCCCATAATGTTAATGTAATTACGTAAAGTCCTCACCATGAGTCACATAGGAAACTTCAAAGACAATGAAGTTCATTCATTTGTACACTATGTATTTCCCAAATTTAAACAGGAAAGTTATCATCACAGAATCCCCCAAGGGGGCAGCCCAAGTGATAACAGTTGCCTTCCCTTTCCCTTGTAAGCACTGCTCAGAGTATTAAGTAACTTTCTCATGGACATTCCAGAGAGGGTAATGTGTAATCTATGCCTTCACATAAGACGAAGAAACCCTGCTCATCTCCTATAATGGATCTCCACTGAATAAAGACAATTCATTCTTAAACATATTTACTTTGAGGTGACAGGGGCATTTCATAGCCTGTAATAGCAATTTCATAAAAGTATCCATTTACTCAGGAGAGCTTTTGCTGCACTACTGGAGGTAATGCTGCTTGTAACACCATTTCTCTTTCTCGTCTGTTTGCACTTCCCCTGAAATGCCTAAACACTGATTCCCCATCTTCTGGGAAGTGTTTCTTCTAAATGAACAGAAGAAGGAATATTAGTCTGGGGTTGGCTGGCACAAGGCTGTGTCCTTTGAGAAAAATCCCAGCATCCATTTTTTAGATCCACTGGTTGAAGGGAGCCTGGACATACTGCAGAAAAACTATCTGTACGGGCTGTCCAGGAGCTCCATTGCTAGAGTTTCAGATGAATCTCTGGCTGCGCACTTTGAAAAAAAAGGAAAGAGCTTTGCTATAGTGCTGAGTGAATCTTACTATTAAGAACAGGAGGATTTATGTATTTTTTTCTTTCTGCCTCATCAGAGCACCAAAAAGTTGCATTTAGGATTTGATTTATCATTCCTCATTACTGACAGGAAGGGAAATTTTTATCTGTTAGTCGTAAGAAGAATAGAGAATGCCGGATTTCACAAGATGTAAAAAAATTTGGTTGCAGATCCAGAAATTTCCATCAGTGCTACACGTATATCTCAAAGTCATCAGTGATGTGATATTCTCAGATAGGTGTCAAACTTTAGAGACTGAGACACTGATTCCTGAATTTAAAAGGCACCTTCACTTCCTGGACTACCCTTACCTCTTTCACATCTGTATGCCTCAACTCCGAATTCTACTGCAGTTTTGTAGGTTCAAAGCAGGCCACAGCTGGTGAAAATTTTCAGCAAGCAGGTAACAAGACAGTCATTGTAGCTAGGTAAGGACTATGCTTGTGTACAAGAAAGATCTTAACTTGATTTGGGACCTGGAAAACGTATTAATTAAAAAAATATTGTTTCTCCAACTCCTGCATAGATTAATGTACTCAACTTCAATAAGCACACTAATGAAATGTAATTCCAGTTACTACTCAGAAACAACAAGGTCAATCAAACTCATCCCAACAAAATCTTTCTGTCAAACGTTTGCTATGCATTTTCTCTATAGATTATGTATCTGCTATATTAAAGTCCACCTTAATACTGTTATTCTAAAAGACAACAATGTTAAGCATTCAGGATTTAGGAAATCCCAGCAATCAAGGCTCCTTAACGTGCAACCTTAGTTCAACCTCTGTGGTACATATGTATTGTCATCATGTATGGTGAGACAGTCACACAGCGGTTTCTTCTTACAAGACCTCTGCCTCTTTCAATTACTTAGGAAGGACAGTGCCCTGTAGGTTTTAATATTTAATTCTTTCCTCATTCAGTACACTGTTTCCTAATGCGTTATTTATTTAACACTATTCAAGCCTACTCTGAAAAAAACCACATAAAATTTCCTCAAGGACTTTTCTGTGGTGCTTACCATAACAGCGCTGCAACGAATGTTAATGAATCATTTCACAGGTTAAGAAGTGAGGCAGAGACACTAAAAGTTGGTAAGCAACTTCAAATGTCTGCAACCTTCCTCATGATTATTTAGCACTGTATTTTCAAAGCTCATCTTCCACTAACTACAGCTACAGCTGTGAGCATTCAGCATTTCTGCAGCATCGTCTTACAGCCTCAAGTCAGAAGACCAAGAAATATGGGGAAACAAAATAATGGCCAAGCCTGGAAAGTCACTTAGATGTTGCCTAGTTAGGGCTTTCTTCTGGAACAAGCCAGGTTTACAAAACTGGTCTGAAGCCACCATAAATTGAATTCCTAATCATAAAGATTCCAGTCTGGACTTTAGAAAAGTTATGTCAAAACTGGAATGTGTACATGAGTGTCTTGGTTTTGATAGACTGGAGTTTTGTGACAACAACACTGCAGAAAAATTCCCCAACAGCTCCCTTTGCAGCGAAGACACACCAAGAAACTAAATTAAGGTTGTTCCAGAAACATTCACTTTTTGATATTTCTTATCTTTCTGAGTGCTTTAGAGTGCATCCATAATAACAATAATAATATAAATCATTTACCATTGTGTGTGGGCAATCTGGTTCCATACCAGTGAATGCAGACGTGTTCATATTGTCAACTGCCCATAGACACAGATGAGATGTGCTGGGACATGGTACTACATTGACTGTCAGCATTCTTACTTTCTTTTGTGTACTGTGATTAAGCAAGATAGAAACAGTATATAAGCAGGAAGATAATCTGCTACTTCTGGCATTTTTTTTAAGCAACGGCAGACATGTCACTTAGGAATATGATTTAGTGGTGGACATGGCAGTGCTGGGTTAACAGCTGCACTCAATGATCTGAAAGGTCTTTCCCAACTCAAGTGGTTCTAAGTTTCTGTGATGGTGCCTCAAGCTTTAGCTTACACTGTAGAATCAGGTTTTTAGCAATTTTCACAGCTATGAACAACGATACACAGACAATAAATAGATTTTCAAAGTATTGCTGTATTCATTTCTGTTGTAATATTTACTTCTCTAGACAGGTTTCTAATTCATTCAGGAAGGATATTACAGGGGAGGGTTAGGAGATGGGGAGGACTTTGCAATGGGAATAGGCTATGCTTTTACCCTAGATGTTATATAGAAAGAATTTTAATAAAACCACCAATTGTATTACATCAGTGCATCCTCTTAAATACCATGGAGATTTTCCTAAACAGAGCTAAGCCATTTGCTTCAAACATCTTATCTATTTCTGTCACTACACAAATCCCCTAAATATTTCAGTCACTGCAAGGCCAACTGAAATGGTAAATTACCTCCTATACTAAAGGGAAAAGTGTTGAATAGCACTAGGTTTGGATCCTGCTGAAAATGAGGCTGCTGGGATTGAAGGCAACTGCAGGAAAATCAGAATTATAAGCAGTATCATCCCTATCCAACAATTACACTAGTGCCTATTGGTAACATTCCTTTATACTTCTCCTGGCTTTTATTTTGTCTGATGATACATTCTGCTACTTTTCTAAGCGCATGTTGAGAGAGAACTGACAAAGGATGGCCTCACCTATTATTCTTTGCAATGGAACTGTTTGCAGACAGGTCATCAGAGGCTACTGCAGCTTTTGGAAAAGCTGACAATAATACAATGAAAGCATTTCTGAAACCTAAAGCTGCCTCTGCTGTACTTTTCCTTCTCCATTTTACAGTGTCAAATGCTTTTCTTAGTGCCCCTTAGCTAATTTTGGAAGCAGGGACTCTTATTAGATGGCTGGTTTTAACCTGGGAATAAAGCTAGCAGCACCAGGGCACAAACCCAAGTGACTCAGATAAGGTTCAAATTCACTTACAAACTTATTCATAAAATTCTACAATGAAGGACAAATCCAAAGAACAATTAGCTTCTGCCACTACATGAATTATCTTTCTAACAAAACCACCAGAGCGTTAACTGTGATCCCAGGAACTGACAATTCATAATGATGACATCAGCCTACAAAGGGAAAGCAGAAAGAAATGCATGGAAAGTATTATTATCCCCCCTTATTCTCTAGGATTAATATTTGTGGTTTGCGGTACCATCGCACTTGGGACACAGCATTTCAGTTGTAAGCTTTGCCACTGGATTTTTTTTTTTTACTATGTCCTTATCAGGAAAAGACATAAGGATTATATTTTCAGCAAAGATCCTGAGTTTTGTGGCTTTTCCACACCCTTTATAGATGATTCTGAAGTTTAAAGGCAAGTCAGGAAGCAAATGACATCTTTACTAATGGAGTGCAGACTCCAGAACACATGCCTGTAATTGTCATGTACTACTAAAGCACCTAGAGTTGCATATTATCAAATACAATTGAGCTGCAGAATTCTGATCAATCCTTCAAAATTTGACCCTATTTACACCAGTAAACAACTTGCTGGCAACTCTAGTGTGACATGGGCTCTGCTCTCAAATCATGGAGGAGACCTGCAGGAAAAGGCTGGGCATACACCTTGCTGTATGCCAGCAGAGACACTTAATTAGTGCAACCCCATCCCAAGGCCATGGAGAAGGTTCCAATGTTTTGGACCTGCCTCAATACCATACTAGTTCTGGCATGGACATCTGTTGTCCCTGACCACCTTTTGAGACAACACCAAGTCACAGTGGCACATTAGAGAGATGCATCTCTGTGGAGATGGATCTCCACAACAGCACACTGGTTTGCATTAGAGAATTCCTGCTCTCCTTCTCATTTCTCTAGCCTGCTCCTTGTCCCACCAGTGCTGGCTTCAGCATTGTCCTGCTCCTCTATAACTTAGGAAATCTGGTGTCTTCATGATAGATGCCAGTAGAATCTCCTCCTGACCCAAACAGCCCTCACCTGACTTGCTGCAATGCCCCTCCAGGAGACAAGGATGTCCTGCTTGGTCTTGTAACAAAACTGCTCACTGTTTGCTCAGTACTGGCCTTAAGATCTTGGAGTATTGCCATGCTGCTGTCAAACGCACACCCCTGCCACCCTGTCTTTGTTTTCACTGATGTCTAGTACTTTAAAGCATTAAGTCTGTCTGGATATGTATCGGATGTCAAGTGGGATGACAGTGTAGCAATGCTGTCACAGAGGAAAATTAACAGCATATTTCTGTTTTGGCAGAATCCAGTTGTTCATGTGGAACTGGAATCTCATTGAGTTGTGGCTTGTGCCATTTGTACCTTAAGAGCAAGCAGCATGAACAAGATGCCTGGTTGAACACACATGTCTGCTTAGCATATGGATTTTAAAATACAGCTATGGGTGCACTAGAAGAAATACATGTTTTCCTGTGAACTAACTGTGGTGTGTGGATTCAGAAAATTCCCGGCTGGGCTTTTTAAAATAGGCTGTTGTATTTACATGCCTCCAAGAAGGAGCTTCAAAAAATTAAAAATAGTTCTCTCTCATACGATGATGACACAATGATACCAGCTTTCTTTTCCTGTTCTGAATTGAAGCTCATGCTCAGAAGGAAGGGGAAGGCAATCTTCACCTCTCTTTTTTTTTTTTTTGAACTTTCTTGAAGGCTGACACCAAAATGTAGTTATATGGGTTGGGCACATTTTTTCCTTGGAAGAGGTCAGAGGGGTGAAATCCCAATTTCCTCTGACTTCACTGTGGAAAGAGGCCACAGCATATTTCTGCTGAATGTTTATACTTTTCTTGGGAAATGTCTCTCTTTTTCTTCTTTAAAGAATTTATGACATTTTCTGGAAATCAAGGGCAACAGCAGTATGTTCAGAACAACTTGAAAAGCCAGAAGTTCACACACATGTTGGGAGAAAAGCTTTCCAGTTCATAATTTTGAAACAAAATCAAAGACAGAGGTCTAATTCCATGCTTGGTTTTGTTTTGTTTGTAATTATTTGAAATGCAGTGGCAGCCTCTCCTGAAGTGGAACCTGAGTAGAAAATGAGGATGCGGAAAGACTGTAATTTCCATATGATCTCTGTGCACCTGCATGCATGCACACACATGCTGTGTTTACAGATGTGTGGCTCCAACTGCAGTGTCCCAGGTCGAGCACCCAAGGACTGTCCCTGATCTGTGCAGGTCAAGAGAAGTGAAGAAGCAAGTTTGGTGCTGCAATGAGCGCACACTCTCCCAGCAGGTGAGGGTTGCCCAGTGACCTCCATTCTCCTTCTGGCACAACTGGATCCTTCAGCCTTCCTGCCATGGGGCTCTTCCTCAATGGTGTAGTCCAGCCACAAGCCTGGAAAGTTAGGACTATCAGAAAAGGCAAAAGTTTTGCTGCAGTTACTGCTCAAAGTCAATTCAATCCACTATAGAAAACATTGGTGTTTGTTTGAAAGAAAAAGCTACAAAAAGTACCTGTATGTAAAGAGATAACTGAAGTCAGCAATAAAAGAAAGATTAGCTGACCTGTGAAGTATTTACTGAATTCTCCCAGCTACAGTATACTGTTTCCTTGAATTTAATACCTTAATTGCAACCACAGTTCTTTGGACACAAAAGGTTAATGCAAGAATGCTATATCCCCTGGCGTGCAGGAGGTTGTCAGCTTCCATCTCTTCAGCCAACCTTCCAAGTACAAATCAGTTCTTAGATATGGGAGAAATGAAGAAAGATGTGATTAATACTTGAAGCTGTTCTCTAGTTTCTGTACTCTTGGCAGAGACTGTAGCAGCAATGATCAGATCAGTGCCAGCCTTCCTACATCGCACTTTGCACAATCAAAATCCCCAAAGATTTAGTGCAATCTGCAAAAATCCTGGAAGACTGTATTTCAATCACTGATTTCTAATGTTGCCTTTGGCCTTTGTTTTAAAACCTAAGCATTTGGGTTTATTTTCAATATGATCACTAGGAGTTAATACAACTGTTCTCTCAGTATAGGATGAGCAAACATTGGAACCAAAACTCATCCTGAACAGTTTTCATCTAGTGCCACCTTCTAGTCAAAGGTTTCAAACCACTTTGCTAAGCACTAACGAAACAGCGAAGATTCTCAAGAGTCCTTGGAACTTAACAGGATATTAAGTCCTAGGAACATAACAGGATTCACTCTTACCTTTTCTGATCCTTCCTTTCCTCATGAAGATGAGACACCGTAGTTATAAGCAATTTGACCAGCTTTTGCAGCCCAGAACAGTGGAATGTTGCCCATGAAGAAACATCACCAAAAATGGCAATAGAGCCCTATGCTCCAGATACCATAGCTCACACTCACTTGTTCATTAATTAATTTTAACTTATTCCTGATAGTTACCACATGCACACAGGTTGTAAACTAGACTTATAAATCTAGAAATGGCTCCATCTCAGTTTATCCATGCTTGGTTTCTCTCTACATCTGAATAAAGCCTGTGATGTTATTTTTAGACATGAAGCAATGTGTTTCAAGTATTCCATCATAGCCATCATTTAAAATGGCTCTTTACTATTTGAATTGACTAATTAATCTTTAAAAAAAAAAAGCTAAGCTGATCAGCAACATCAAAAAATACTGAAAGCAAGCTTCTCATTCTATTCACATGGAGACATTCCTCTGGAAAAATAACACAGCAGATTTGACAGATTAGAAAGAAACAATTGCAGTTAAGAACTTTAAAATGAAACAGTAAAACTACAGCACAAGAAACCATTGGGCTAACGTAGAGGCCATCAGCCTAAACTTACACATTGCACAAATATATTTTCTCCACTAGTAGAAATACCTCTCTGCATCACTCCTGATCGGAGAAGCCCTTCCAAGTTACATGTAGCAGCTCTTGTAGACAGAAGACAGAAATTCTGCATCAGGAAATTAGCCAGTTAATTAAGTATTTGTCAACAGGAAAAAAGGCTACAGGCACAGATGGATTCTCAACTGAGATTTTTAAGCTTTTGGAATTAATATCGTCTTCTAAGCTGCTTAGAATCTTTAATGATGTTTCTGAAGTCAAGGGCAGTTAAAACTGAATGAATCTGATGGAAATACTGTCACCTTTAATGAAGATAAACCAGCGAGTCTGTTGCCATTTGCCAAGTTATTTCAATATAAAAAATACCTACAAATAATTTGGCAAACAGATTGGAAAACTGCATAAAGCACTTGGTTGGCAGAGATCAGGTTAGTTTAAGTTCTGGCAGGTGGGTAACATCTGGCAGCTTATGGATTGAGTCGTTAAAGAAATAAAAGTGACACAATTAAATGCTGTAAAAGTTTTTGTTTGGGATAATTATTATAAGCATGACAGATAACGGAGAAAGAGCAGATCTGAACAGCTGGACAGCAGTAAGATGCAGCTAACCATTTTGCCTGAAGGAAGAATTGTACACTTTGGAAGGAATGTGTAAGCAAAAGTGACCTCTCCCTTCCGCCTCTGATTTTCAATCTATTAGAAAAGGACAAGTACAGCAGATCCAGAGAGTGATAAATAAGGAAACAGCAATAATTAGCTAAGCCAGATGAATGGATAACTGCACCAATGCAGGCGTAACAGGTGTGTTGAATTAAAGTTTTGAAAAATCTACTGACAAATATCTACTGATAGCTGACTGATAGCTGGTTAACACTGAAGAATAAGCAAGCTGCCTTTTTTAGAGTACTGGCAAAGGACACGAGTATGTCCCTAACCCTAACACCTGACATGGCTAAACTGCTCCAAATTGTTTTAGGCTGATGTTATCCAAGATACAAAACTGCACTAGTGACTAACTTACCGACTATCTGGCAAGTACATCTTCGCTGGAAGCAGCCAGTGTTCTCTCCATGACCACGTCTTTTGCCTGTTCATATTTCCAAGTATTTTTAAGAGGCAAAAATAAGTGCAGAATTGATGAAAGAAAATGCCAAACACTTGCTAAGATATCAAGGAGTTTTTTATTATCTTGCTTTAGGAAGCAAGAGAATTCACCCTATGGGATTTTCAAGATGCTCAACCCACTACACCCCAGAATCTGTTAGAGGGAGAGAGATGGGCTGAGATACCAACTGAACTCATACCAGGCTAAATACAAATAGTGCAGCTCTGCTATTCTGGTACAGAAAGCCCTTTACTATTTCGTACAGGACAAACAGTATTAACTGGCACTTTCAGAGGAGCCAATTGAACTAAAGTGTCCAGATCCCATTAGATTTTCTGCCTAACTCCAATGAGCTCTAAAAATTCCATCACTTTGTACAGAGAGATAAAAATGACTCTGTTTTCCCAATTTAATTTAAAATTACATTGCATTTCAGTTGAAATTCTCCTCAAAGTTAAGAACTTTGCTGGAAGTTATTCATTAAGAATTTTATTTTCACCAAGATTTAAAGTTAAAACACAAACACTGTATTAGTTACACTTTAATGCTTTCCTAAAGAAAAGTACTAGTACTAGGAAAGTACTAGTACGGTATAATGAAGGTATCCAGAAATTTTTATCAAAGACAAAGGAAGAAAACCCTTAAGAGTAAAATATTTTACCGTGTTTTTTTATGGTTATGGCTGGAGGGATTGTTTTTGTGTTGCTCTTCATATTAAAAAACAAAACAAAACATCCCCAAACAAACAAACAAACCCCACAAAAAACAGAACCAAACAACATTTGAGGACCGAGAATAATGGGACAAATACAGAATCCAAATCCTAATACAAATTCTTCCTTTTTACTTTGGCCACAGTGTCCAGCAACCTCTTCAACAATTCCCAGTTCCCTAACAATACTAAGCCTTCTTTTTTTTCATAAATGGGAAAAAGCAGGACTCCAAAGCACAAGAGAATTAACTAAAGGAAGGTAAATCACTGGATTTTGAGATATCACAAAAGCATTTATATAAAATTAATTTGAAAATGCTGTTATTTCAAACCTCAGAGAAAGGGTAGAGTTTGCAGACCACATGCAGAGGCAAAGAGGTGATAATTAATTCTGTGAAAGGACCACAGACATAATTTCAAAACACAGCAGTGAACCTAATAAGCCTGATACAGGAGATGAAAGTTAATTATAGGAGTAAGTAGGGGAAAGACTTCTGATAAGAAAATTCCCCTTGTGTTTTGGACCCCTAAAGTGAAGGAGGGTGGCTTTCTCTACAAGATTTTTTCCTAGCAGTAAAAGAAAATAATTAAAAGTTATTAATTCAGAAGCACCAAAAAAATTTCTTCTTTCAAGATAATTCACAAAGATGTGTATCACTGGCTATCAGAGACAGTGTGGGCTGAAAGGTAGATAACTTTCATGAAGATATGGTAGATTCAATCAGGACATATGGACTTTAATTAGATGATAAAATGATGCAATATTGGATAAAAGGTAAAACTATCACTTCCTGCATTGAGTGTTATAATAAGACTCATGAGTATATGCCATAAAAAGAAATGCCTTTAGCAACAAAATCTGAGTAATAAGCCAAATTTTATTAATTCTGGACAGTTAGCATGTATGTTGAAAACCTGGATACACAGTTGGCATCTTCAAAGCTCTCTTCCAGAGAAGAAAAAATATCAGAGCAATGCAGACTTACTCAAGTATTTTGATGAGATGGTAGTAAGTGTGGTTTTGTTGTGGGCATATGGAATTAGTTTGCATTAACAGAAGAAATACGTGCAGTACACTGGGAATTGATTTATCCTGCAGTGCACATAAACACATCGGATATCATGATGACACCCACAGTACCCAAAACCTAAGCAAGTATTGACACTCAGACTGAGCCTACTCAGAGGAGAGCAAAGATGGTAAACCAGGGCTATGTTAAAATATCCTAAACTCAGCTGAAAATGGGGTGACAAGAAGATACCAAACACAGAAGCAAAATCTTAGAATTTGGTACATGCTACCAAAAAAAAAATTATTAATGGCACAAGCGGTAATAGTTTTGTTATTTTGCTTCTATTTTTCTATCTTATGATTTCATTAATGAAATTTAAAAGGTCCAGGGAAAAGAATAAAAGAGGTTAAATATGGAACAGACACCAGTTTTAAAAATATCTATTGGTCTTGTAAGATAGTTACTGTTTTTTCCTCTGTGGTTCACACTTTTGTCTTCCAAATAAGATTATTGGTGTTTGTTTCACTTTTGAGAGCCAATTTGGAGTGCACTCAAAGAACTACCGTGCATTCACCAGGCACATCTACAGCTTGTACTTTCACCACTGAAATATTTTGAAGTGCTCATACCCTTGGCCTTATTCAATGTTTTCACCCTCCTCAGCTCACAAAATACTTTAAAATGTAGAAGACAACATGAAAAGCAGAAGCCGACCTGAAGGAATTTTCCTGACAAAGTCACTCTGTCATCCATACAGCCTAGTACGTTACCAGGAAGTACAAACTTCTGTTTGTACAGGTCACACTTGGGAGTGATATACGAGATACTTTTTATAGATTTTTAAAAATTTTATTTTGTTATTATGCTCCATTAGGAAGAGTGGATTGGAAAGACAGAAGCATACAGGCAGCAAGCACTTCAGCCATGCAGGTTTGCTGCCAGTCTGCTAGGACTGCTCAGAACCAGTAATAAACTTTACAAACCATGATACAAACTGCACCAATTCCTCTTTGCAACTTTTTAAAGAGCACTGTAGCCCTTGGAGCACAAGAGGAGGCTCTGGAATTATTACTAAGCACCCTCACTATCCTAATCAACCCCCTCCTTAAACTTTCCCTTTACCATGCCAACATTGCTCAGCTTGTAGCAATAAGTACTGTGAATCATGCTGCTCAGTGCTACCTTGCTCCTCCCTGATCCCTAGTCCCAACCCACCGTACACACCTACAGGCCCTGGCTGCTTTTGGTATTTCTGGTTCCGTTTCATCGGGTGATTGCCCATTGCTAGGACGACTCCTTCACCTTGTGGTTGACTCCACAGACTGAGACTACTTGGCCCATTTTATTTCGTCTGGCTTGCTACTAGGGTGTCTAAGAAGCTCCAGTTAAGGAAGACACATTTGATAACCGTCTTGCCTTATCAAGAAAGCTAGCACACAAAGTTATTTTTCTTCAGCTGATAATCACTGCTTATGGATTAGCAACTTACTCAAAGAAGCCAGTCCATTCCTTTTTCTCCTCTTCTCTCCTGTGCCTCTCCTTTCTGTAGTGGATTCCATCCTGTTGGGCACTGCCTTCTGGTTTTCCGTAAGACATCCAGCAGAAACACATGAAACAAAGTTTTTGTATTTCAAGGTTAAATTGTTCCTCCTGTTTCTTAAAGCACTGCATTCAATCTCTGCACTGCCTGACAAGTAAGTCTCTAAATAGCAAAAATAAAGCTTATGTTCTTTAACTTCTTTTGTTTCTTTTCAGTCTTTTGCACATAAACACATAGCATCTGGGATGTGAACAAGCTTGAGATATTTGTAAAGTGCCTTCACTATCCAGGCTGTAAAGGAATTCAGTGGGGTAACAGACAGTAGCTAACCTTGAAGAGAAATTCTTCTAAGCCTCTGTGCTATTCACCACCTTTCGTATTTGCTTGTAATACCCCAGAATCTGTCACAAGTTGTCATAGCTACCAAGGGGGTAGATTTTCAAAGTTAAGTGCATGCCAACATGCATCTAACAGAAAGATATAGTACATTTTAAATCTGGAGTTCTTTTCACCAGGAGTTAATGATGCAGACAATTTGAGCATCACAAGGCACACAGACATTAAAAATATAATGATTTAAAGAAAATAAGTTATGACAAGGCAATTTTAAAAATGAACTTACAATCACCGATCCAACCCAAAGCAAACAAAACCAATCATTTCACAAAACTGAAGCATGCGCCACAAGAATGTTCTGCTGGCTGGCACTTTCAAAAGGGTTCTATTGTTCAAAGTAGCTGACATTGCCAAAAGATACAGTAATTTTATTACATTTTCTTAGTGAACAGTAAACTTCTCTGTCTACTACAAAATGGAGGAGAAAGTGCAGGGTTTTGAAAGGAAGAAAAATCTACATACTAAAACATTTCTGCTGCAGGTCTCAGCCACAAAAAAGTTCAAAGAAAATACAAAATACAGAAATAAATTACCCAAATTTTACTAAAGAATCAACACCCAGTTGTTTGTTTCTATGATTAATTACCTATAGACAGCTATAAGGGCAGAAGTTTATAGGTCTGTGCTTAAGGTAATTGCAAAAGGCACGTAAATTTAGACAGCTAGTCAGTGGAAAAAAAAGGAAGATGTGATTAATCAACAGGATTAGACAGAAAATTTCTTTGCATATAAATGTAAGGAGCAACTGTGCTTTAATTGTAGCATTGAGAGAATATGTCTTTCAAATGTTAAATTATTCATCGTGTTACATACTTGAATGATCTTTTCTTAAATGTTCATGTAGGAGGTAAAAATTCTACAGACAATACTTAAGGGAAGATACTGTAGGAAAATTTATATGAAAATTTTAGAAGTCTCTCATCTGCCTAGACTGATAAATAGTAAATATGAAAAGATTTAAAAAAATAAAAAGAATGAAAAAGAACTTTGAGAGACATCATTTGAGAAGCCTGTTTCTTAGAACAACAAATAGTGAGTCATCACAATAGAGAAAGAATTAGTCATTCTTTGCAACGCTACAGTACATCCTCTGCATGAGTTATGCAGAATATGGACTAGACTCTAAATCAGGACATAAATGGCTGATTTTTAACAAAGGTCCATAAAACAATCAACCAAAGGATGAAATCCTATGCTTTATAGTGTTCTGTAGCTGCAGCGTCAAGCCAACAATGGAATACAAACTGGATTCAGGCAGGTAACTTGGAGATGCAGTTAATAGCAGAACCTAATCCTGACACGTCACACAGGTAAAGCTACCCTGGGTTATACCAAGAGATCTCATCAGAATGAGGATGACATGAACAGAACCAGGCATGCCTTGCAGAAACCAGTCTACTAGCAGACAGATGTCATCTATCAGGTTTACACCGTAATTTGGCTTCCTGACACCATTTTTATAGGCAAATGGGGCAAAGTTGAGCCAAACCACCTTTTTATTATTTTGTTTGAATGTGAGAAGTAGTCTAGGTTAAAATATGTAAACCAGAATATTTTATTCCCCCCTAAAACATCCCACATAAAGTTAGAACAAGTGCCACCAAAAAATCTTGGAGGTTATTAGTTATTGTTGACTCCTCACTGAGAGGCATGGATGTGGCCATTTTTCATCCGGATAACCTCTCTAGAGCAGTTTGCTGCCTACAGAACACAGTTTGAGCTGGCATTTCGGATGTCATAAAGAGGCTACCAAGCTTGCTAAAAGATGAGGATTATCACCCACTCCTACTCTTTCATGTAGGATCAAATGACGCTGTGACGAAGAGATTCCAAAATACTAAAACGTTCTTCATGGGTCTAAGAAAGATGTTGAAAGAATCTGGAGCACATGGTAGTATTATCTTCTGTCTTCCCAAGTGGGAGACTGGGACCCAGGCAGAGCTAAACAAGTGGATAAGGTGAATGACAAAACCAGTGCCTGTTCAGGGCTCTGGGTTCTTTGATCTGGGACACATCTTTGAGAGACCAGGGATGTTAGCAGATGGGGCACACCTGACCAAGTTGGGCATGAGTGTTCTGAGGAGCAAGCTGGCAGGACTTATTAAGAGGGCTTTAAACTACATGTAGCAGGGGAAGGGGGTGCTCTACTGGGTGTCAGTAAGGAACCAGAAGAGAACATGTTAGAGAACAGCAGAGAAACACCTGTAGATCATCCCAAAGGAATTAGAGAGGGCTCCTCCCAAAAGGTGAAGATGTTGCCATCCCTGATGAAGTGCCTCTTCACCAATGTATGCAGCATGGGTCACAAGCAGGAGGAACTGGAAACCATGGTACAATTAGAAAATTAGGACCTAATTGCTATCACAGAATGGTGGAAAGAGTTACAGGTCTGGAGCACTGCAACTGAGGGCTACAAACTTTTCAGAAGAGATAGGCTAGGAAGGAGATGCAGGGTCACT
This sequence comes from Ifrita kowaldi, assembly GCA_013398055.1. Lineage (NCBI taxonomy): Eukaryota > Metazoa > Chordata > Aves > Passeriformes > Cinclosomatidae > Ifrita > Ifrita kowaldi. Next base: position 385,659 of record VZRS01013365.1, on the reverse strand, counting down.
GCGCTCTAAGTTTAGGAAGGAATGGACTATGAAGAGCTGCCTCTAAAAACCAGACAGGAACAGGCTGAGAGCCTGTGGATGAAAATCAAAGACAAGACCAAAACTGGACACCTTGCGGTGGGGGTCTACTACAGGCTGCCTGACCAGAGGGGGCCTGCTGAAGAGACCTTTCGCTTTGGATACAAGAGTCATTGCACTCTGAAGCTTTTATCCCAATGGGGGATTTCAATCACCTGGACATCTGCTGAGAAAACAATACAGCTGGCTGCAAGTGATCCAGGCAACTCTTGGAGAACAACTTCCTGGTCCAGGTATTAGAGAAACCAACCAGAGGTGAGGTGATACTGGATCTGGTGCTTGCCAGTGCAGATGAGCTTATTAAAGGAACTGAGACTGAAGGCAGCCTAAGCTGTAGTGACTGAGCCCTGGCTGAGTTTGGGATCTCAAAGAGCAGGACCCTGGAGAGGAGCAAAGTAAGAACCCTGAACTCAGAAGAGTGAAATTCCAGCTATTTAACCAACTGGTGAATGACATCCCCTGGGAAATTGTCCTCAAGGACAGAGAGGTTGACCAGAGCTAGCAGCTCTTTAAGGACACTTTTCTTAGAGCACAAGAGCCCTCTCTCTATCCCAGTGTGTAGGAAATAGAGCAAGGCAGGCTGGAAACTGGCACGGCAGAGCAAGGATCTGCTTCTCAAACTGAGCAGTAAGAAAGAAATGCACAGCCAGTGGAAGAAGAGAACATGACCTAGGGAGAGTACAGGGATACAGTTTGAATGTCTAAGGATAAGGTCAGGAAAGCCAAGGCAAAGTTGGAAAAGGGCTTGGAAAGGGACTTGAAGAACACCAAGAATCTGTGAGTCCACAGGTGACAAAAGAAAGGCCAAGGAGAGTATACCCCTCTGATAAGCTTGAAGGATGAACTGGCAGCAACTGATATGGAGAAAGCTGAGGCACTCAATGAGTTCCATCCCTCAGTCTTCACTGGCAGTCACCCTTCCCAGTCGCCTCAACTCCTTGATCCTTTGTGTGGGTATGGAGGAGTGAAGTCCTTCCCACTGTATGTGAAGAGCAGGTTTGGGATCACTTGATGAAGCTGAATAGCCACAAGTCTATGGGACCTAATGAGATACATTCCAGGGTCCTGAGGGGACTGGCTGATGTTGTTGCCAAGACAATATCATCATATTTGAAAAGTCAAGGCAGTCATGCAAAGTCACCAGTGACTGGGAAAAAGGAAACATCACTCCCATTTTTAAAAAGTGGAGAAAGGAAAATCTGGAGAACTACAGACCACTAAGCCTCCCCTCTGTGTCTGGGAAGATCATGGATCAGATCCTCCTAGAAGATACACAATGGCACATAAAGACAAGGAGGTGACCTGAGGCAGCCAGCACAACTTTACTAAGGGCAAATTGTGCCTGACCAATCTGGTGACCTTCCGTGATGAAGTGATGGCAACAGTTGACGTGGAAACGCCAACAAATGTCTTCTATCTAGAATTCTGTAATGCCTTCAATACTGCCATGTTTTTTCCTCACCGGAAGCCACATCCTTCTTCTCAGAAGCCAAACAGTCCCTTCCATCCACCTTCAGCAATGACCTGACGTGGTATCAAATAACATTTGGGTTCTGGCCATGCCCTCTCAGCCACACTCCCACTTGGCCACTGCAAAAAATTTACCCTGTCCTTGGCTGAAAGCAGGACAACAGGGAATATGATACACCCACTCACTACCGTGCTCTCTCACCCATGTGTCTGTGGGGCTGTTTTTGAAATCAGTCCCGCTCTCTGACTCAGTTCTCTCTGGGGCACCATGTTGCCACAGAAGTTGCATCTCCAGGCCCAGGATGGTGTTCTGGGCAGGGGTGTGAGGCACAGGGTTCATCTCCAGACATCCAGTGGTTGTTTCCACCGTTGTAAGCACGTAGCACTTGCCTTGGCGGGTTTGCAGCAGTGTGACGTAACCCATCTGCCAGGCCATCCCATGTTTGCGTTCCGACCATCATCCACCATACCAGGGAGGCTTTACCCGCTTGGCCTGCATGATCGCAGCTCATGTTCCACAGTTACGGGTAATGGGGAGACAGTGTCCATGGTTAAGTACACCCCTTGATCACAAGCCCAAATGTGTCGCATCTCTTCTCTAATGACCTGAGGCGTCTTGAGCCCACTGAGCCAGAAATAATTCACTCTTATGTTGCCAGTCTGGATTAACCCGAGACTCTTCAACCTTGGTGGCCTGACCACCTCTCCATTGTTGCAATGTTCTTCAGTAGCCTGACTCTTGGGCACATGTGTATCTCATGGGGTACTTCTACAGCCAACTTCTCTACCGGGGCAGCAATTTCCTGCCACGATCCATCAGCCCAGATGTGTTTCCCTCTGCACTGCTGATTGACCTGTCTCCATCAGCCCAGCCCCCCCAACACAGCATTTGACACCACCCACGAATCAGTGTAGAGGTAGGTTGATGGCCATTTTTCTCATTCAGTGATACCTAAAGCCAGCTGGATGGCTTTCAGCTCTGCAACCTGACTTGATCCACCTTGTTCTCCAGTAGCTTTTGTGACTCATCACAGAGGGCTCCATACAGCTGCTCTCCATTTCTGATTTGTCCCTCTGATACAAAAGGAACTGTCAGTAAAGAGAGGTACTGCTTTTCATTTTCAGGTAGCTGATTGTATGGTGGGGCCTCCTTAGCATGTCACCTTCTCCTCCTTCTCCTCTGATGATAGTCCGAAATTTTCACCTTCGGGCCAGTTAACAATGACTTCCAAGACCCCTGGGCAACTGGGGTTTCCTATTCGAGCTTGCTGTGTGATCAGCACAACCCACTTACTCCAGGTAGCATCAGTGAGATGACATCTGGAAAGGACTTTACTTCTGAATATCCAGCCCAGCACTGGCAGGTGGAGCGCCAGGAGGAGCTGTGCTTCAGCCACAATCACTTCTGAGGCAGCCTGAATCCCTTCACAAGCTGCCAGTACCTCTTTTTCAGTTGGCATGTAGCATACCTTGGCTCCTTTGTATCTCTGACTCCAGAACCCCTGGGGTCATCCTCAAGTATTTCCTGGGTCATCCTCCCTGGATACACTTTGCCAGGGATTCCAAGAAGGACCATTCTTCCTAGCTGCAGTGTACAGTGCATTTTTAATATTTTGTCCTGTCCTGACTGGCCCAAGGGCAGGTGCATGAATAATCTCCTTTTTAATTTGTTCAAAAGCTTGTTGTTGTTCAGGAACACACTTAAAATCATTCTTCTTCCATGTCACATGATAAAGCTTACAATGTGGAATATGCATCCTCCAAAAAACATCAGCTTCTAGAAAAGCCTGTGTTTCCTTCTTGCTGGTTGGTGGGGACATAACTGCTATTTTGTTGACCATATCCATTGGAATCTGAAAATGTCCATCTTGCCATTCTACTCCTAAAAACTGAATTTCCTGGGCAGGTCCTTTGGCCTTACTTTGCTTTATGGCAAAACTGGCCTTCAGGAGGATTTGCCGTTTCACAAAAACTTCCTCTTCTGTGTTCTCCCAGATGATGATGCCGACAATGTATTTCAAGTGTTCTGGAGCCTCACCCTTTTCCAGTTCAGTCTGGGTCAGCCCATGGCACATGGTGGGACAGTATTTCCACCCGTGAGGCACCTGTGAGGCAGTCAGTTCCAGGCGTATTGGATGCCCCTCCAGGTGAAAGCACACTGTGGCCTGCACTCTACTGCTAAAGGAAGAGAAAAACACATCAGCAATGTTGATGGTAGCACCACTTCACTGCTTTGGACTCCAGCTTGTACTGAAGCCCCAGCATGCTGGGCACAGCAGCACTCAGTGGTGGTGTGACTTCATTCGGGCCATGGCAGTCTGTCAGTCCCCACTTTCTGCTTACACACTGGCCATACAGGACTGTTAAAGGGTGAATGAGTCTTTCTGGCCACTCCCTGGCTCTCCAGCTCATGAATCATCTCATGGATGGGGGTCACAGAGTCCCTGGTGGCACAGTATTGACGGTGCAGCGATGTGGTAGCAATTGGTACCTGTTGTTCTTCAACCCTCAGCAGTCCCAAAACAGAAGGCTCCTCTGAGACATCAGGCAAGGTGTTCAGCTGTCTAGTTTCCTCTGTCTCCACAGCAGCTATCCCAAAAGCTCTTTTAGGCTGAAATACCCTCTTTTGAGGTAACCTATGCTGAGGATGCACGGGGCCTCTGAGCCAGTCTCAATGGGGTGTTTTTGTCATTCATTCCCAATCATGCTGTCTCCAGCTTCCAGTGCAATCAGCTGTTGGGATCCCCCTGGCACCCCAGAAAGAGATGGATTATGTCCTCATGTATCTTGATGGCATCAGGGTACATCACGTGCCCATGTGAATGAAAGCCTTACACTCTTGTGTGTCTGATGTGCCAGGGCACTGGATCCACACAGTCCAAAAGATCCAACTGTCCCTTTCTTCTGAAACCCAGCTAGAGGCAGGGCCCCTGTAGTTCTGGTCATAGCACTCATTGCTCACTCCTTGTAAATATGAACTGAGGTCCCTTCAAGAGGATCGTAAGCAACACCAGCCCTCCTATTCTGTCTGAGGACCTGCCCACTGGACACTGAAGAAGCATTTATCCAGAATTTCCTGTGCTGGCTCTTCTTCCTTTCAACTCACATATCCATGCTGCCAGACTAGAGGCGGGTTTTCCATGCCACTTCCTCATGTCCTCTCCAGGGTCATGCAGGTGAAACCACAGGTTATCTTGTGGCATGGACCCTCTCTCAAGCACAGGGTGCTTGCTCCCAGTAGCAGAGTCACTGGTCCATACCGGCAGGGCACGGGACATTTTCTCTTTAACTTGCTTGAGTCTTTTGAATCTGTCTGCAGTGTTGGAAAGCTTTTCCACAGTTAAGGGGCATGTCATTAGGGAGGAGAAAAGATAACGTTCATATTACTGGAGTTGCGTAGTTATGAGAAGCACTGTTTGTTCTTCTTTCATTGACATCAATGCCAATGAGTTGGCATACGAGAATGGTGCACTCCTTATAAAGTTCTGCCACATGGATTGTGTACACTGGACTTCATATGGACCTAAACGGGACTGCTCATTATTTGAGTCCTTTTAGATTACCTCCAGTACAGCTAATTCTCTCAGGTACTGGGTACCTTTCTGCATTGTGTTCCAACTGCTTGGGTGCATTATTAGATCATCCTTTGATCACCTCTTTTCTTCATGCTTGACAGGAGTCATCCCGAGAGGCTGAAAGTTTCTGTCCTCTAGCCAATCCCATTGTCAATGCCCACATCCCAGGACAGGGATCCGTCGCTTGGCTTCGCTACCATCTAGTTTCATATCGTGGGCCATGATATCCCAGCATCAGAGCAGCCAGGTCACTCAGGGTTCATTCAACTAGCAGCTGAAATCCATTTGCACACCTTGGAGATCACCCAGGGATAGAGATCAGGTGATAATCTCTGGCCCTGCCTCTTCCTCCTGTTCTGAAGGCCTTGCTTCCTCTTCATCCCTCACTATGCGAACTGTTCTTGGATTTCTTCTTCTGTGTAGGGGCAGCTGCTACCGGCATGGGTTGTTCCTCTGGTCCAGCTGCAGTTTGAGTGGCCATGGTGCGTGTTGGTCTGCTTCATTCCTCCTACCTGTGACGGTGCTGTCTAGTGAGGAGCAGTGTCCAATATATCGTAGCCAGGGCACAGCATGTTGCATAACTTTGAGCCTCTCTGGATCCACTACAGCATATTTCTTTCACATTTTTTATCACTCTAACAGGATGTAAGGCCCCAAATGAGTTGCTGAAAACAGGCTTACAGTGGTTCCTGTACTCTGGGTTAAACACACAGGACAAATACTGACTAGATATTTTCAAGAAATCAAAATAAGACAGAAGTGCACTGACAAACTACAGAAAAATCAAGGAACTTTGGCAAAAGGTTTACTACAATATCCACTGAACATAAAACACTTCTCACAGCACTAATTTGGCCCATTCAACTTACGAAACTTTAAACCTATTCAGTGTTAAGTTACTCAAAATGTTTCAAGGAGAGGGAATTAGAAGGAGAGAAAAACAGAAAATATATAGGAAAGCACACATATAGTTACCACCTCTTGGATTCCAGCAGTGCTCAGTGACAAACTCCCAGAGGAAAGTAGGGTCAAGCCATGTGCTGCCCTCATGTTCAGCCTTAAATAACCCTTGGCCTTTGTGGCCTGTCCCCCTAGGTGGGACTTCCAGTTATTTGGCCACTCAGGAGCTGGGTTAGGGAAGAGTGGAGCCCCGACTCCAGTGTGCCAGTGACTGGCAGCACTGCTGGGCTGGGATACAGGCTCTGAGGTGGGTGTGTGGGGCAGTTCACTGTCTAACTGGACCAGGGCCGGACGTGTCCTTTCCCCTACACACAGGCATCCCAGAATGTCTCGAGACATCAATCTCTCCATGCTCTGAGACATGATCCTGGAGATTTTCAGGGGTGAATTTCCAAACCACTGGAGGAGAGAAGACTTCCAAATACTGGCCCATGTACTCTCACATTCCATGCCACTCGTAACTACCAACCCTCAAGACAGATCTCTGAAAGGCTTCCCTAAGAATCTCTTCTGTAGCTCTAAACCTGGTGTGGGCTGCACTAAGGAGACCTGGTAGACCTAGCAACAAGAATATGCTTTCCTTAACATCCAAGGGAAATAAAAATTTTTCAACAGGTTCTCAGCTGGTGTTATAACAGGCCTGAGGGAGAAAAAGGGGGTGAAAAGCTGGGGAAAAGAATCCTTCCCTGTTCCCCCTACAGACTGAGTATAGTCTGGACTCCTGAAAGTAACACCTGAGGTAAAGGTAGGAGAGCAACACTGAATACACATCCCAAACAACCCTCATTGCCTTTGATGTTACCATGTTATAAGCTGATATCACACAGTACAGCAACAAAGCAATCCTGATCCCTCTCCCTGCTCTGAAAAAGAACACCATGAGGAGCACAAACAAGAATATATACAGGGTTAGGTAGAACACCCACATGAACAGACTGAGCAACATTGTGGCCAGTGGCTCCCCATTTATAGCAAAAAATGCTTAGGTCAAAGCCGCCAGATGTGTTGTTATCTCAACCCTTTATGCCACACATGTGCCAAATAAGGTTGTAGTAGTTTAGGAATGGTATTCAATTTAGTATCCCACTAAAGTCATGACCCTCCGCTTCCCCTGCAGCACCCTGGAGAGGGGAATTGGAGGCACAGAAGGCAAAGATCATAGGATGACATAAGAACAATTTACTGGAAACAGCAATGAGATAAGAAAATGAACAGTAACAGAAACAATACTAATGACAGAGGGTACAAGAAAAGGAACACATCCCAGGACAGGGACACAAACCTCCCAACAGTAGGCAATACTGGATGGCTCCCTCCACCACATTTACTTGCCTGGAGTAGAACCCCTTATCCCCTTCTCCCTTACCCCCAGCAATGACATGAAGGGCTTCAGAATAACCTCCAGGTCATAGCCATGCCCCCTCCTGGTACCTGCAAAAATTAACCCTGTCCTAGCTGGAAGCCGGACAGATGACTATGTCTATATAGAGACACACAGAATAGTTTCAAGGCAGTATATCACCCCATTAATGTATTCCCTAACTTCTGCATGTTACCTACATTAATTCTGGGAATAAGGACATTTGTACACATTTGTAACAACAGTATCAGAAAAGCAAGCCAACAAAACACAGGATCAAACAAAAAAACCCCAAAACATGCTTAAGGAAGGAGTGATTCACTGCTCTGTTAGTGAACAAAAACAGGTTTGTCTGGCTGTGGAACATAGGTTACATCTTGCACTGCAGACATGAGCTCAGTAAAATACAATTAAGCAATTACAGAACAGTTGTGGATCTATAATAGACAAAGGACATCCCAGAGCCCCCAGTCTTCTCCATGGAAGAGAGACGCTTGCCTTTTAGGAATGTGTTGAAAGATTCTTGCCTTACTTCACTTTCACTGCCACTGAAAGACACAAATTATTCCTGCTCATCACTCTGTATTAGCATGCCAGTGTTTTCTGCTTGTTTCCACTAGAACTAACACAGTCAACAAACTGAAAGGCAGCTGACTCAGTCTGACCAGGAGTGCCTTTCATAAATTACGCTTATATTTATGACATGCCCAGGTTTATGTTGTGCTCAGGATCTGTTCCAAAATATTTCAGTTGTTAAAGAAGAGACAAGTTTGCCAAAAGAATAGTTTATCTACACAAAGAAATGATACCTGGAAATCCTGCCAAGTGAGAAAAGGTCATCTATTTAAACAAACTGTGAAGTTAGCAAGTAGTGCCCCTCTTGCACAGGCCTGTTCAGATCTATCATGGGTGAACTGTGCATCTGAAGAGGGACAAGCTAGCATTATCCTTGACTTGTATAACATAACCATTTCGCAGCTTTTTGTTTTTAGTTGGGGCTCATTGTGGAGTGGGCGTATTTCATTCTTATTTCCCAAGGCATTTCCTATTCTAACTTAGCTTTTTCTACAAGCAAAACTGTTTGAATCCAAGGGAGTTGAAGTACTCTTTCTTTAAAATATACCGTTACTTAAATGACTTTATAATCAAACCATTTTCAAGAAGCTAGACCACTGGAAAACTGCCTCAGGATTTAGGCAGAACATCCAAGACACCAGAGTTTGGGGCTTCAGCTCTGAGCCCCTCAAGCTCAGGTGCCAGCAAAGCCTGGAGCTGCCGGGTGCGTTGTCTAATTCCCATATTCCCAGGCACCTACAGCACTAACACTGTTTATGGCCAAAACCACCCATGTTTTTGATGCCAAATTTAGCTGACCAAAGTAATACGAAATCAGGAATAAGCTCTGTTTCTGCCCAAGCTTTCTGTGAGATGTATTTTACAGTAGGCATTCCTGGAGCTCACCTAACCTTTGGCAACAAGTCACATTACAGTATCCTCTTACAGTGTTTCTCTTGTTCCTAATGCTTCTTGTATTTCTTGTTTTGCAGGAGAAAAGCTTACACAGGAAGGGTGGGGATTGCCTCTAGCCAACTTCAGAGCTAGTCTGATGCTGACAGCCCTTTCCTAGAAGAGAGGTAGGAGATAAGGTTTTTGGCAGCCTCAGGCTGAGTAGGGTAAATACATACACTGTCCTGTTTCCTAAGAGAACAGTCCAACCACTTGACTGCTATGCGCCCAGCTACCATCTTCCTCCTTCTCCATCCCAGTTTCAAGTCCTTCTAAGGAGTCACTTCTCTCTTGAATCTGAAGAGAGCCCTAACCTGTGAATCTGAGGGGAATTGAAGAAGTAGGTGCTTAAATAGCATGCCTTTGCTCATTGCCTGGCTAGGATTTCCAGCATCTTGCTTTTTGTGAATCTTTCTGATAGTTCTAGGTGGCGACTTGCTCAGTAGGAAGGCTGTAATTTTCCCCATGTGGTTCTTCCAAATGCCTATTTCTCAGCATGAAGCCTTTAGAGAGCTTATATGCATTATGTAAGGTCTTGGGTTGTTTTCCTAGGCCAGACAAGCTGCACTGCTGGGTGGATAAGGAGTTCACCATCCCATGTCTCTTCCATCTCCACCCATTTGCCTGGCTGCCATTGTGCATTTTTGCACACCAAGCCACGGAGTTGCAGCTGTGCATCCTTCTCCATTAGAACTGCAACTGTGTCAATCTCTAAGTTGCTCAGCTAAAATGAGAGGCTTATCCTCAAGGCATTTGTGAATCTCATTATTAGGAAAGTTCAAAATACATTTTTGAGTTCAAAGCTGAAAACAACATACAGAAAGAATCCTTTACAAATTAAATTTCTCTGCAGACTGAATTTGATATATCATGCAATTGAAACCACCATGCCTAAAATAGTGATTAGGCCAAATTGCAGTGATTTGATAGATTCCAGTGAACTTAATACTGGTAAATACTAGTTCAGGTTTTACCCTAGACACATAAAGTATTAGGCAGACCACTGTGTTGAAAGTAGCAGCTGAACTTTGTGTGTGTGTGTGTGTGTGTGTGCGCGTGTGTGCGTGTGAAATAGGAAACATAAATAAGATTTTTAGAATGAGAGAATTAAATTAAATTAAATCCTTCAGTGAAATGTTAATGCCCACTATGGTTGAGGTTGTGTTCCAGATTCATTACTAAATTCAGTACTTTGTACTGACTCCCAAAAGAGGATGGCTGATAACTGAAATCAAAATAATAATAAAGGAGCTATTCACTTGTGGTCTGATTGAGACTCCAAATTCTCATCAAATCAGGAGCAAATACAAAAAGTGAATTTGATCACTTCTATTTTAGGAATTTTTTTGATTTGTATTCAACAAGCAGATATGGAAAGATGTTGTTTTCTTTTTCAAAAACATGACTCGATTTTGTTGATTGTTGAAAATTAGCTTCATGAATATTTCAGTATGGAAAAAGCATTTCATCAAGTATTCACTGACTTCATAGAGCTGATACACGATTGACTTAAAATAACTTATGTTTACAAGGCTGTATTACATGGAAAATGTGCAATTTACTTGGTCCAAGATGGGTTTTATTCAACCCAGATATCAAAGCAGAAGATCTCTGAGCACTTTGGAGCCAGACAGTGTGAAAAATACTGCAAAGGGTATTCCTTAACAGACTGTATATTTTTAAGAGTAATCAGTCTGAGTCGGGTCCAGAACTTGTGAACTGAGTTCCTCTCTTGATTTCTGAATGCCTTCTAGTATTTCAGTGAATGGACTAGAAGAATTCGTGTAAAATGCTAAAAATTTTTAAATATTTAATTTTAAAAATTTAATATTGAAAATCAAAATCACATATTTCTAATGGTGCATAGACTATAGAAAGATTTCCTTGTGAAATCACAACTTTTTGTCAGAGAACCAGAACACATTTGGGTATGGGAGATGATAAGTAAGTACAAACATTGCTCTATGACCAACTGTTGTTGGAAGCCCATTCACTAATAGCTGTTACCATCTTTATGTTGATTTACTAAACAGAAGTTTACAAAAATTTGGTTGTGTGGGTTTGAATTCATACATCAAATCTGAAGACATACAGATTCCAAATACAAAGTGCTTGTCATGTACTTAGGTTGTTTTGAAGACACATGTAATAGAATTCATCAGTAACATGTTTACTAGGTTTTTTATAAAAGCAAGCCACCATCGAATCTACTGCTATAACAGAATTGCTCTGAGTCTCATTAGAAGAGTAATTTAATAGCAAAGAGTAATTTAATAGCAAAGAGTAATTTAATAGCAAAGTTGCTGTGAATATCAGTGATTTTAACTTCTTACAACTTTAACAGTTTTTACTGGTTACCTCTTAAATTTCATAAAAAGAAGAGTGTGCAAGAAACATTTTGTGTGTATACAATACGTCATGGAAGGCCAGGGCAGACTCCCGAGATCTGATGAACTAGTGTAGAAGTAGCATTTAGACTTCTGCTTTTGGAATTATGCAGCTGAAACTAAATGTAAATATATATAATTGCATTTCTTTAATGTAAATCATATTACCTGAAAGTGTGGCAATCTCAGAAAAATAGTTGATCTTAAATTTTTGTCATGTTTTAAAAAATTATCTGTCCAGAAAGATATCCCACTGTAGATAAGTACAAGTATTCTCGTTCTCACCAGAATCTGCTTTAGCTTAAGTGAATAGCAGAAAAAAATCTCCCATTGCACATAAAACCCCAACTCTCTGGATAAACAAAATCAGATTAAACACAATAATTATTTTAATTTGAAGGCACTACTTCTAGGATAACCTTAAGCTTCAGAAAAATGTCAGTTCTCATCAAAGTAAAGGTTACATTGATATCTACAGTATGTCGTATTTGTGTGATGCTACTAGAGACCTCTCTAAACTGAAGGCCAACATGTCAATTACTAATGGTTCATATAGTGTAGCCATAAGTGCTAGGTTTCTCTAATGGAGTCTTTGTTTTTCTTAATGAAGAGTGTATCATACAGACATTTACACAAACTTCTAAGTAAACATGTTACCCCAGTTGATTTTATCAGTTTTAGATGCTTTCCATATCAAAGCCCTGCAGAAGCTTACTGATTGATTATCACTGGTGTGCTTGACAATTGCTATATTTAAATTCTTATATTTCTGAGATTATACCATGTCAAAATTTTTCAATCTTTGTCTTTGTCTAAAGCATATGATTTTTTTCTTTTTCTAATTAAATTTGAGAATGATTTTTGAGAAATATTATTATTCTCAGAGCGTTCTTGGCAGCAGGACAAAGAAAAACAATGCAGTGCCCAAATATACTTCACAGCTAGTATTCAGTTTTGTCACGTGGGCTCAGCTGGACTCAAAAGCCAAGACAAGTGATTATCTTCCTTCCTCCCCCACCGCTCCTCAAAAATGGGGACAGTTCATGCGATCAGCAGTGACAATATACAACAGAGTTCCAGGTATATACACATGTTACCTGAGAAGATCACACCACTGCTATGTGAGAGCACAAATTTGCTGTTAATACGAACGTGAAGTTTTTTTGAACCAAAAGATGGCTGTTAAACACTAAAACAGTGCTGATTTGAGATACCATTGACTAGTTTGTGTCACAGAAGTCTTTAATGAAAATCAGTTTCTTTCACAGTGAGTCCTAAATGTTATCAGTCAAAACCCAGTTTCCTATGGATGTGGACACCCTTTGAAATTATATGCTATCAGGATAAATAAGGACGCTTCCATTTCTCAGCATCAATGGAAAAGTGCTCAAAGCTTTTGGCTGCCTGTTTATGAATTTTAATGAGGCCTGGATTTGTCTCAGAAGGAGGCAGCCCTAATTTTCAAAGTGATTCAGACAAGTCAGTACAATATTAGAAAACAGTACAAAAGCATGAGCGATAATATAATAAAGCACTTTGATGAATATATATTGAGGAGGGGAAGGCGGCTTATATAAAAATCACCCCCGCTGTTTCTCCTCCTAAACTACAAAATTACCAACTTTAGATCTCAGTTTCCAATGTCATTTTCACCCTTTTTTGCTAAATAGTTTGTGGTTTGGAATGAACAGTAAAAATAAAGGCTGATTGGTATATTTTAGTCTCAGACAGAGGATGATTTGACATTTCTCAGCCATCAGACAACTGCAGGACAGACACAAGTTAATTTTGGTTTTAAAAAATGTTTTCTTATTTGAATTAATTTAGCAGGATATTTAAATCCAGAAACTGACTAATCCTTAGCAGAAGCGACTCCATCATTAGCAAGACCTTCAAGGTTCCCAGTCCAAGCTCCACCCTTCACATCTCCTGGAAACATGCTCACATCTATGTACCACAGCAGCCTGGTAGTGCCTTCGTCCCAGCTATGGCCACCCGTGAAGGGAAAAGCTGCCCTGACAGGCCCCAGGATCCTATTCCAGCCTCTCTCCTCACCATATTTCTTACATTTTCTATGTGTCCTAGCTGTGGGCAGGCACATACATAGTGTCTCATCTGCAAAATGGAGAACATCACTGCCCAATGTTGCAATACCAACACAAGGCTCATTTATGCAGCATCCTTGATCGCTTCAACAGACCAGCATTCAGGGCTCTGTGAAAACCTGGACTCTGCTTGTGTGGGCTTAGAAAGCAGCAATAGATGAGAAGAGTCAATATTTGCCACACAGAAATGACCAACTCCTGCTTAAGGTCTCCACATCCTAGTGGGTCATGTGGAGTGAGAGAAGTCGTGACTACTCAATTTATTACAAACTGGAGGCCTTAGGTGAGTGCCATGGTGGCTAAAGAAGATCAATGTTTAGAGCAAAGAGCCAGCTCCTGTGTGGTCACTCCTTGAGCACAGGAGGAGGAATGTGGAGGAGTTACCAAAGACCTGGAAGACGGAGGAAGGAAGGGTACCTCTCATGTTCTTGTAAGAAAAAGGCAGCCCAGGACCCCCATGAGTTGGGAGAACTGATTCCTTCCACTCCCCCCAGCTCTATCACCTCAACTTTCAGCACAAGCAACATGGTCCTATCTCTCTGCTAGAAAATGTGGGATGGGACACCCTTCCGCTGTTCTTCCTGCTGCATAAGTGGAACTTCCATAAGACGTAGCAGGTGAACAGAAATGAAATAACATAACAATTTCCGTCGACGATAGGGAGCAGAGCGTGGGGTTGTTCAAAGTCTCTCAGGGAAGACTTTCCTTTGCTTTCTCATCTGAGCTACTTAGAACTTGCCGTATTTGTCCTCAGGATCTCCACTTTGTGTTCTGAAGTCAGACCCCTAAATACAGCAGCAGATGGAAGTCCCAGGCTTTTTGGGAGCCCATGTGAGTTTTCACATGTTCAAATAAAATTGCCTTGGTTCCTCTGTTGACCTTACTGCCATGAACTTCTGAAAACATTTAACATTCTGTAGAAAGGAGTTAAAGTCATGTAAACTCAATGCTGCTGTTCTTCTCATCTTTTTTTTTTTTTTCCATGTTGTCATGCTCATTTTCTTCCATCTCCCTGTTGTGTTCTCATCTTACCTACTGGATTGTTTTCTTTTCCAACCTTATTCCACTTTCTCATATTCTTTGTTTTCTTTCTTATGTAGCTCTTCGAAGAGGTATCTAGTCTTCAAATTTCTGTTATCTTTCATTTTCATTCTGCTCCCACTTCCTTCAAATTGCTCACTTATACTGCAGTCCAGCTTTAAAATTCTTTTTCATTTCCCTGCATTTATGCTTAGTGCCAGTCCCTCAGTTGATTTATTTCATCTTGTTGCATTTCCCTCCTCTCTCCCATGTTTCCTATGTTCGCTGAAGAAAATAAAGGAGATCGTATTCTTAGAATGGCAAAGACATAAACAAAACAACTGCACATTTGAAAAAAAACTGGTTTTTTTTAGCCGGAAATGGCAGACTCCAAGCAGGTATTGTCATAATATCCTTCAAAAAAAGGTGGAAAGTAGGTGGAGAAAACTTGTTTTACTCCTAGGGTAAGCACTGATTCCTACTGCATAAGACCACATGATATGTTACATTCATCCACTCGGTTAATGAGATCAGTTAATGGTGAAAACAACGTTTAGGAAGTGTACATTTATGCAATATATAAAATGCTTCATTTTGGCATTGAAACACTTCCACACCCAGAAAAAAAGGTTTTCTGCTTCTGTGCCTTGCAATACATTAACCATTAGCCCAACACCAGAGTAGTTGTTATCTGACTCTGTTTACTAAATGGGCAGGTGATAGCCACACCTATTGATGATGAGAGTCCTTAACATTTTCCTGGAAGGAGCATAAAATAGTTTGGATTTCTGAAACTTTTACCTGGTAAATGACTAGGGATTTGTTACAGGCACATAGCATATATTTGGGTCACTACCAAAAAAACTGGGATCTCCCAAATTTCTTCTACCATTTGTAAATGGAAAATAGATTAAACACTGACCTCAGAACCATAGAGTGCAAGTCCATGAGTCATGCAAGTGCAAAGCATCATAACCAGAAATTGGTCAGAAAATAACAAGTAATGGACACTTTTGGATCTAATCTAGTAGTAGGACAATTTCATCCTCTTTTTGCTCACTTGCTTCTGTAACTATTGGCACTTCATGACCTATGTTTGGATTCTGCCAGACAAACTATTTTGTATTCTTTTAACTTCTTTTCTTAGAGCAGTTATAGGGTAAGTTGCAAATGTGAAGGTCTTTGTACGCTTTGCAACAGTGAGTTTTTAAATACACAGTAGTGTTCTAGTTTTTCAGACAGATCACAACCCTAGGACATTGCTACAGGACAACTAAAGAGCAACCCTGAATTTCTGCCATTTGTGGTGTTCAGACTGTAGCTGATAGTCACGTCTCTTTCATGTTCTTAATTCCCATTACTTTTTGCATTGTCCTAGGAGTCCCCGTCATGGGTATGTGTTCCCTATGTGCCGGCTTGGGAAACACCCTGCAAGATAACTAGTCATTGACTCTGAAACATGAGTATAAGGAAACGTGTTCTGCCCCCAGCCTCCCAGTGACACTTTTTGTTGTCCAGGAATGTATACCATAAAGCCTCATCTGCCAAGAAAAGTATATATATATATATGTGTATGATCAGAAAGTTCCCTCACTAAATAGGTTATACAGCTAAGCCACAGGAAAAGGCTGCACACTGGTCCAGGGGACAATTAAGAGAATTTGTGTTTATATGAGAGTCTTTTGCTCAGGTTTATGAATCTACCAACAAAAGGGCTGCTTAAGAATGCAGTAAAGATTACGAAATCAGATAAGAATGTACAAAGATTTCAAGCAGGGTTATAAAGATAGTAGTATTTATTAAAAGACACATTCTCATGCATCTCCGGGCAACCCATCCAAGGAAAACAATCAAAATATTTAACAAGCATGTGAATTTGAGGCTCAGAGGTCTGATGCTGTCTAACTATAAAAGTGACATTTATTGTCCAGTAGATGAAAGAAAACATTTTATATCCAAAAAAACATTTTATATCCAAAATGGCAAATAAGATCATTGAAATGCTCTTGAGGTGTAATGCCTATTTTGCTAAGAAGGAAACAGAAGGTGTAGAATTTAAATCACGACATGACATTTCATGCCCAAGCCATGGATACCATTGATGGTACCTGGGATTATATGTTAGGCATTCCTGGGACCCAGTCCCACAACGACGTTTGGAAACTTATGTCCCTACACTGAAGAGTAAGCAGTAATAATAAGCCTTTGCCAGAAAGTTCTTGAATATCAAAACAACTGTCAAGCTCTAGCCTCATCAGATGGGAATGAAGTTCAAAACAGGAAAGTATTAAGAAGTACAAACCATAAAGCCACATTCTGTGTCTTGACATAGATGTTATGAACCACAGAAATCCTGTGTCAGCAGATCTCAAATCATGTCAGGCATGCAGGGAATGAAGAGATTATCAAAACTGGGGTGAACTAAACCCATGACGTACAACCCTGCAAATGATCTGCTATTCAACAGGTGCCAGCACAGAACTTTCAACACTGGGCACAGATGTTTGAAATGCTTGATGGGAGCAAGAAGCCCTGCCTCTGCATGTTGACCCTGCTCCTGGAGCATCCACAAGTGCTTGGCCAGGCAAGTTCAGCAGCAGTTTAATTTTCTGTTCCCAGAATTATGACTTCCTACACAAGCTGCTAGATCTAGGTGAAATGCTCAGGTTTTATGCTTTTGAATAAGCAAGTCTCGGGCAGCTACATGAAATTTGATTGTTTTTCATATATACAAAAAGGGCAGCTCTTAAGCATTGCAGCTGAAAGCAAACATGAAGATTAGTTACAGAGGATATGTATTCACAGACTACTGGGTACCTAGAAATTTTGTCTTATAGTATATTAAGAGGAAATAATGTGTTTAGTCAAGTGGTCTATATCTATATCTTAATAAAAATACTGTGGTACATATTTCTAGCCACTGCAAACACATAATCTTAAATATATCCTCTTAAGTACTGGGGAATGGTACTGTTTTCATCATCTCATTTTACTGATGAAATAATCAAGACAGCAGCTTCTTGCAAGAGGAACTTGTCATAATTTACATCTAAGAGAGAACTCTTTCCAGCTGTAACTTTGCTCCTGTTTTGGGTGTATATGATTCTTTCAGGACCTTGAAATGGGAACATGACTATTTGAGCTAAGGCTCAAATTATCAGCTAGCATAAATAAGCGTACTTTCCTCTGTTTGACTGGACCAGTGAAGATGGAACCACACAACCATATGATCCTACTCTTTTATTTTATGGAAATCTGAAAGTATTGACTTCTGACCTGCCTTTCTTAATAATTGTCATTAGGAGAACTTCTTTAAATGGATAACAACATCAAAACATTTAACGTAATTGGTCTCTAAAGTCTGTCTTTGCTGCCAACTGGTTTTTGTTTGTCATATCCATTGCTGGGAGGGTTTTTAAGGATTAATTTTTCTAGATAATGTCCTGGGTTGAGGTTTTCTTCTTTGCCTCGTAAGTTCTGCCCCTACAGATTTTTCATCTTTATTTGGAAAGGAAAATTGAAAATTCATTTGGTCTGAAAATTAAATAGAAAATAGGAAATGGAAAGAACATACAAGCACTGCCTTTCTCTTTACATTATATATTGAGCTGTCTGTATAGCTGCCTTGTGGACACTATATTTTGTGGTACAGATGCTGGTACCATAGCATTCTTGTACCAGAACAGAGAAACCGGGAAAATATTTCCCTTTTCAGAAGATTTTTACTCTGTACTTACAAGGCTGAGCTCCCCACCAAAGGCCTCTTTGGTCACCTTTTCCCCATCATGATGAGTACCAAATGAAAAGGATTTAGCATGAAAGAAAAATGGACAGATGGATATTCTCTATACCTGTATACTGAACTTCATCTACAAAAAGGCTGTAATGGTGTTTAGAAAGAGAGGACACCATTAGTTCTTTTCAGAGTTTGTCTGCCACAGAAAAGGGCTGGTTGAAAAGTGTTGGATTTTTCCTACAGAACTTTCTATGACCTGTCTGTTTTAAAATGTCACCAAAGCTACAAACTGCCTTAGATATTCACAGAATAGCCCAAAAATCCTTCCTCTGGATATTTGAATAGAGGTGCTTGGGGATCTTGAAATTTTTGTAGAAACATTAATATCTACAAAATGAAAATAATTTTTCAAACTCTCAAATGTTTTTTCTAGCTTGTCACATTTCTCCAGACCTGTGATTCCAGACTCCAGTCATTCTTTCCCCACCTCGTAAAAACTAATGTATTAGACTGCATCACATTCTTTATTCCTCATTACAGGAAAAATTAATACAATTGCTCCTGCCTGAAATATTCTTTTTCCCAGTAAGCCACTCCTCCTCTCTGTCCAACACTGAGTTTAAATCTGATAAACATGGTGAAGAATCATACATTTTGTGGGATCCCAAGTCATTAGGGAATCAGCAAGTACTCTTCTTGTATTTTGCAGCAGTGCTAACAAAATACATAATTGCCAGAGTTATTTTTTTCTTCTTTGTAATCAAAGGCAATTAAACATTATTTACTGTGTGGTCAGTATCAGCCTGAATAATATGAATTATAATCACAAAAGAGCTTTTAGGTGAGTGGAAAATAGCAGCCATGGGTTTTTTTCCTCACTTAAAAAAAACTAACAAGCTCACCCAGGAACACAACAAACATAATGCCATTTTAGTGCATTTCTGGGAATACTTAATTAGAACTACACAGCACAAGTCAATATTAAAGCTCCATAACAAATTTATACCTTTTAAAAATTCACTGGGATTCAAATCCAAACAAAAGCTGCTAAGTGACAGAGAAATAATAGAATTACAGCTGTATGCTAGGATACTGGCTGTAACAAAGAATCATGCCATTCTCTGTTGCCAGTCCCACAGAGGTTCCAGTAGAATTGATTCCTCTTGTGCTCCAGAAGAGAAAAACAAAAATACAAATATTTTCAAACCTGTTCCAGCTGTACAGGTGTTACATACTTTCTAAATGAAGTTCTAGTCAAACAATTTAGAGGAACAGATCCTATGTTGCAAAAGATCAATACTTTGAACTAATTTCTCTTTAAAAAAAAAATTATGGGGATGTGATATGACATACAAATGGCAAATAACATGCTGAAGTATACATTTAAACTGTTAATAGACAAAAATTTTAAGATCTCTTTGAGCTTTTACACAACACAGCTTCATTAGCAGCAATACCCCTTATACAGATACCTTCATTTTCATAATAATTGTTCCATTTTGTTTCAATACAGAAACATATTCAAATTCAGTCAGCTTCATGTGGAGACAACCTAACATTTGTATTACAAAGTAAGATGACCAGCAAGAAATATGGTTCCAATTAATCACATCTACAGTTTGGCTTTAGTTTTTTCCACATGATATTATTATTACACAGAAACATTTCTCTCCTACCCATCCAGTCTTAAAAATTATAGCTGGCCTATTTTTTACAGCTCAGCCACTGACAGATCTTACTCGTGGCCCTTGACAAATGCTGCAGCACACCTTCCACGTTCATTCACAGCTGTTCCTCCTGACCTGCCTGTTTTTCTCACTGACTCTGCTTCACATCTGCTGCAGCTTTTCTTCCTCAGCCTAAGCTGAGCTCCCTGGCTTACCTACAGTCCATCCTCTCCCCGTCCCTTCCTGTGTCTGACTCCTGCCTACACACGGCCAGCTACACCAGATATTGCTTTTCCAGCCAGCGCCATCCAGCTCTTCCAGGTTCTCCTCTGAGATGTGGAAGGAGGGCACAGGGAAGGGGCAGCAGCCATGTCCTTTGTGAGGATGCTTGGCAAAAGGTTGCATCCCTGCCATGCTTGTCAGTATTGTCTCATCAGTATTTCTTCTCCAGATACTGCTGACTTACAAGAGAGACTTAGTGTTTGATGTTGCAAGACCCTACAAACTGACATCTATGTTGCACCAGTGCAGTGTTTTTTGGCTGGTGGATGTCCCCAGCCCACAGGGACCCATGATGTTCATTGGCATTGCTTTATTGACAAAGTTCCCAGAGAAAGGGGTAGCAGCAACCCATAAGTTCAGACCTGATTTTTTTTTTAATTCCAACTTTTTATTTCCTTTGGTCTTATTAACTTTTTAGCATAAAGTAAAGCTGTTTTTTAAACCTGATGATTCTACAGGGCTATGAGAGAGAGCTTATGAAAGTCACTCTTAGCTTGCTACACAGTGCACAAAGTACTTCAAGCATGATTTTTGCACAGCTCTTCCACAGAGGCTGGTTGAGCGAAGACATGACATAAAGGTTATGTTTTTAAAATGTCACATAACCAAAAATTTCGTTCAAGGATTTACATGGCAGAAGCATGAAACAGTTTTAATATAAAACAAAAAAACCACCAAACAAACAAACAAACAAACAAAAAAATCTGACTTTGATTAGTACTTAGAATTGAAAGCTATCCCTAGGCCACTTCTTTGAAACACAGGCATCAGGAGAGCAGAACGGCATCTTGTTAGAGACAGACTAGGCAAAGAAGGTGCTAAATGAGAAAGACCTTTACATATCCTTAGTATCCACTGCTTACTGGAAACTCAGTAAGTGTCTCATCAGCATACCTCCATGGAGAAACAGCATTTCATAGTCCAGTGTTAATTATCCCTTCTTTTTTATTAAATTCTACATCAGTGACCTTGCTGGTTTTCAAAGGAAATGTGAATAAGAAAAGGTTTTGCATTCTTGCTAGCATTCATATTTCATACACGCCCTGAAGTCTGAACATGTTTTTAAAAATTCAAGCATAACCAAGATGTGGCAAAGCAGATCATACATATTAAAGTGCACTGTGGATTGCATATACTGAAGTCTATGTATCTATCTGGGCACATAGCTGGAAACCAGCCTCTTGTCAGAGATGCTTTGACTAAGCACATGCATCCTAGATGTTTAAACATTTTGTGGTGTAGATTTTCACCCTTTAGGTTTTGGTGTGTGAATTTAATTTTCAAAATAAATGTTTGTGGATTAGTTTTGGTCTGCAGACTACAATTTAGCACATGGATGAAAATGAGACAGACTCAAATCTAATTCACACTATAAAATGCAGCTGGCTGTACTGAAGTACAGCTGGGATGCACAGGCATGGAGTTTTTTGATGGTTACAAATATTGTGAAGTATCTAAGCATTTCCAAAAGCAGTGAATATAACATTATGAAATCACATTTTATTTTTTCAGCATTCCATGTTGAAGAATGAAAGGTAGAAACGCAGTCTGTTTTGTCTTTCCCAGAAAAATATTTCTCCCTTTTTCTATAAAATTTATTGAAAAGAAATAATCAACCTGATTTTATTTAGTTTTTTTATACACATCATATATCAACACAATCCTGAGCTGAATTTTATGTTCCATAATCCTGTCCAGAAATGTTTTTATAATGAAAAAATAATAGCCCTCTTGAAATTCAAATCTGTAACACATAACTGAGGCCTTAGCTCTAGAATTGTAAGAGGATATGTGGAACTATTTTCAGCTGCTATCAGTTGTACATGACTGTGCTTCTAAAGCACTTAGAATGTGGGGATTGCTGAAACATTTTCTGAAGGGTATCGGTTTTGTAGAATGATTATTTCTGCAATGAGATACATCGTAGCTTTTTGCCTTCACTTTCCACAATGCACACAGTGAAGTCTGGGAAAGTTAAACACATTGTAAAGAAGGCAGACCATACAAAAAAAATTTGAAACTGCATTTTTAACCCATTTTACATTGGCAGTGACATTGCTTTATATATCAAGAACACAGGATGCACAAATATTTTCTCATCTGGCTCCAGAGCTGAAGATGACATGACTGGAAAAAATTGCTTATACAACTAAAATGTCATCTGAATAGTTGCATGTGTGATTCATGCCATTCTATTCGAAGTATAATTTTAGTCTTCTTTCACTTGCCCTTGAAAAGCTTTTCAAGAAAATCTTAAGAAAGTCTAAAATGGAAGGATAAGACAGGATGTAGAAAAATATGATCATCTTCATTCTCTCTGTATTTCAGGATGCACCAAAAGAGCTTATTGAGGTTAGAGGCCACATCCAGTAAGAGATGAACTACAAAGTAATTTAGCAACAGATTAGGTGTCTAAATTGTAATCCCAAGAGACTTTCCTGTCCAACTCCGTTATGTCTTCATTAAACACTCTAACGTTTCATGTGCAAAGCAACGGGCTTGTCCTGTGAGCCATGGTGCAGGTTGCAGCCTGTCCACAGCAGCAGGGGCGATGTTTCGGGTGGCACCAGGCTTGGCAGCTCTTCCCCCCGAAGTGGACAGCCCTCTGCCACTTGTAGCATCAGCGGGCTGCACAGCCCTGGTCTGGGCAAGGCTCCAAAAGCCCTTCCCTAAAAGGAGACCAAAGATAATTTTCTTACTAATTGAAATGGTGGATATAACCTCAAGAGAGTACACTAAAACACACAGAGTCAGCAGCCCAGGATCACGGTCACTGAAGGAAGATAGTTTTTATGGTGTGATGAGAAATAGCTCCGTCTTTCAGCAGAGCTGTGAAAAATCTCATCTGAGCCACACAGATGACACCAGCAATCAGAAGACCAAAGAGGTGCCTGTCATGTCCCTGACTCATCTTTTTGTTGTACATGTGTGCACACCTCTCGTCAGCTGAGACAGTGACCATTTCAGCAAATTTCCTTGTCATCCCGATTTATTGAGGAAGGGAAGGTTGAGTACTTCCAGCTTCTTTTATGCTCAAAACTAAGGTCTAATCCTAGTGTAAACTTGTCACCTGGTCGTGTTTATGCTTAAAAAATTACTGAATAAACTTGTGGTGAGCTATACTCACACTCTGGGTTAGACCCTGCCTACCTTTCACATAGCACCAGTCCACACTCCAAGGAAAGTAGCATAGGTGCTTGGATGGAGTATCTATCAAAATAGATCTGTTCCTAGTGAAATGTGGTTTTATGGCTATTGCTCTGCAAAGTAAATATTAGATTTTATATACACTTAGCATACCGCTGCAGATCGGTTTAGTGAACTTACTTTGCTGAGAAGCTGAAATTTTTGTGATGTGGTTTGATGTTTACAAAACACGCGGATTTGACTTTGTAAAAATACTTATGAATTCTGTAGTATGGGCACATACAGTATGTGGAACCCAAACATTCTCGTTATCTTCAGGAAAACAAATGTTTCTCTTGAGATGCTCCACCAGAATTCTCCTACAGGTTTCCCTGCTGATGTGGATGAGTCTTCTTGTTCAGTTTTGTTGTTGGGATTTTTCTAACATTTCTTCTTTCTATGCCTCACAATGATCTTTACAACAGAGCTTTTAGGCCTTTAAGGCTGTTAGTCAGTGAGGGAAAACTCACCTATTACAGGGACTCAGGTCTCTCACCACCTTCCCTCTACATTGTTTTAGACACTAATTTCAACAGACATTAAAGGAAAACTCCTTCAAGACTTCTATTCCAAAGCTGATAAAAATTGGCCAAAGGTTCAAATTTCTTAAGGCAGAAGAAAGATAGATACGTAGAGATTGCATAATGATAATTTCTTCAGGAAACCGTGTTAAAAGCAGGTTCCTGAGTCCTTGGATGTAATAATTACAGTCATTACAGCATAATACACATTTCTATCACCATTAACTCACTAAATACAAATAACCTTTGGAATTTTCAGTGGATTACACCCTTTTTCAGTCATTTAAAAAAGAATTAAATCTGAGGCAATTGCAGGTCACTAAACATGGAGATCCAGTTTTCAGATCTGAAGGCAGAAATTAGCAAGCTTTCTGTATTTATGTCTTTAACCAATATGCTTGATGATATTTGTCACATGCCCAAGTATTCTGCTGGAAATTTCAAATTCCAAATATGGTCTTGGTCTCCTTAATTCACACAAAGATATTTGTATGGCAAATATATATCACATATACGTTGGTTATAGACAGATTGCTACACAGGTTCTCAGTTTAAGGGTCTTATATTTGTCCAGGTACAAAAAACTATACTGCCTGCTTATGATAAGGCATGTAACAGATCAGATAGGGCATATCATAGTTTTACATGATCACAAGCAGTGGAAATGTATTGAATAATTATTCCCTGTTGAAAAACTGCTGAGCTTCATATGAAGCTAGCAATTTCAAAGCAAAGATATAGTGGTTTGGTTTAAAATATCTATTATTTACTTATTTACTTCCTGTGAGATAAGAATTAGGAGAAGGCAAAGCAGGCGCAAAACTTAAGAGAATATAAAGAAGTTTATTAACAGACTTAAAAGGAAGAAAAAAAGTCAGATTAATCTTCAGGACACCTCCTTTTCCCCCACCTTTTTCCCTTCTCCCACTGACAACTGTAAACAAAACAACCTTTGAGATTTTCAGTCAGTTTACCACGTTTATAATAATTTCTTTTTCAGTTCACTTAGGGAGAGGAGTCTCTGTTGCGCATGCTGTGGAGACATCTCCACAAGAAACAGTCTCTCATGGCTTTAAAGTCACAGCAAGACAGCTGCCTGGGATGGTTCTCTCTTTGCATGTGAAAGTCTCTTCCCTCGACTTACAGCTTTCCCCACAGCTGTATTCGGGGGTTCAATCTTAGCTAATGGGGTATCATTTTAAGGATGAGCTGTTCAAAAGAAAAAAAGTTCTCTTCACTTATCAAAGTGTTTGAGAAAGGTAAGAACACTATCTCACAAAACATCTTTTTCTCTAGGAACAGAAGTCTTCTTCTTCTCTGGGATGTCTATTCAAGTTTTTCATCAAATTATGGTTACTTTAACATTTGTTTATTTTAGCATAGGTACTTCTGCTTGTGGCTGCAGTTTGAGCACTCCACCTGCCCATACTTTCATGAAGTTACAATGGGTATTTTGATGTACCATAGTCCATCACCATAGCTTTACAATAGAATTTCAGCTTCTAAGATTGAAGCATCTCCTCATTCTCTTCTGTCTCAGGGTTTCAGCTCTTCTTTCTTCACTGACTTTGACATCTTTATGGTATTTTCTTTACGTGCCTTCACCTTTCTTCTGACTTGGGAAAGGATTGATGTCTATTGGCTTCATCTGTTCTGGAAGAATCTTACAGCATAAAAAGAGTTAATCTCACCTGGGCCTTGCAGCTGGACTTCACTTACCTCTGTTGCTGACATGATTTGTGCCAGGCAGCAGCTTCAGATGAATTTTCGGCCGCACTAGGTGGGAGCTGGCCTGGCCGAGCCGCGCCGCAGGCTGCCTGCACGGAGCAGGGGGGCCTGGCCCACACGGGGTGCAGGTGGAACAGGGCACAGCTCCAGGGTGGCTGCCTGCACGGAGCAGGGGGGCCTGGCCCACACGGGGTGCAGGTGGAACAGGGCACAGCTCCAGGGTGACTGGCTCCTGGCCAGGCCCGGCCGAGCAGGGCCCGGCCCTGCCAGGCCGTGCCGCGAGCCCCCTGTTACCTGTTCAAAAGCTGGAAGCCACAGAGAGTGTCCTGGGATTTGTTCATTCTTAAAATGTGGATAACAGAGGCGTGTCAAGGTCTTTAAGTGGCTTAAAGAAGTTGCCAATATTCAAAGTAGCTAGTTGATTGGTTCTGTTAGGTGTAGAGGAAGCTGTAAGCAACCCTTTGCAAAAGAATCACTTCAGTGGCTGATGGAGGCCCTCTTTACCTGAAAACCTAAACTATGCTAACCATGACAAAAGAAGAGAAGATTTTTCTTCATACAACACGTACGAGTTCAGTGGTTGAAGTTCTCTCTGGAGATGATTGAAGATGCTATCAGACAAACTGACAAAACCGCTAATGATCTGCAAGTCAAAAATTATTCTGGGAAAGTATCTATTTCATGGGCATTTGCTACTGACCAGCATTTCTTTTGTTTCTTTGTTGTGTGAAGAAACAGGATTTTATTCAGGCAAGTATCTGTGCAGTTGCATATATCTGTGAAGCATCTCAGACCCTATACAGAGCAGCAGCATCCTCTCTTCTCCCATGCTGTGTGGTCAGGATCACACTCTGATAGCTACTTGTCACTGGAGCATGGGAAACATTCAGACCGTTGTGTCTGTCCAGATGTCAAATTTTAGCAAGCAAGCAGAACTGGGGGAAAGGGACTTTTAGATTCAAAACAGTTCTTGGATTCTTGTAAGATGAGTGTTCTATGAAAGAGAGGCCCCAGTCCTCATGCCATACTGGGACCTGGTACCTCACTTTTAATTACCTATTTTATATGAAAGGAGTATTTTATCTTGTTGTTCATTTTCATACTAATTGTTTTTGTATAATTTCTGTTCTTCAGAAGACCTACCTCAGAAGTTGTTATGTATATTTCCTTATAAAAGTTAGCACTTCTGTAACTGCTGAAAACCACAGCAGTCAGAAGGCATCAATAGCATTTTTTCATCGGAACATATTTCATTCCTTAAATACGGCTTCACACAGCCCTTTCACACTAAAGCTTTATAAATTAATCATCATGAAAGGATGCCACGTAGGTTATGTATTTTCTTGGTAAGGGGGAAATGCAAAAGGCCAATCTTCTATTTGCCCTAAAACAGAGGCCTCCTGTTTATATCTTGTTGCCTATTTAATGGAAAATGTTCTGTTTGTATTTTCAAGAAAGTTCCCATGTTATTCCTATGTTGCAAAAATGAGACACTTTCCCAAATTAAATGCACTTAGGTTGTCCTTGATTTGAAGCATTCTAGTTAAGTGTGCATTTATAAATATGAGGAACACCCTATGCACATAATTTGTTTGCACAAAGTAAACTATGTTCGGGCAAATAAATGTGGCATAATACGATGAACTTCACAGGAAGAAATAGGGAGCGTTTTTCAGATGAAGTATGCTGAAAAATGCAATTTCACGTTGATGATGAGTGTGCAAATGACCTCCAGCATAAAAAATACCAAATACAAGGGATTTCGAACATTTTTAAATGAATGCAACATTTCACTGTTTTATCTGGAGGAAAAAAAAAAGCTTTCATAATTTCAATTAAGTTTTAAATAAAAACTATTGTCAAAGAGAATGTTTCAGTTTAATAAGAATCAATTTTATTTTCTTGTCCAGATGTAAAATTGACTCAAAAATTAACTGCAGAGTTCGGTTTATATAGGTGAAGTTGAAAGGGGACATTTGCATAAAACTAAATAGAACCGACTTCATTACAAACTGAAGATTACCAAGATAAATTTCTAAGGCCACACTTACACAAAAATACTTAGAATTTACTTCTGTAAAAGCCCAAAAATTATCTAACATTCACTGATTTACTTAAAAGTGGACAAACACGATATTTATGCCTAGAGAAGGTACTTATACTTGTCCAAAAATATATGCAACTTCATTATTTCCCCATGTCTCTTTAATTTTAGTGATTTATACATGCACAAAACTCAGAGCATATGAAATAATTTTAAACTTTACCTAATACAGATTGCTCTCAAGTTTACATTAGATCAAACAATTAATTTCTTGCATGTCTATATTCAGAAAGGCAGCTTTTATGTATTGCAAAAGTAAAATAATATCAAGAGAATATCAGAATTGTGTGGAGACCCTATAAAGAATTGCAAATTAAAACACAAAATCTTTAAGCTCACTAAATTTCATTTTTCAAGTAAGAAACAATACCTGTTTTCTGCCGAGGTTTTAAACCAAATTGCAGAGCCAGACAGCTGCCCTGGTAATACTGGGATGGTGAGAAATTTTTTCCAATAAAGAGAGAACATTTTTTTGGTTTATCCAACTAATTCAGACCAATGCTCAATACTACTGATAGCCTGAATGAGATATTAAGAAAACAAGGAACACACAATCTAGAACTTTTTCAGTTTGTATGAAAATAGACAATAAGACCTGAGGTCTTCCAGCAGTAGAAGGTCTTAGTGATGAGCACAATTCTTTCATTTTCATTTCTGTACACACTACTTAATTGCTTGACTGGATACATTCATTTAGTGTCTAAATCATATTCTAACTTTAGAGAATGGATCACATAGCCAATGTATTTATGATAGTGCTTAATAGAAATACTTTTTTAAATGCCATTTGTGTTCTTTTTAATTGAATTCCTGCTCTATTCAAAAACAATTTGGCATCAGCCATAAAGAAAAGAATAATCACAGAGTAACTTAGAGATGTGTCATTGACCATTTAAAAAAAACTGCTACAAACTGTTTTATAAATACGTACAGGTACATAATTAGGTTTTTGTTAGCCTTATGTATAAATCTCAAAACTAAGTTGATTAATTTGATAATCAAAATGTTTCAGTTCTTACCAAACAATAAAAATTTAATATTCTTTAAGAAACTAACATTACTATTACAAAAAACAAACAAACAAAAGCAAAACCAAAAAATCACCAAAACTGCTTATATCAAGTGTGCTTGCTTACTGATGTAAATCAATCTATCTGCAAAAAAAATGGCTTGGAGTACCTTAAGGTCTTGTGAGCTGATCCCTTTCTTTCTGCAAAAGAAGATATTAATTTTCAAAGAAACCACAACCATGCAGATTTGTTGTTCTGTAGGTGTAACAAAATGGTGTTGAATCTCCTGCGTCTTAGAGTGGTCTAAAACAGGGCTATTATTTGGAATGTTTTCTGATAACTGAATCTTTATAGATCATCGTAACATTATGTTGGAATTGACAATTACATCAATGACTCTGCACCATGCATTGTACATGACCGGCATACTGAGGGAGAAGAGTACAAGCAGGAAGGAATGTTTTTTGCACTTGCTGAGACACACCTCATCTCCTTATATCCACTGGGGTCAGTCTAACTTGCTTGAAAGACAGATGTAAAACCAGCAGCACCCTACAATCCACATGCTACATGCTGTTACTACCTGGCTTCTCAAGAAATGCTAGAATAATGATGAAATAACCTGAGACGGGCTGCTGAAAAAACTCCAGAAAAAAATAATCTGACACAGATTCAGGTTTGCCTAAATGCTCACAAGATACTTAAAATTCAAACTAAAGTTTCAGACGTGTGAAGAAATGCAAGCAAAGTACTTAAACAAAATTGGCCTGATTTTCAGAGACACTCAGCAGTTTCAGCTCCCATTTAGTTCACCTCCAAAATTACATAAAACAGTCTATTTGTGTAATCTATAGCCTTGAAAAAAAAAGGTCTCCTGTGATCTCTCATAAAAGATTCTTGGCAGACAAATGTGAGTAACAGAAGAGACATTGTCTCTTTCCTGAAAGTGAGTGCCGAAAAGTCCAATAGCTTTTCCAAACACAATGTTACAAGCATTTTATTCAAAGATGGTGAAATGATAACACTTTTAACGTTCTCTTTTCCTCAAACTGTATTTCTGTTTGATGGTTTTCCACCAAGTTTTTCCAAATTATGTTGTGAAGTGATGAGGAATACTTGATGGAAATAGGAACAGCAAATACTACACAGAAAGGACAGCAATGACTCTGAAGTTATTGATAAAAGAAGTCAAACCTGTTCCAAAATAGGATTTTGTTTTCTTTCTAGTTAAAAAGAGCAATGTTCTGCTTCAGAATGTTTTGTCTTAAAAGGACACACTGTATCTTCTAGGGGAGCAACTGGCTGGCTTGAAACACACACTATGTGAGTGTATATTTATATAAATATATATACGTCAAAATATACACACATATATGTGCCGTATATCAGTGTATATTTAAGTGCTTCCCACTGAATGCAGTTTATGGTTTACTGCTTCAAAATTTTTCATTTTCACTCTTACTTCCACATTTTCATTTAAGAAACAGAAGTCACAGTCTTTGAGCACGGAGTCCATTGCAGACTCTGAAACTCAAGAGTATGTTTCCTCTTGCCATCATTAAATGACCTGTCATTAATTAAAGGACTAGGAAGCTATGATATTGTCTATTAGCTACATAGACCCTAAGTATGAGTGTGCTTCCTCACTTTCAAATGCTCTTCCCTTGGACCCTTTCTGTAAAGGGGAACAGCAAACTGGAAATGGAAGTGCACAATATCTCACCGAGGGAAGACCATGTGTCAATACAAGAGCCGAGCCCTTGGAGGTCCTCCCAGAGCGTTGCAAGATTCTGCAGGGCTCAGGGAGCAGCAGAGGAGCTTGGGCAGTGCTCAGGGTGCCAAGGCTGTAGCATGGGTGCCAGAAATCATGAGCTAATGTATCTGTAAAATCTCTTCCCACACAATGCCCAGGGCTACAGGTTTGCCTCTGTCTTGTGATGTGACACAGAGATTAAAGATGAGGTGTTGGAGAGTCACCTGGGCAGCTACCAGGTCAGACCACAGCTTGTCACCGCTACAATTATGGTTCCATAGGATGGGCTAACACTCCAATCAAAGCTGTTCCCAAAGATCTAATCTTCATTTTGCGAGCTGATAAAATTAAAAGAGAGGTGTAAAGAAACTTGCCTAACAGACCTTAAATGTGTTTTAACACAAAGAGCCCAAGAAGGTTTAACTATTGATTGGTACCTTTCCTGCAGCATCTGGAGAAAAAATCGGTTCTGAGTAGACTTTAGGTCAGAGCTCCCCACTGGGCTGTGGGAGATGAATGTCAGTCTGTGGGTCACAACAGGCAGGGGAAGAATAACTTGATCCCAGGTGGAGCAGGTCTCAGTACTGCTTTCCTTTATAGTGGAAAGGGAAGGAGCACAAAGAAGTTCAGTTTTGTCATAATGCGGAGGGGAAAGGCCAGAGGAGACCAGAGCCTTGCTTCCTTTCACCCTGCTAAGGTCATTCACATCAGTGCAAGCACTAACACACTGTGCTTCCTTCCTGCCAGCTCTGCGCTCAGGCCTTGGAATGTAACACAAGTAACCAATTTCATAGTAATCTGTATTGGAGCACAGCAGAATGTTAGTCTTACTTGCTTTTTATAAACCCTTAATAAGGGCATGTAGGAAGACTGGATGAAAGGTTAGTGTTCATAAGTGCCTTGAGCCCAGGATATTCTGTACTCAGCCAAAACAACACCCAGCTTGCAGGATCTACATGTGTGAAATACAGATGAAATTAACAAAGCTGGTATGTTCTTATTCACATAGTCACTTCAAAATTCCGTTTTAATGGAATGGATCCCAAGTACTAGATAAGATGAATAAGATTTCCCCAATGACTACCTTCAATCTTTGTTTACAACATCACCAAAAAAACTCCAAAAACATATAACTCAATTATTTATCTACCCATTATTTATTCATTCACCTAGTAGTATCTCAGTAAACTAGCATGTGGTTTGGCTGCTCAGTTATCCCCTAAGGATTCTGGCCAAACAATCCTGCACAAAGGAAAGCCAGGTAGTATTTTCCTTTGAAAACACAAAGAAAGCAGACATATCTTTTCTAATCTCTTTCACTACAGCTTTAACTGGCCATGGACATATTCCGGACAGTCTAGTTCAACCTTGCTTAAAGTCTTCAAATATTTGGAGACTTCTGAAGTATCCTTGTTCTCTATTGTGCCCCTGAAAGTAGGTCCCAGAAAAACTCCTTATCTCTGGAACACACTAAAAAGGTGTATTTGGTTACACATTCCAAATACAAAGAAGAAATGAATGTGGGTTTACACACACACACACACACACACACACACACACACACACACACACACACGCATACCCTTGTTCGTGTAAGCTGAATTGGTTAATTTGAGGATATTTTTATTCTCAGAAAGTGTAACTTACAACTCCAGCAGGCTTGCTCTGTCTCACTTTGAGTTCCCCTTTTTTGATTTTTGCCTGAGAAACATAGCTCCTACCCTAACTATGCAAAACCTGCTGCTTTCAGTTCACATCATTTCCCCAAAATTCATTTCTCTCTCTATCTTGTTTCTCTTTAGTGGAGAGGGAAAAAAAGATCTGTCACAATAAACGAAGTGTCAGGCTTTTTTATCTCATCGTTGTCAAAAAAGGCAAAATCTGTGGGGAAGGAAGGATTTGGACAAAATTTGGTCCGGTTCCAGTAAAGAAAAGTGTTCAGAAATGTGGTGAAATCCTTCAATAAACCTGGGCCAGTCTTCACCACTGAAGGATCTCACATCTATAGTCTAGCTACACCCTCCTGTAAATAAACCACTTATAAGTAGAGTTCAGCATGAATGCACCAAAGCTCAGCCACCACAGCAACTACCTATCACAGTGAACAAAGAGGGA
>VZRS01013365.1:130795-353042 GCA_013398055.1 Ifrita kowaldi | reverse complement strand
CCCCCCCCCCCCCCCCCCCCAATCTTCAAACTAAAAGAATTCAGAAGCTGGTGGCTGGAGAAAGCCAGCTCTCAGTGTAATAAATGTAGTGGGGAAGGTCTGAGGGGCAGTGACATGCCTTTCTTACTAAATAATAGAGTTGGTAAAAGGCAGAAAAATCTAAATTCTAAATAAGCTGAGAAAGCATAGGAAAAAAACAATTTGGTGGAAGAATGAGATCTGGGTGGGCCTAAACTGGAGTCAACCACTCACTTAAGCAATCTGTATTTTAAACACAATTGGTATGTTCTGAGGACAACTAGTGTTCACTAAGACTATATTATTTGGGTATCTAGAGGCTCTGAAGTATTAGAAATCTCTGTCAGTCACTGCAGTATGTAATAAATGTTATCTGTTTAATGGGTTATAAAAATCCTGATTAAAAAAAAAAGTTATAAGTTGGACTTAGAAATGGAAATCTTCACAATACTGAAATAAAGAGTAAGACAGCTAACTATGACTCTGTGGAGTATGGCTAAAAAAAAGAGGTGTTTTTCAAGTCATCACCTTCACAGGAGGAGACAGTAAACATTATGGGAAGACACACAGAGGGAGTTGTTTTCATTTATAGCAAGGCAAATTAATCCATCTATATTTATTTTGACTCTTGTCGCTTCACTTCCCAATCCCAAGCTTTAATTGTAAAGTTTCTTGAGATCTCAGGAGATAGGGCAAGGCACCCAAGTCCAAAGCACTACAATATTATAAAACTGCAGTGAAAATGAATTTCACCACAACTACAATTTAAATCAAATTTAACCACTGAATGCCATTCTTGTGGCAAGGTGGTTTTGTCTTGGCTTTTTGTCCAGGGCTGATCTTTACTTACTGTATATTTATGAGAACAAAAAGACTATGTCTAAAGAACTGAAAGAATTTCAGGATTTGTAATAAAACAAAACCTCTCTAATGACTCTGTAATTACTGTAATGTAATTCGGGAATTCAAAAGATCTAGACATTTTAATAAACTGAAACACTTCACTGCATTTGCTTTGGTTCAGGTATATCCTGCATTTACTTTCTCATAAATCCTCTTTAGACCGGCAATTTACTTAAAACTAACATAATTGAGCATATTTGTAATAATACACATGGTAATGCTTCTCACTAGGAGACTAAAGCCTAAATTTTCTTATTTCAAAAAAAGAACAATAAATTAATTATTGCACTTCAGAAGATGAAGCTTTTAAATTTTACTCATGCACCTCAAAGTATGATACCATGGTGGTTAAATATAAGCCACAACAAAATTAATTTCTAGAGAGACATGCATTTTTGGTACAAGCTGGTATGGTATGGGCTCATGTCCCATTCAGACTCTGCAATCAGACCAGCAATACCAGCAGGACTGGAAAAGAATAAAATAGCTTGCTCCCGGACCACAGAACAAAAGGGAGGCTGATTTCTTCCCTTGCCAATATGACCATTTTTATTAGTCAGACCAGTTGCAGTAAAAATATTAATGTTCTAGTGTTTCTGTAGATAAAAAAAAAAGGTCCTTTCACAACCTGGAATATGCAGAGGGGGAAACCAACTTGCCGGGTACTGGCATACGGGTATATCTCTAAAGAGAAGCCTCAGACTGTCCACTTCTGAAAAGATTGGACAAATCTGAAAGATTGGACAAAGCTTGGTCACAACCCACTGTTATTTTGCATAGATGCTATTTAGACTGTGCTTGCAGTTTGCCAGTTGTAAATTGTACTCTTATCATACTCTTTACTATTCCTTCAAACCGTTCTTATCTGACAAGGAAAACTGAGACATTTCATTGCAGCCAGTTAAGAAAGTATCTTGCAGTGGAACTTGCAAAGAATTTGGATGGAAACTGCCACTACCTATCCCTTAATTTTTTTTTTGTTCCCTCATAAACTCATTATGCTTAATATTTTAACAGACTCCACCAGGGATTTATTACAAATTTTCGTATCTTAGCCACATGAAGAGGGATTGGTTTGAGAGGGTTTTTTTAGAAGTCATTTTCTAATTGAGCATTAAGTGCCCATTGTAGCACTAAGTCCCTCATGGTGTAACAGATGCCTTTGTGTTTTAATTCATGTAAGTTCCATGAATATTTATGTATATTAGTTAAAAACAATTCAGCTACAGCAATACTATTCTGTGGTCCCTAGTCAACAAATAAGAAGTGCTCCCCTTGCCACATGCTTATCTCTCAGTTACTAATGTACAATAACAAATTCCAAGCTCTCAGCTGGGAACATTATACTGTAATTGCTTAGTAGGCTATTAGGGCATACCTGTCTGTCAGAATCAAAATACAGGAATTAACACTCCTGGTATGGGTAGAGAAAGATTGATTTCTTGTGCCATCTCGTGGAAAAGTTATTAATTGCAAGACAAACTATTTCACATGGTTCTGTATATGGAGAAATCTGAGTAACGTGGTTCAAGACAGCTTTTTTTTCCAACACAAAAAATCTGCTCCTTATAAAGTAGTAATCTCGTTTGGTTATGCCTTATAGTCAAATATTTTCAATTCGTTAACCTAAACTCAGTGGCTTATCTTTCTGTATGCTGTGTGGACGGTACTTCATAAAGCTTTGACTAATTTTCTTTGATTTATATTTCTTTCCTACAAACTATTTTTAGATCTTCATGTTCAGACTTATATGGAAGGATACTGTGCTTCTTTTAAAATTCATTGCACAACAGAAGCATTTATTTTCACCTGGACTGCTGGTTGAAATCTATTTTTTTCCCCAGTACTTTTTTGAAAATCACGAACTGATTGTTCTGAAAATAAATATTCACTGATTGCTTAATTAAACTTATTAAAATGCAAATTAAAATCCCAAACTAATGACAATAATTAAAAAGGAACACATTACCACAAGGATGAAAGATCAGATTTAACTTTTTCCATTATCCAATATAATGTCAATTAAGTATAATTGGAAAATGAGAAAGCACAAAAAAAGTCTGAAAACAGCTTTTGCCAGCAATGAGTTGCCTCATACATAGCTCAGAAAAAGACAGTAGTGTGTTATTTTGCAAGGGAGTTTGGATACTTTTGTGTTCTAAGTCCACTTGCAGTCCATGAGAATTTGAAGCACAACTTAAATCTTCTTTCTGTCCTCTCCCCTCCAGCCATGATATTTTGGCAGTAGGAAACATAAACAATTTTCTAGATCCCATATCTTTAATCTATAACCACTCGCTAAACTACATTCACAGAAGAATACAGGTGATAAGCTCCAGGAAACCCCAGTGGGTGAGTGGTAGAATAACAGTAATACTTGAGGATTTAACCATGCAGCTCTTTTTAGCATTAATGTGAGTCAATAAAGTTAATCTCTATATTCCACTTTGAAACTATGTGTGCAAGTGTTTGAATTATTTCCTTTTTTTTATGGCTATCCTTTGATATCCTTCAGCATGTGAATGCTAGGAAACAAGATGACAGCGGAGTTCAGCACCATTTACTCATTGCAAAAGAAATGAAATAGAATTCCCTGGGTGCAATCTAATCCAGCAAACATTTCAGAATCTGCTCCAGCCCACTCTCAGAAGTAACAGGATGTTTTACTACATTTCTGATTCTTTCTAGAGCAGATATTGCTCTCTTACACTGCTGCATTTTATTTCAATTGGTCAAGACTCCTCTACAGACAATTTCAAGACCAACAAATCAAGCAGTTATCTAAATAAAAGCCACTTGACATGGCAAGCTACTGTGCTAACATATTGCTCCACAGACTGCCTTCAAATTGTACTATTTAAATTCCTCTGGCCTCTTGAATGCCCCTTTATGCTTTGATGCTGCTGCAATATCTGTGCTATAAAGCACACTGGCCCTTTCAGAGGGGTGTCAGTTCTTGTGGAAGAGAGCAGTTATTCTTCTGATTGTGTCCAACTCTTGTTACATATGGGTCAACCACAATATGAAGAAACACAGAAGCATCAACAGTTAACCCACTGCTGTGAGTGGTCTCAGACAAGAAACAAGGTGGAGTCCCAGCCCCTGTTGTCCTGGTGTCAAGCCTATGGTACATTAGGAGACTATAGAGCCCTAAGTTCCTACCTGTGTGCTCTCACCACCTTTATTGCATGCCCTTGTTTTCAGAGGCTTTGCAATCTCAATAGGAAGGTTGCAAATAGCAAAGTGTTGAATAACGATCTATCCGTACAGGCCTAGTCCAAGTCACGCTAATTCGAGAGCTGACATGAGTCAGTTTTACTCTGACACAAATAATTTGCTTCTGAACATGGGTCACAGCTTACATACTGTTCTCCATACCATAAGCCGATGGAAAGATTTCCTCCAGTACCATGTTTCACGTCACTACCAAAACTGGACCTGCTCTAGGTGTTGTTGACTTTTTTTTAATAGGACAAGTGAAGTCATATTCCAGTCACATGAAAATTAATGAGACTATAAAACTAGGTGCTGACAAAGTACAAAAGATTATGCTCTCTTCCGTTCAGAATGTGTAATGTATTTTGTAGCAAGGGTTCACATAAGCGTGCTTTTGCATTTGTATATTTTGCTGCCACTGTACGTCTGCTGCAAATAGCATTGTTTTTTGGTCAAAATCTCTCACTCCATTATTCAATTACTACAGTTAAACCTACTGTCAAAACGTTATCCCTGATATCTCCTCAAGAAACTTTCCTGCCTTGCCTCAGATCTCTATACCTGCTGAGGATTCCTACAACACTCAGCATAGTTTCCTGACACCAGATCCATTCTCTTGACCACATAGACTCAGATGGCTTATGGATTGGGTAAGAGAACTGGCCTCCTGGAGTTTCTTGTGTTGCCAGCCCTAAGCATACAGAAACACTAACCACTGAAAATTACAAGATTTGAACAAACAAAGTTGATTCAAGGGAACTTTCTTGGGTTTGAGGTTTCAGAATCCTGTTAAATCTTGTTGTCCAAGCTGTCTTTGAAGGATTAAGTACTGATAGTTTCTTTTCTCCAGGTTTCAGATTTCTGCCAGATATTATGTGCGAGACCTGGTAAAGCTGTAGCTCCCACAGCCCATTAAAAATTAAATTTAAGTACCCTTAACATAGTGAAATCAATGAAGTTTTCTGAGGTCAGCTTGAGTCAAAGGACAATTTGGTAGCTATGTAAATGGACCCATATTCAAGGAACTGAAGGACATAATCAGCAGTAATAACAATTCTGCAAGACAAATTAGATAGTTAATAACATGTAAATAGAACCACGGTATTCAGATTATGTCATTAGTAATAGCTGTGCAACTGCGATGTCGTCAGAGGGAACGCACACACAGACCTAAATGGAAATTGCCAAACTGTTTTGTTGATAGCGAAGAAAGGGAGGAGAGCTGGATTGCGCCCTCACAGCTGTGTTGGTTGTATAAGTTTAACAGAGTGGAAAGCAGTACAAATTTAATTTTGCCATTGGAAAGCCTGCCAATTTTCCATATTCTTTTATAGACAATGCTTAACTCTTCCTCACTACTCTTTTACTTGCTGTCAGACATTTTCTTTTCAATTCATTCCTGCAGTGCTTCTTGAGGTGTTTTGTTTCTTCTATTTAATCTCCTTGTACATAAAGCAGTGGTGGTATGCAAAATGTCATCACTTGCCTCAGAGAGAACATGGAGGTGACTTACAGTTCCTCCAGTCCTTCCACAAGGAACCACAACTCACTTTGGTGTCTAGCCTTGTGAATAAAGAATAGAGTATGACTATCTATGTCCCCATGGATATGGCACTGGCCATAATGCCCTCATCCATTGCAGTGGAAATGGTGTCAGCTTCAAAGTTGAAGATTCTTGTCATCATAAGCCTATGGAATGACAGGAAAGTAACGCATATTTACTGAGTGTTTTGGTGATGCTTTCTCAGACAGTTATAAATTATTTCTTAGATGAGAGCTTTTTATACTTGATGAATAGCAGATGATTGTCACTACTTTACTGTTTAATTTTTAAATTAATTTGAAGTATAATTCTCCAACTATAAAGTGCTCTGGGACTACTAAGAAATTAATCACATTAAATGAACATCATTATAAATCATCATCCTTACATGACTCTCAAAATCAGGCACTGGAAAAATTAATGCATCAAAGCTGGATTCTCAAGGCTTCATTTAAACAGAAAATGCATTTCAGAATTAATTGAGAAAACACTAGGTATGTATTGAAATCATGGATTTTTGTGGGGAACTCCTCTCTCAGAGTTATGTAAAACCCAAGTTTATATGCAGTAAGAGCACAAGAGTTTGTAACACCTGTGAAGTTTAAACTTATGCATTAGGTTCATATTATTAAAAAAATTTTAAAAAGCTTTGTAGATCTGAGCAGTGACCTACAGTCTCAGTCGTATACCACTGACAAATCTTCCAGTAATTACATTTAAGAAGACAAAAAGCAGTCATCCATGAATAAAAGCAAGTATATTCCACTTTCTGTGTAAAACCATGACATCTTCATATTGAAAAGAAAAACATCAAACACACAAAATATAATTATTAAACTTACTAGCAAATGGTCATTAAGCTCACTTCTTGTAAAAAAAATTGTACAAAGAGAGACTGTAAGATAAAATATGAAGTAACTGCCAGAAGCTACAGTTTATAACTATAGTTTGGACTTCTAGTAAAATCCAATCCTTTGAAATGAGAAAGAAAAAGAAACAAACTTCTTCTGAATATGGGACTGCCAAATTTTTATAGCCATATGGATATTTGCAAGTCTTTACTGCAATGTCAGTAAGCAAAGGCAACAGGCTAAATATCCAAGCTATTCAGCTGAGGCAGCCATGCAGAATATTCATCCTGAAACAGGAAATTACA
This sequence comes from Ifrita kowaldi, assembly GCA_013398055.1. NCBI lineage: Eukaryota > Metazoa > Chordata > Aves > Passeriformes > Cinclosomatidae > Ifrita > Ifrita kowaldi. The sequence continues at coordinate 346,206 of VZRS01013365.1, read as the reverse complement.
AATTAAGAAAACAACTTTTTTTTTTCAAATACAGTTTTAAATTATCTTTAAACAGAGTGCAGAGGGTTTGAACTTTAGTAGAAGGGTTCTTGTGTTAGTCTTTCTGCTAAATGCTCAACCACCTAGAGGTATTATCCAGTGGCCTACACTAAACTCAGGAGACCACTATTATGGTTAGTTTAGGAACTTGCCTCTGCTCTACTCATCCATTTTTTCTAGCACCTGCTAGGCTGTTGGTATTTTTATTTATTTTATTTTACCACAAAGAATAAGAATGCAAAATATAAGCCTGAAGAACTAAGTTTGTAAAAACTTTGGAAAAATTTTTCAAAATAACAAACAAGTGCTGAGAATGAAATGCTGCAGTGAAATGCTGGAAACCAACACAAATTAAATTTCAGACACCACTCTTCAGAATCTCTTCAGAATTATTTTAAAGAAACTGATATACAATACATATATTTAAACTTGCAATTGCAAATATGGGCAATTTTTTTTGCATGGAGCTTCAGTGTCTTGTTTGCAAAAAGGTTTGCTAAGGTTAATCAAGGAGGTTGCAGATCTACTGAACATACAGGGAACAGAATGTAAAACAAAAGTTATCTAGACCCACACTAACTAGATTTAAATTTAATATGCAAGATAATTCTTAGACTTCAATAAGGTTTTGGACTCCAGAGACTTTAAATTTTTATCTAGCTAGTTTTTGAAATTTCAGGGACACTTTCCAATTACTGACAGCTTTTACGTAAAAAAGCCAAAAAGCTTCCTCAGTTTGAGTGAACTCACTGAAGTATCCTCATTTTAAAAAGGTTTGGGGAAGAGTGGAGTTAATTCTTCTGCACCCTAATTTTGTTACACATGAGCAGACATTTCATGGTCAACAGCTGAAAGCACAAAATACTAATGTACACAGTCCAGACAGCACGGTCTTAAATGGTTTGTTTTTCTTAGCTGGTTTATGCCTACTTGATGAGGCAAAGGTCTACAAAATGAGTATTTTACGACCCCAGACCAAAAACCAGAAGGCAACTTTGCAGCCCCTGACCCTATGCACCAGAAAAAAAGAAGTAAAAAAAGAAAAGTGTTGTAGAGGGGCTGCCTTCATTTTGCTCCAAAATAAACACTTACTTGCTTTTTAAAGGAGAGAGGGAGGAGGGAAGGAAAACATGGACTTAATGGAGCATAAAAGAAAACAAAGTTTGTTAAGTTCCTTTGTCCGTCCCTAGAGAATTACCTCATTTAAATGCAAGACCCATTTACAGATAATGGGAGAAATAAAAGCTTTGTGAATGTAGGCATGAAAAATTCTTATACTTGCAGAAAACATTGATGAGTCAATATCTATTTATTTGGAAGATTTATTTGGTGTAATATATAAGTACTTTAATTAAAGCCTCCATCTGTGGAAGTTGACAAACACTGCACCTTTACTGTTTCTGACCATGATAATGCTGAAGGGGAATGTTTCTGTGCAATAGTGTCACGAAGGTGATTATATGGTATTTAATTATTATCTTGAAAAAATGGAGCATCGGACACTTATCTCTGATGTGAATGTAAATGTGACCTTTTCTAAAACTAAAAAGGACATTAACATAAAGAAGGAGCAACATATTCCACTTATTTCACAGTGTTTCAGCAAGAAGGCAGATCTAAACCAAGAGTTACAAGTGAATATGACACTGCTGTAAGTGTACTTCAATTTATAAAAAATAGAAACTACAGATATAAGCTGTATAGGTATATGCATATTGATATCTCTGTGTATTCTTTTGGGTTATGTTTTCATTGTATTTTAGTTATATTTGCCATGTCTACTGAAACTGCTTAATAGAATGTTCCTTTGTCACCAGAGAAAGTGTATCAACAAGATGAAGAAACAAAAATTCTTTAATTGAAGAGAAGGAAATGAAAAAAACAATGCCTTATAAGTAAACCTACTGAAGATACAAGGAAAACTGCAGAAGAAACATGGAGTATAATAGATTATATGTGGATTGCAAAAATATGTACATAGCTGCAAATAAAATTTATGGGACTAGCAATAAAGGTGAACCTATACCAAAGTGTCATCTGCAATAAGAGACAACTCTCACTAGCATCAGAGACACGGTGCAAAGGTGGAGGCTGGGAAGACTGGCATACAGGTAAATCAAAATTACTGCTCAAGCAACTGTATTACCCAAGAAAAGAGTTTTAAAGGAGATAAACTAGGCAGTAAACGATCAACTCAATTACCTAGTTTTCCATAAGGCTGTCATACAATCGTCAACACAAGATGTTTTGTTACATAACAAAAGATTCCAAATAAACTCATAGTTACAGTGCCATCATGGGTAACACATCTTAATACTCTGCTGTTGGCAATGCTATGCTCATACAACACTTTAACCAAATCAATAAAAACCTTTGAGAAAGTGTGAAATGAAACATATGGGCAAATCTGTCTTACTATCACAACTCTGGGATATTCCAAAAAGCATCTGCCTTGTTCAGTGCCCTTCATTTTATTAAATCCTAGTCGTTTCGAGCGTTCTTTTTTTCAAAGATTGGAAAATCAATTGACAACATATAAATATTTATTTAATTGTTTTTAACAACAGTGCCTAGTTTCAGGATTACTGACAATAGGCTTAAGCTTCTGAGAAAAATGCATGAACTTTGGTCTGTTAAAAAATTTGTTGAGGGTCTGCTGATAAATCAAGCCATGCTGGTGCACAGTTATGTGGGTGGTTTCATACAGTACACTGTAATGCAGAAGTTTGTAAGTCCTCAATTATATGGAAACACATGTGCAAACTGAATTTCAAAAGTACAACCATGAAACATCTCACGATGTATCTCTCTTATCCTATCTTGCACTTGCAAAAACAGCTGGTATATTTCTTGGAAGTGTTTCTGTGATTTATGATTTCTATAATCATATTTTCCTCATTGCTTCTACAGTTACTTAACACTGTCCTATTGCATGCATACTTGCAAAAGTCTGCCCCTGCAGACATATAACAATGTTCAAAACATCTCTGTATTTCCATGAAAAATAGTTTCAGTGAGACTTCCCCCTTGTTGCTACAACTGCGCTCCTACTTCATTCGATAGGCAAAAGATTCTTATTCTCTCCAGCCAAAAAGTCACAGGTCAAAGCTGCACTCATGGTTGCAATACATCTTGAAATATATCACATCCTCTAGTGATGCCAGCAGAAAAATAAAATGTTGCTGTCACTATCTCTAGCTAACACATCTCTTTCCCCCAGTTTGCTTATGTGACCAATGGCCTGTGCTGCCACCTGTGGCACAATAAACAGCGAAGCCCAAGAAAGCATGGCCATTACCTTTAATGAGACGTAATTTCTGCACTGGCAGCAATATTCAGTAATACACGCTCAGTAACATTCCAAGGGGTTGGAAAAATTAATTTTTTAAACACGACTCTTAGGACATTGTCCCCTCTTATTACATCACAGGTCTCAATTCTGCAGATTGTGTTTAGCATTAGCGGCAAGAATTAGCCCCAAGAATTAATTTTGTGTCTTCTGTTAAACATATATTTACAAGTCTTACCAGATCTGGGCTTATGTGTAGAAGAATAGCAAAGAATAAATGTCAAACATAACAAGGAATCTCCTTCCTCCTTGTCTTTTTTCTTGAGAAAATGAGACCTACACATGGTTTTGGTGGAGCATCAATGTTAACTCTTTAAGGGGTCTTCTATCACATCTTTTAGTGTTATTTTATTTCCGATATGCCAACTTCTTTCCTGTTTAGCATAAACTGAAAATCTCACTTCTCTTACCTAACAAGACTTTTATACAACCTGGACATCTGTAGGCCTGAAATGTAAGATGTCTTAATAATTGTGGGTCGTTAGAAAAGATGTATTTTGAAGTACTGCTGTAGCCAAGACAAAGAAGAGGCCAAGGTCAGAGAGACCAAGACCAAACCGAGTTTTACACTGAGTTTTCTTTATTTGATTTTCACTGCCAGCTGGAGATTGAACTGCAATAAAATTAACCAGCATAGTTTCTCTCTACTGTGTTTTCTTATAAAGGAAAGTCAGCTGTCAAAACTGGAAGATTTTCAAACTATATATGATTGACCAGAAATGCCAAACCTTGTGAGAGTCAGGATTCACTCTAAAGAACCGGTGATAGAGCATCTCTTCCTGAGTTCAACAAAACCAGAGTAGTTACGGCAGAGTTTATCAGCTCAGCTCACTGCTGCTTCTCACTTTGCTTTGTCAAATGCGACTGGGATCTCCTAACAAGGATGACACCATGGCATAAGCAAAACAATGCAATACAAAAGAAAATTATTCTTGAGATTGCTGGGTGAACTTGTATCTTCTAATCAACACCAGTGAAGAAGATTACACTGAAAAGAGAGGCTATGATATATAAAACCAAAAGGCCAAGTTAATAATTTACAATTTCCTTAATTCATAAGAATTTATAATGCCAGGTGAAATGTCAATGTACTGCTCAAAACACAAGAAATTCTTTGCCAATAGCTCACTGGATTCCATTCCTGAAACTTACTGCTCAGTGTTTTCCTTGAAACTTTTCCAGGGACATTGTTTAATTTTTATATAAATTTTAAAAAGCATTTGTTTTAAAATCCCTTTTAAAAAGTGCTGAAAGTGCACCCTTTGCCAAAACAGAATTGTATTTGACTGTGTTATGTGAGAATGACATTCAGTTTTTTTAACAGAGCTTCTAAAACAGTTGAAAATATTGGCCAGTTTTGCAAGACTGTATTCATTCAATAGTCTACTCAGCCCTGTGAAAGTACAGAGGTATGCATATGCATGTGTGTACAGCAGGAATCTAAATAAGTAAGAATTTAATGTATGTGCAATTCATGTCAAGGTCAAGTTTAAAATTACCCTGGTTTTAGCGAATTTTCTGTGAAAAAATTTTGAAGAGGTTTAGCACTTCCTCAGAGGCTTAGCAGAAATATTAAATCAGCAAACCAATCAGGAAGCAACACTAGGTGAAAGTGTGCACAAGAACAGACAGTGGTAACAGTGTGTTGGAAAGCTGCAAGTCAAAGAAAGTAGCCTAGGTAAACATGGAAGTAATGTTGTCAAAGGTCCACATTAAGCACTAGCATAATAACTTTGTGTATTAAACCCACAAAAAGATCATGTAAAATGATTTTTATAAAAAATTCATCAGTTCATCTAAACTCCGCATTTTACTTGCACAAAATGCCTTCTGTGACCCCAGAAAGCATCTTCTTCCCTCACTGTGGCATGTTTCAGGAGCCATCCAGAAGCAGAAGTGCTGGAGCAGCAGGAGAGGGTTTGCAGGACTGTGCTTCTGTCCTGGAGAGAGGAAGCACTAACAACCCTGCCTGAAATGTGCTGGCAGAGCATCCTGGCAGGATGAAGACAAGCATCTTCTTACTGTGGGTGCATTTTCTGCAGAGGGCCAGGTGAAATCTCACCAACCTCTGAGATGCGGTCCGTATCCCCACCCAACGAGATGTCTTGCTGTGGTGCTGGGCAGCTGTTAGTGTCCACCACTGCATTCCCTGGAGCCACAGGGTGTTCCACAGTGGCCCCACAGGGTGTTCCACAGTGGCCCCACAGTGCTCAGTGCTGTGGGACACACAGCAGGTGTCAGGCCCTTGGAAGGAAGGAATAAAGGCTCTATAGCCAGAGGCCAGCAGGGGAGGGTCCAGGCTGGCCAGGAGGTACTCAGGTGGGATGTGGTCTCTGTTTTACCCCCCAGGCTCCCAGGTCCACAGACTCCTCCTGCGATGTTGTCTGTTTTCAATAAATGCTGCCATGGGACAAAGCAAAACCTTGCTCTCTCAGGCATAGTCTGTCAGATCTGCACCTCAGAGTGGAGGTGGACCTCTTCCGAAGAGGCAGAATTCCAACTCTCCCTCCCCCTCTCCCAAATGACCCTCGTATGTTAGCACTCTTTAAAATGCATGAACAAGGTAGGTATATTAACTCCCACTTACTAAAATCAGATAATTACAAATATGTATGTGGATTTCCAAGCAAAGTCGAAAAAAAAGAGGTTTGCATGAATGTTATTTTGGCATCTATTTTTCCCAAGGGCATAGGCTAGCGAACAAAATGATTACAAGAAATTACAGTATGTACCATGAGTACTTTTTGGTCTGCACAAAACAATTTAAGGCGTTATAATGTCACACTGCCACATGGAAAAAAAAGGAAGAAAAAAACCCAGACTTCTAAAATTTATTTGAAAAATCATACTCTCTTTAACATCTGATAGAAAAGCTTTAAAAGAAAAATAAGATTTTTAAACCATGCTTTGAGCACAACGTCAATTACAAGTTGGGAAGTGTTTATTTTAAAAAAAAAACAAGATGAAAATTTCTTATGGCCTTAATCCAAACCCCTTTGAAGCTGAAGAGTTTTTTCCAGTGACTTCAACTGGCTTTGGTTCAGGCCTCAAAACCGTTTGTCATCATAAGATGTACCCACTCATTTCAGACCAGCTCACCCCAGAGGAAGTGCTACATCTGCACACAGTGTCTCTATGGTCAGGCAGACTGCACCAAGGCCAGGGGTCCCGGCAGCCTGTTCATCCACTGATCTCCTGGGGAACAGAGGATGCCTTTCTGTAATGCCTTTGTGCCATGTCTTGCATGAAGCCTCACCCACCATCAGGATGCTAATCTTGCCCGCAGTAAGAATTCCCTTGTATCCCATGTGGTTCCCTTCACAATGCCTGTAGGAGCACCCGCAAGTTTGTTGTTTATGGGAGAAACAACAACAGAAACCTAAACATCTTACATGGGGTCCCACACAGTGTCAAGTGAAAGACATGGGCTTTCAGCCCAGAATTAACCCCATTTCTCAAACAAACATGATTAGGAAAAAATACTTGGTTCCAGCCCCCTGCCCTCATCCAGCACTATCTCAGTGTCTTAGCACCTCCAACACAGTCAGCCAAAACAACTGGCTTGAGGCTGAGGCGGGTAAGGAGTGTCTGCACCTTTCCCTCCTGTGGCTTTTGCTGGGTGTCCTAGAGCAAGGAGGAGGCCTGAGCTCAAAGCATCCCATCTGTTTTGGAGATGAATTCCTCATTGGTTTGGTTGGATTTGCTTCTTTTAAAGTGAGGGAGCTGTCTCCACAAAAGTAGCAGACACCAACAGGAGAGGACTGTTACAGCAGATACCTGGATAAAAGAACAGGTAAGGAAATCACAAACATGTTCCCTAATTATAAGCAAAGACACGGAAAAATGTCAATGAACATCCAGCACTTACATTTTATAGGATGCAAAATTGTAGGCCACAGCAAAGTCAGGAGCAAACTTGTGCTGAAAACCAAAGATCTTTCTTCCACAGACCCTTTCATTTGGGAGTGTTTGAGTCTGCAAGTTAGTGAACAACAGAATTCTTACTCTTTCCCTGGCTTTTCAAAATGTCAAGACTGAGTCTATTCGTACATATATCTATTTATAAATACATAAATTTTGTCTTTTAGTCTGCCTTAAGAGAACAGTATTTCAAGTAGAGCAGATGTAGTAGAGAATGCTGTGGTTGTCCTCTGAGAAACATCTAAGAGAGGACAAGGGAGAGGGATATATTAAAGGCATAAGGAACAGAGGAAGCAAAGAGAGCATGAAATACCTTCCCTTCATAAAGAAACAAAATCTTTATTCCCAGTGCTCTCAGCAGTATACAATTTGAAAGGCTTCCTCAGTAATTTGTTCTGAAATTATCAGCAGAGCTGGGAAGAGAAGGATTCACTGAGGAGACATTTGGTGTGGACACAAGACGATGGAACAAAAATGAAGCGCAACATCCCTTCTTTGGTATGAAAAGCACATGGCTGCTAGCATTTTGCCAGATATTTCTCCCAACACTTCAGGTTAATTCTCATAAAAATATTTAATTTAAATCTGATATGAAAGTAATTAAATGGAAAACCACATCAAGTTATGAAAAAGTGTCCATAGGATTAACAACAGAGCAAGACAATGATATTTATCATAACTGTAATACCTCGGACTACATTTGAGAACAATCAGCCTCAGCTGAAGTAATATTATATCTAAATTAAATTAATGTACCTTAAATGTTTCTGGTTTTGAATTACTTAGAGACAGTCTCAATTATTTCTTTAGTGCTGCCTGTTTTTCTACCCACCACCGCATCTGTTAATCATTTTGTCATTCTGAAATTCTTTTGACATTGCTGATGTATATCAAATAGCTAGTTCTAAAGCAGATGAAGAATTAAACTTCTTGATAAGATTTTTAAAACTGATTGTTATGAATCAAAACGACAACAGCTCTGAATATCTCCAGTGACTAGTTTATTAGTTTGAAAAGAAATTTGCAAGAAGTCTATGTGGAGGGTGGTTCCTACAAAAAAATTATTCTTCAGTAACAGATATAAAATATGGGGCAACAAAAGCATTTTCTGTAAATCTCCATGATGATTATTTATTACTTGCTGTATGAAATAAACATTCAATTAAAGGAATATTGCAATTTTAATTTAAATTCCCTCCTCTAATTCCACTGCTTTTAAAGTTAACAACCTAGTGAACAGATGGATTATTTCAGTTTTAGACAGAGGTTTTAAAAAGGACAGTTAAACCATCAGGTACACTGTAATCGAGATAAAGTAAAGTTCCTCTTTCAGATCAATAGAAATGAGAAGTAGCTACATGGGATTCTGTGTTCCCTCAGTATTGTATTATTTTAAATTCCGACTCTCCTGAAGATTTACAGCCCTGAGAACCCCATACTATTTCCAGCTCCTGCCATAACCTCTGTTACATTACTTCCCCCTGCTTGTGCAATCTCGAGGTATTCAGCTAAGATTTAGAACCATATTTTCTCATTTTAACCAAAAATGGGTCCTGGATGGGGCCCGAGTCAGGGAGTGGACCAAGACCCTCAGCACAGGTGTCATAGGAAAAGAAGGACACCGTCAGAGTGAAAACTCTCTCTGCAAGTTCTACGTGGAGGCAGTACTCCATGGGTACTGCTACAGGATTCCTCACGTAAGGTTTGTCCTGTGAGTCTGTTCCAACGACTGTGACTGACTGGAAGCAGTGCCCAGGAAACACTTCACAATAGGAGAATCTGGATTTGGATTCAGGGCTGCAAAAGATCTCACACAGCCATGGGACAACAGCACATGACAGAAGGCAAAGAGAAAAATACCCTCCAATGAACTGAAACCACCTGAATACGCACTGGCCACTGCAGGTTCATGTCTGCATGCGCTGGAGTGCACATACACGTGCAAGTGTGTTCATACATTTCATTTGATCCTGAGCGCAGAGCTGTTGCCTTATATTCCAGTGCATTTTTTCTTGCAAGATCAGGCATGTACGCACACAAACCCACGCAGGGGTTGCCTTCTACTTGAGGTCACAAAGCAAGCCAGGTGGCCCAGTCTTCTGCAGTGGCAACCCAGTGTTAGGATCTCCCACTGTGTATTTTTTAAGAAGGAGCAGTTGTTATAGAATCCAGACACTCCAACTTTACAACATCAATCACAGCACAAGCCAGGAACAGTAGGTGCAAAATGTTTTTACAGCATTTTTCTGGAAAGGAAATCCTGCTGAACCAATTGTCCTATATTTTGTCACAGTGGACACAGTACATTTTGGTCTAGAGAAAGATCTGACTGACCCAGATACCACAGACTTGGTTTACCTTGCCAAGTGAACGCATTAAGTATTGCCTAATAGTCCTCAGATTGTTTAGAATTCATATTGGTGATTGAAGGAGACAAAAACTTGTCACATCTGGAAGCTGTGCAAAACAGAGACTATACAAGGTCCCTTTTGAAAAACAAGTAACAAAATTCAATTTTCTGGTAAGGTGGAACTAAAACTCCTACACTGGGCCATGTCATTTTTTGTGCTGTGTGCTACTATTCTTCTAATATCACTTTTCCACTGTTTGAGCAAATCCTCAAAAGTTGATTCTAGTAATGGATTCCACTAACATTTTGCAGATTTATTTATAGAACAGGAACATACACTGTTGTTCCTTACAATATGAATTTAGTCCCCCTCCTCAAAAAGAGATTGGTTTTGGCCATTGATTTTTTCTTCATATTTTGGGTAACTGAAATGCTGCATTGGAGAACAGTTTGCAGTAGCATTTGCCTGTCTAGAAAGAGAATTACTTTCTATGCATGGTGAAACTATGACTTAAGCTTTATTAGAAGATACTACTGTACTTGCAGCTGGATGTTTCTCCTCTTTACATCTGTTTTGTCAAATACCTCAAGATCTGACATCTTTTGAGAGTGTTCCAACTCAGCAAATGTTCCTGAGCTCTTTTCCAGAAAGCATCAGACATTTCCCCTTAATTCCAACATAGCTGAAGTGAGGTGATTCCTCTGAACACAAAAGCGACCGACATCTGATGAACTCCTTAGATAATAAGTGAGAAAAAAATTCAAATTCATCTCTCTAATAAAAGTTTGAGGTACTGTTACTATGAAGGAAATTCCCTATGACTCACTACGATGTTCACAGCCATGGCAGATACAGAAAGCAAAGGATTCTTATCTCAGCAGGGAGCTTGTTCCTCTGGATGAGTCTTTAGGGAAATCACTAGATGAAACTAAGAGTAGTGACATTTGGATGAAGGAATGAACCTGGCTACCAAAGTTTGTAATAACGCTTGTACCTAGTGTTGTGGGTGAATCCTCTGTTCTTACACAGCTGCCTATACTGCACTCTTTATAGCTTTGTCTTCCCTATAGTCTCAATGGGTAAAAGAGAAGAAAAGACCCTGCAATAATGCAGATCTCAGACAGTATCAGAACAGGAGTCAAATTGGAGCTAGTGACACATCTGTAGGCAGTTTCTCCATTCAGTATAGGAACCATTACTCAGTTTTCCTGCCCTGTGATTGCAAATCCATTCCCCATCTACCCTATATGCTTTTGTCAACATGGACCTTCCTGCCTCACCAGTGGGCTGCTGTGGACAGTGTCAATGCTCAACCCACTTTTTTCTAAGGTCAGACCCAGTCTTCTTATGAAAATCATATAGACAAAGAAGGGTACTAGAAGCAAGAAAAAACTTTTGAAGCACCTCACAGTCTTCTCAAAAGCACCTTGCCCTTTCCTGGCCGTCCAGACATATATTTGCTGCTTAGAAAAGCTGTTCTGCCCTCAAGAGAAGTCCCGGCTTTGCTAGACTTGGCAGGAAGAAGTACCTTTGCAAGTCCAATTGAGAAGTACTGTGCTGGGTTTTTGTGGCCCCAGCCCCAACCTTTCTCTCACTATTGCCACCTTACCACCTTGTCCCATCCACTTACCTCCTCTCCCTTCCCTGATTTCCCTTGGCCTTGCTTCCAAGTCCTGGGGAGGAACGGCAGACTCTGACACCAGCTGGGACTGTGCAGCAGATATAGGCAAGAGCAGTCCGGGAAGTTGCAGAACAAGAAGTTACTGCCAATCCGTATGACTTAGAGTAGCCACTAACATGCTGGCAGTGGTGCTTGTGCAGCAATGCTCACCTGAAGTGCAGAGGAGGTGTTTGCATGCCGTCATGGCTCCAATCCTGGCGGTTCAGACGAGTTTACCCACATCCACAGAGGAGGGAATACCCCTCACCAGTACTGTGTATTACCAAGGCTGACCTAGAAAATCACGTATTGCTCCTCGACCATCACATTGAGAGCACATCCACATTACTGGCGATGGGAAAATTGGTACAGGAATCTTACCTTTTGTTTTCCATCTGTAGTGAATTTATGAGGCTTAAAGAAGAGAATCAGGAGATTCCCAAACTGTATTCAAAGCACACAAAGTTGTGATGCTCGTTGACTACTAGAAACAGGCTGAACTTCAGACAGTGCTGTACAGAAGCTTCCACTGACTGCAGTTCATTCACTTACTACATCTTTTCTCTCACTGACAAATCTGTGGTGTAACTGGACCATTTGCTCTCCCCTACTCTGAAGTAAGTTAGCAAAGGAGCAAGGAAAGACAATATAGTTGATTTATCAAGTTCACTTATCTGAGACCATGAAACCTAGAAAAAACAAAGAACTTCATGTAAATAAATTTCACCTTTTTTTTTTCTTTTTTATTTATCTTTTATTTAGTAAAAGCACCCAAAGCTGCATTATATTAACACAAGTAATAAAGCTTTCCTATTTTATTCCTACCAGTGCATTTCCAAGTCCAGGTGAAATGCTGGAAATAAGTAATGCTGCCATACCTTTACCACAGGGTGTGGATCATAATGATGCACGACTTACTAGTGAATCCCAATGTAATAAAATAAAAGTTGTAGTTTAGATGCGAAACCTGTAACTTAAGCAATTGTGGCCACTTCTATTTCCACAAAGTACCATAACAAAACAGCGGCTGTAGGATAACATACTTCATCATACTTTTTGCATCACTTTATTGAATACTCCATGTTGGATGTACAACTTATAGCTATAGTGCGTGTTGGCTACAATGCTACAATGAGAATGTGTACTGCTTGTATTACAGAAAGGGGTCATGAAATGTATGGACCTGTCTGCATGTTTAACAAAATGAAACAGCAATACTAGAAAACTGCACCACATGTGAATACTGTAAATGGTTAAGTTATAAAGTCATTCATTCAAAAGTCCAAATATTTCAATGAAAAAATGTATATAAAATGTAGTAAAACATAAATTACATTTAAAGGTCTGTACATGATTCATCCTGCAAATAGAAGCACAAAAACAGCACCTTGTACAGTATTGCTTATTTTGGTCTTCTAAAGTTCAAAGATCATTTTTACTAAAAAGTCAGGAAAAAAACATGGTTTCACATGCAATCCAGCAGTAACTGTGGTAAATCAAGTAAGTCTATAACCCCGCACAAAACCCAACACTTTTACAATGTAGGAACATACACGTGGAGACCTTTTCTATACTTGATAACCAATATGAAGTTAAAGTTGGATTTATTAAGTTAGTGCACACCTATAATATCCCCTACAATATCCCCATTTTTGGTTAACAGTGTATTAAGGCTGTTTGCTGCTGAAAATACACAGCAGAGACGGAATACTTTCATCCACAAATGCAGTCAGATGATCTCATTGGGAAGCTTCTGTCACAGTCACTCACCCGAAATGATGGAAGAAAATCATCCTTTCTCCTCTCATGTTATTCCACAAGCTCTTGTGGATACTCTAACTTTATGTGAGTTCAAAATCATTTGGATAAATTCATGGTAGAAAATTCCATCAAGGGCTATTTAGCAGAAAAAAAATCCACTTCTGGCTTGGGAAGACCCTAAGCCACAAATTGCTGGAAGCAGGGGAAATACCCTGGGAAAATTCTGCAAGGGAAGTTGCCCTGGCAGTCTGTCCCTCGGCAGGCATTATCAATGGTCTTTCAAGACATGCTGCTGGGCTGGATAGACCCGTGGTCTTACTCAGCACAGTCAGCTTTATGCTCAGTTTCCCGCTCAGTTTCCCCCCTTTTCTTGTTATTGTAATACAAACACAGATCATTATTCTCAACTTAGTTTTTCTGACTCAAAAAGCAAACAGCAATCTTGTGTCCATTTTGTCGAAGAGATAAATACTACAAACTAAGCTGTCCATCACATCCAGGGCACTTCTTTATGCTTAGAGCAGTTCTGCAACCATAGCTGGATTCCTTTTTGTGTTATTGGTTTAAGCATAATTCACTAACATTACACTCACATATCATGATATACATGACGTGCAATGCTACTCTGCAGTATGTTGCACAGCAACAGTACATATTTGAAAAGCAGCTTCTCTCAAGAACTGTAGGGCAGTAAAAAGATTAAACCCAGCAATTCTATACCATCGTATTTGAAAAATCTGATGATGGCAATGGTCATTAAACCTGGTATATCATTACTGCTGCACTTTAAATGGGTGTTGCTTTTTTTAGTTTTGTTTCTTTGAGTCAGATCAAAATCACTCTATTAAGCCTAAGGATCTACTGTCTCCATGCATGGAAGCGACGTGGAATTCTCAGCAATAAGGCCAAATTCCTTAGGCTTCTGATTGAATTTCTGCTTCGTCCATCTGAAGTGTGTCATTATCACCCAGCAATTCTGTTTCAGGCACAGAGCCCTCTTCTTCCTCCTCCTCCTGAACAGGATTCTGGGCAATATCTTCCGTTCCATTGTGTGTGTCATCCGTGCCTTCTGACAGCAGAGCAGCCCTGTCGGCCACCGACGCATTGGAAGGTGCTGTTGTTACATAGCCTGTGCTGGTAGATCCACTCCCGCTGTGGTGGGAGCCTGGTTTGGGAATGATCTGGGGGGGTATTTGCTGAGGAGCCATTTGCATTGGAATTTGGACGGGATAAAAATTTGGCAAGTAAGCACCATAGGCAGGCATTGGCTGGTAACCATTGACTGGAATGTAGAGCTGAGGAGGTGGGACCATTGGTCTCATCTGGCCTTTCATTTGTATGAACTGAGGTTGAGGGAAGGCTGGAGTTTTCTGCTTTGGTCCAACGTATCTAGCATTGCTGACATTGCTAACAGGGCTTGTGCTGAGAGAACTTGTTTGTGTGGTGTTGCTTGCCCCAGAAGTTTGCGCTGAGCTGTTGTAATTAGAAAGGTTTCCCCATGTTCTTAGTCTGTTATGTATATCTTTAAATCTCGGTCTTCTGTTGGGAAATTCATTCCAACACTCCAACATCAAAGTGTATATCCATGTGGGGCAGTCATCGGGACACGGCAAAACCTGTCGGTTCCTGATCATCTCAATGACATCCTGGTTAGAATAACCACAGTAAGGCTGCAGGCCATAGCTGAAAACTTCCCACAACACAACTCCATATGACCAGATATCCGAATCAATAGAAAACTTGCCATACATAATAGCCTCAGGGGACATCCACCGGATAGGAAGAAGGGAATTTCCCATCAGTTTGTAGTAATCAGCAGCATAAACTTCCCTGAAAAGGCCCAAATCAGATATTTTCACATTCAGTTTATCGAACACCAGTATATTTCTAGTGGCCAAGTCCTTGTGGACAACGTGGTGGCTAGAAAGGTATTCCATTCCTGCAGCTATCTGAGTCACAATGTGAAAAAAGTCTGCTGGTTCCAGTGTGGATTTTACTGTCTTGTCATCATCAGTGCTGCCGACATCTGAATGGGGAGATCTCATCACCAAGAACTCATGGAGATCGCTGTGGGAACAATAACTAAATATCATACTTATAGGTTGTTCCTTTGTCACTATTCCCAGCAAACAAACTATGTTTGGGTGCTGTAATCGTGATCTCATCATTGCCTCATGTTTAAATTCTTCCCGAAGAGCCAGTTCTGCTTTGTCTTTAAGTGTCTTAATGGCAACGGCTTGTGTCTGTTCACCTGGTGCTGTACCAAAGAGATGCCCCTTGTAGACTTTGCCAAACCTCTCCTCTCCTAGTTCCTCCATAAACCGCACAGTGGACAGATTAATTTCTTTAAGCTTAGCCTGAAATGAAGTAAAGACAGTCAGTAAAGAAATCACAATGTTTTCTGAACAACAGAATCTCTTATTAAAGAAAATCTCCCAGAGGTTAGACATCCAAATGGAAGACAAATTGGGCCAAAATGACTTTTCAGGTTTTTTGTGTGTTCACACCAGTATACTGATTTCACAGTTAACCTTGAAATCAGTTACACTATTACCAGAAGTATAAATTGAATTACACTGCAGGATAATGGATATAATTATTTTTACAAAGGAGTGGCCACATTTCCTGCAAGCTCAATGAATGTGAGGTTCAGAGTAAATCTGTCAAGCAATGACATCTGTTAACTGCATCTGTACTTTCCCTGCAGACCAGCCCTGAACTGCCCGGTGGCGGTCTGTCAGAAAAGCAAGGAGGCTGAGGAGGTGGCAGTCTTGGAGAGAACTGAAACATCCCTTCCAGCAGAAGAAGGAACAAAACCACGCTCTTTCAGGTCTGCAGTAGCAGATAACGCCCTTTCTTCTCTGTTGCACTACAGGAACAGCCCCTGCCCATGGGCAGCAGAGTACAGTACCCCTGCTGAGGAACCTGGAGTTCACTTCAGTAAAGATAGGGGTGGAATTGGAGCAGAAGGAAGAAGGCATTTCTCTCTGGTACTTCAAGGAAAAGGTTGCAAACCCAGGAGCCAGAAATCTCCAGAGCCTTCCTCCTGCAGCTGGAAGGGAAAGCAAGGGAGTTTGTGATGGTGATGTAATGGGTCTGTCCTGACCAGCATGGGATGGAGGAGTCCCTGACCAAGTGAGGTGCAGCTGGCGCAGCTTCACACACAGGGCACCACAGCATGAGGCAGCAGGGCAGGCTGGGAAGATGTTTTAGCAGGTGATTTGGGAACAAGCTCTGATTTTAGTGTCCAACAGGCTGTAGACTGGGCTGGAAAACTTCCAGAACAGTTCAGACGCAGCCTTTAAATATTCGCATTAACACACAAAATCAAAGCAATTTGTTACAACTGGTAATATTCATCAAATATTCTACAGTTTCCTGAGCAGATGTTGCCAATTGCTCCAAAGTAAGCACTGCTTTTTAGAGGTTGCATCTTGTAAATGCTGTGATTAAAAATTCAGCATTAGCTCTGAACAGGATTTTAGTGCAGAGATCAGTTAGCTGACCCAGAAAATCCTAAGCAGGAGCTGACATCTGTAGACATGAGTTCAAAGCCGTTTTCCTTTGACATCCTTTGTGATACACAGCCTTGGAAACATGTTGCACCACCTCTTAGTTCTCCACTCACTTATGGGTCAGAACACCAGAGGTCCTGAGCTGAAGGATTAAACAAGAAACCCCACCATGCATCATGCTTTAAACAGACAAAGAGGCCATGTCATTACCAGGAGCAAAAATGAGCTGCAGGTTGAAGACTGGATCAGGAATAACCACTTTTCCAGTCACTCAGACAACGGGCAGAATGGCAGTTGATGGGTAAAGACAAATGCCATTAAATACTGTGTAATGAAAGCTGTTGTCCCAGGTCAGGATTTCTAGATACAGCTACGAAGTGCAAGACCCGGTTTTCCCTGAAGTAGATGGCGTGCACAGTTTGAAAATTAGGTCCCCAACAACACTGCTCGATTCAATCACAGACAACCTGAGAGGCTGAAAGTCATGGCACTTTGGAAATGTGGGCCTAAGCAATTGTGTAAGAAATACCTGTTTGTGTTGATTAATGAGCGGCATTTCCATGTCTTGGCTGGGAGACGCCATCAGCTGGCGGCGCTGTGGTGTAGCAGCAGATGCCTTCTGCTTGTTTCTGCACATGCAGACCAGGAAAAAAAGGCAGGCTATCACCAGAGGGATGGCTATGCTGGGAACAAGGATGTAGAGGATTCCCATTTTGCTGTTGTCACGTGGACCTGTCAAGCACAGAAATGCTCATTGCTTACAGTAAGTATTTTTAAGGTATTTGATAGTAAAGCAAATTGTTACGATTATTAATACTATATTTTAAACAAAGAGTAAACTATAACCTGAAAACAGAAGTCACATTACCCTCTCCCCCTTCTTCGTAATTTTCCATTACATATTTCAAAAAGGCTTGAATGGACATAGCAGTTAGCAATATGAAGATAAACTAGGAGCCCACATTTAATGTGTGGCCTGTAACACTATGTGGTTAATTTTACTTTATTTTTGAGGTCTCCCATTCAGGAAACTGCAGAATACAGACCAGAGTATCATTCCATTATCCTGTTCAGGGTATAAAAAACAAGTGAGCAGTCTCTATCGCAGTATATAAACCAGTGAACTCAATATGACTCAGCACAACAACGCAGTCTGACCCACTCTCATAGCTTCAGCCACTTCATCAGCACCTGGCCCATTTTTTACCTCCACCAGTGCTACTTCTGCCCAGAATAAAATAAATTTCACTTCTTGTTGGTAGAGATATTAATTGTTCTGTACTTAATAGAATGGCAGAGCTTTTATATTAGAGTGAGGCAGACATGAAAGAGCCATCAATACACTTAGTTCTGGAACCTTCCTAAAATACTTTTTCACTTAATACTTAGAGACTCTAGGAAAGTATTGCGATGTCCAAAATATTTGCTGGAACTGCCTGGGATGTTTTCTGTAACCTGTGGTTTTGCTACTTGTGGCAACTGCTTCTACCACAACCACATCCCAGTGTTATCTTTACCCTTTGGTACATGCAATGTAGAAATTTATTATAAATGTCAATTCATGTTGCTGCAAAAAAGTGAAGTAACTAAGAAATTTCATGAGAGTTCTGAGCAGTTTTAGAGATCCACGTAATCCACTTTTATGGCTTCCATGACGCATCTGTATCTTGCTTCAGGAAACATGCTTTTCTTCCTAGTGAAGCACAGTATTAACTGTCATATCCAAAGACAGTCTTTCCAAAGACCATTACCAATGTGTGGAGTCTGCACCAATACAGGGAAATGAGCAGAACAGTACTAAGCTATGAGAGCTGTACTTTTTATTTTTGCAAACAGTTGTGAAGTACAGAGCCACTAGCAGCTAGTATAGGACTTTTCTGATGAGATCATCTGCTATATGACCTTCGAACTGCTCCGTTTCTGCACTTCAAACTGTTTCTTTCCAACCAGGCATGGTGCTATATCGCCCTCTATAGGATTTCAAAATCCTTGCTGCCTGCAAGATGTCATACAGAGCAAGAGCAATGTACCCTTGAGCAGCATGAGCAAACCAAACACATACAGGTGATTTGCATGAGCAATCTGTCATTTGACAGGTCAAAATACAAACTTCAGCACTATCATTAATTATTACCTCAGACTAAGTCTCCAAAATATAATAAAAAAAAAGTTACAGTATCTCAGAAGCTCTGATCTCCAGAAAACATTAAACAATTATAATACAAAACAAAGTTGCTGCAAGTTAAACATTTAAAAGCATAACCCTCTTAAATGAATTGCACTTGTAATAATCAGGAACATTCAAAATTACACAGGATTCGGGACAGTAGTAGGGGAAAAAAGAAAGAGAATACATACTACAAGAAGGTATGTCACACAGTTCCATGCGTACGTTTTTATTCTTTGTAAAACACCAGGGACCATCCATTTGACCTCCAGGATTTCGACAATACGCATGTCCTCCACCTAGCTCTGGAAACTGTGCGCTTGTCAGATCATGGTTGTGGGGACTCTGTGAGTCCCAGAGTTGGCAAGTGTGGCCAGACTTGGTAACGCTGACGATCCCTCTGTAGTCGGCTCCAGAACCGTTGTAGCACTGATGATCTAAAACACAAGATTTGGGAAAATGTTGGGAAAAACAGAACAATCAAGGGACACCAAGACCGAAACAGTTGAAGTCCACAGAACATGTATGCAAAAAGTACTTAAATTTAGGTACTTGAAGACTTAATTAAAGCCATTTGTTTTGAAATTTCAGTTCTGTGCGTATCTGTACTTTTACACTCAGTTATTTCTGGATTCAGTCCTGGAATGCCTCAGCTGTATGGTACACACATGAATATTTGCAATTCTGAATTCAAGTTGAGACTAAGGAGCATGTATGGACCTTTAGATACAGAACATGATATGTAAAATTAAATTAGTGATATGAGCGTCCCTTCAGGAAAAGTCGTCAGATGTCAACAATGGAGACTTTTATTTCTCATAATCTTCCCATCTTCTTCACACTGCTCACTTGCTATAGAAATTAGTCCTGTATTTTCTAATGCCTCTTGCCTGTTGTTCCTTATTTTCATCATTAGAAAGAGAGGATTCAGGCTTTTCTTCTCTTTCAAAGCATCGTTTTCATATCTGCTGCACTCATATCTTTATTCTTTGTTTTGCTGCTATCCTCTCTTCGTACTTTTTGAGTGCTTGTCTTCTATATGCACCATCTGAGCTGAATCATGCATTTTCCTGCATGTTTGCAATATCACCTTCTCCGTTTTTCTGTACTCTCCTCTGCAGCCCTCAGGAATCCAGCTCTCTCACACTCCACAAATATTCAAGTTACAGGTGTTCCACCAGCAGCAGCACCACTGGATCTGAGGATCATGGACAACTTCCACCAGAATTTTTTACTGGTTTTGTTCTCATGCCTTTTGCTTGATACCTCTTCCCTGGCTGAATTGTCTCTGTAATTGTATTCTCAGTTACTTCTGCTTCTCCGCTACACTACATAATTAACACAGAAGTGCAGACCTAGCCTTTCATGGCATGGCTCCTGCTCCTAACTGTGGATTCAGACAACAGATATTCAGGATAACCTTATCACATTTTCAACTTTGAACATCTTTGGTCTCTTGGAGTTTTCTTGTCAAACAATGTACGGGATTGCGATTAATTGCTATGAAATGGAGTAGTTAGAAAGACTTTCCACTTATAACTAGTGACAACAGAACAACCCTTTTACTCCAGGGTGTAAATAAAAATTCATGGAAGCAAGATCAACATTTTTGCCCATCCTGTGTGGCTGAAGAAAGACAATTGCACCTCATGTTCAGTTTATAGGACTAATAGTCCTGTGGGTTTCCACATAGAAAGAATGAACACCAGGTGTTTCATTTCCTAACAGATCTTCCAGTGAAACTTCAAGAAATTATCTGAAGTTTCTTGACACTTAAACAAAACTCTCAAATAGATGTATGGGGAAGCTCATCCAAAAAGGCAAGGACTGAGCCACAGGTGGAGGCAACACACTGCAAATCTGCATCAAATCAGCCATGTGAACACGGAGTTTTATGGCCCAGGGTGGTTGATATAACACACTCTGGTACAAGCAGCATCCTCTAGGCTTCCTTGCCATCCTAACTATACCTTACAACAGTGCAAGATTATGGACAGAATTAACAAGACAAAAACAAGCCGTTCAGCACTTCCTTTACAAAAAGAATGGCTGATAAAGCATTGTCTCTCAGCCTTGATCCATGGAAGCAACAAGCTGTACTTTTTCCCAGTGATGAAACACCCAGACTTACATCGGCTCAATCTCTCCACAGGGATCCCAATTCTTATGCAGTTGGCAGCTTCCAAGGTGTCAGGTCGTGGGAGGTCCTCACACTTAGGCAACTGTAGCTGCATCAGGATGAGAGGGTTTGACCTAGCAATGTTATACTCCTGCCTACAGAGATCATTCTCCAGAACTTCACATTCATCCCGGCACAGCTCCCGTGGCTTAGGGGTCCGAGAGCGCTCATCGCACAGGGGAAACACGAAGTGGCAGAAGGAGGGGATAGCGAACTGCGAGCACTGGTCAGACAAATGTGTCGAAGTACCAATCATGGTGAACGCAGCTGTGAAGGAACAAAAGTACTGGTAAGTATTGGTTCACAAACAACACGAGAAACAACTTAATTTTCATGTCATTTGCCTTTAACATTTTTCCTTGAGAATCTGAACGCCTACTGAGCAACAAGTAAATGAAGTAATTTCTGCTGTAATGGAGAGCTGATAAATGCAGGAAGAAAACTCAGCATTCCAGGGTCCCTCTGACATCTGTACAGAGCTTGTAGAACCTCAGTTCCCAGGAAGTAATCTACGTGATTGCCATTGCTCAGACTGCAGGCAATTGGCTAATTTTAACTTGGAAGGATCAAGAGCAAAGGCAAGATACACCTGCCAGGACACTGGTATGTATTTCCAAAGTTCCTAATTAATTAAAATCTGAACAAGGATCAGCTAACTTCCTCCTCTAGACATTTCGATAAATAAATGAAGTGTTTTTCAAGTCTTGTCAGGCAAAAGGAAGTGTACCATTAATATTTGGGGAGACATGGCTTATAACAGGCATGAGAAGCCTAACAGGCAGCAGCTTTGGGGAAAATTAATGTAATCAGTCTCAGCATGCTGATCACATTCAGATGAATGTCATAATGAGTTAGGAATGTAATTCTCCCCTTCAGCTCTCAGCACCTACACACTAACATTTATCTCAAGGTTTTCTTGCATATTGCAAAGGAAAGACAAATGGGCGTGTGCATGATGTATCTGGTGCTGAATCAACCTTTAAATGTAGGAACATTCACTCCCCCAGGAAAGTATCATTTGTGAGAGTTGCTAGACTGCATGTTCCACCAACTCACACTGTAAAAAAAGAGAAAATGTCATTCAGCAGTCTATTTGCAACCTACAAATAAATTCTTTCTCTTTTGTCCAGCTCTCTCCTTTCAATCATGTATTTCCTGCGGACACTTGCTACCAGAGTCTCTTCCTGAACACCAAATATGCAACAAGCAGCCCCAAATCCAGCCTTTTAGACTGTTTTCACCCTTGCTTATTTTAATTCAGAAATATTAGTGCAGGAATATAAACATTTATCAGTCATGTTGGGAACACTGCCTGCAAGCAGACCATCAGGACTCAGAAGATAGTTGTGACATAAGCTTGTCCCAAAGACTAACAGGGAAAAAATAAAACCGAAGGACTGAAGTAGTCACTTTTGCTTGTTTGAAACTCCACACTAAGTTTTCGAAAGGCATTGCATTGCAGAATTTAGATCATCATGAGAGAAGGGTGCACAATTTACAATCATATCTTTATTTTGATGGAAGGTGCAAAAGCCAGCAGTACTGTGTGGTACCACCTAAGGGGTTTATATTTTAGTTATTAAACAGATATTAAACAGCACAGCAGAGAAGAGCTTGCCAGCCAAACACATATACTCAGGTCAGGCATCAGGTCTGTGCACTCTTCATTGTTGGCCTTCCAGTGTTCCAAGCCACGTCTAAAGTTTTTCTCTGGAAACATCCTTCTTTTTTTCATCAAAGGCTGCAATTCTCACCTATCACATGGCCCGGACCAAACAGCACAAGGGGCCACACCGACAAAGAATATGTACTTCTTACATCAGTACAGCAGGGAAATGGAAATCCAGAATGAAAAGTCCCCGAAGATGTTGCTAAATGTTCCTGGTGTTGGACAGTAGGTGTCCTCACTTACCACACACATCAGAACACAAACACCTAACATCAAAAATTGCATTTAGGAGGTATGGGCAAAACTCAGCAAAACCTCAGCAGCAATTATTCAGGGTTTTTTTTTCCTTTTTCCTATCAAGTTACTACAATTTAAAAAACACCCTCTCATTTGGGTATAGAACACCCAGTCCTGCAATACTGGTTTTGCATGTTTTATATGACTTTAAAGAACCAATAATGCTATGAAATCCTTGGGAAAATTTTGCATAAGATGTTTTGTATGACCTTCAAAAGTATACAGCTTGAAAATGCTGTATTATTAACAGAGTGCCATTACTGCCTAGCTAGGCACTGGGCAGCTCTATATGGTGGTTCTCAGTGTCTTCCTGAAAGAGAACATTTTCATCAGAAATTCTCCTCAACTCCAGAACAGAGAGTTCCCACCACCCCAGCTTTGGAAATCTGACCGATAACTGGTAGTGTTACAAAACCAGCAGCCAGGTAATCAATGCCCGTGTTCCATATTTCTGAAACAAGTACAACTCAATCAATTAACATTTTCTGGATAATATTACAGTTTTTTAATTGTTGGGTTTGGTTTCAGTTTTTGAAAAGAACATTATGAACCTAATTCACAGAGTTACAGATTTAATCATTTCAGATAGTTGAACACTTCCATATTGCTGAAAAACATCCAAACAGGACAGAGATTATGTAGCTAGGGAAAAAAATATATCTGTAGTATGTATTAATTAATGACAAAATGTTCAAAGAGGCTGGAGTTACAACAGAGTACAGGAGAAGGGTGGGAGGACAATGTCTTGTAATAGCATCAGTAGAGGTCAGCACCTGGATTTTCCCAGTCCCAGAATCTGGTCACCATTTCAAGAACATAAAAAAATGGACCTGGATTTCTGGCTTAACGATGAGTCTTTAAGGTAATATCCTTAGGGAGTTAGAGCTCACAAGTGAAGTTAAACTCTTTTTGGCAGCTAGTTATGCTGCAGTTAGAGAGTCCATTAGTGAGCTTTATCTGGCCAGATGCAAATCAGCTCCTGCTGGACTGAGTTAATTTGCTATATATTATGACAAACAGTTTGCTCTATTCTACTCTATTCCATTTGCTTGCTCTACTTTGTGTACATCAGAATTACAGCTGCTAATGTCAGCTAACTGAGACCCAGTGAAGAAAACCCCTGTTGATGTACAGCCCATTAAAAGTAATTAAGGTTTTGGATGCATGTTTGTGACTGTACACAAACTATGTTCAGGGAAAGATTAAGCATAGGCAGAGGACAGGAAGGTCAACTCTTGTTTTATATAAATCAATGCGAAATCCAGACTCTGCCAGAATTATGCAAAAAGGAAAGAAGCCCAAGGGAAGGACACCGTACACTTTTACAAGAAAATAAAAAACCAGTACTCTCTCACTGTATCACAAATCCATTTAAAAAACTCAAAATCTTATTTTTGAATCCATCATGCAAAAAGCGTCAGTATAAACAAGAAGCTGTTAAAAATTCAGCAGTCTGATGTTTTAGTTAAGGACATGGAAGAAGCTTTACACAGTACTGCAGATACTCAACTTCCTTGCTCCAAATTTGTTCTAACTGCTCAAGTGGGAAACAGGCGCACCCCCTCTAAACCTTAATATAAAGATGTCTTCGTCATTGGCTGACAAAGCTAGAAGGATGATAGCACTGTTTATACCTGAATTGGATACTTGTATGAATGTTTCTTTCTCCCTGCTAAAGAGATGTTTAAGCTTACCAGTAATTCGGTTTTCAATTTCCCCTTGCATCTGGAGGGAGTCCACATAAATGGTTCTGTTTCCAATGATTCGTGCACACGCAATTCCCCTATATGGCTGACAGAACCCATCTTCATGGTAATCTTCTCTGCAAAAGACATGTTAGGATTTTATATGCAGATGTCTCTCTGCTGCCAATGGATTTTTACAAAACATGTTCTTACAAAAGTGGAAAAACTCAAAATACTCTAAATCTGAAATTGTCCCATTCACCAGATGCAGCTTTTTCCTCCAATTCTCTCTCACCTTAGAAGTATTAATGAGGGACCCTTTGAATAGCTCATTACAGAAAGAAGAAAACAAAACCCAACATTAATTTAAAGTAATAAACTAATAATAATGGAATTTGACAGATGAACCTATTAAAAAGCCTTCAGACTGAGACAGCAACATAGATCTAGTTACATGTCCCCATGCATTTTTGGCATCCAGCTGTACCCCATAAAATTAGGCAGTTTGTTCTCTTCTCCCACTTCTCTCTCCTGCTCTTCATTTCCTGTACTGGACAGCAGAAAAGATCTTGCCAAGCTTGAATTAAAACACGGAACAAGAGTAATCAAGGCTATAACCTCTTTTCCTCTTCTCTCTAGTGAGAGTCCATGCCAAATTTCTCTTTCAACATATATTTTAATACAGTTTTCAATTCAATGAGGCTTTGGGCTTTTCACTCCCTTACATCAACATAAATATTTTGGCACGAAAGCCCTAGCCTAAAGGCTCAGTGGTTCAACACTTCATCCCCAAAGCCCCTGTAAATAATGCAGAGCTGATCTGCAGATCATAACTGTCAGAGCACTGAAAAGGGACTTCAGAGTGAGAGCACTCTCAGAGTAAATATCCAGTATGCCATGTGTTTCCTCTGGCATGGCACAGCCTCTGTGCTCGGATTCACTAACCTGATGGATTCACATCATGCCATTTACTGCATGATGGACCAAAAATAAGTATAAACATAATAAAAAAAAAGTGTCTCTAGAGTAGGACATCTAAAAACTTTATCAGCTTTTGCAACTAAATTGTTCGAAAGTCTGAGATACCTCACCAATACCAGCAACTATTACTTCAATGCTTCTCTGGACTTTGTACTTTATTTTCTTTGGTTATCTACACCTGTTTTGGTCACCCATGTTCCCCAATCTCTTACAAATACCTCCAGCCTTCCTTCAGGTACCACATGAGCAGGATAAAACAGTCAGTGACTACGTGTAAAACCTCACAAATTCAGCTGGGAGAAATCAGCATGGAAACCTGCTGCCTGACAACAGCTAGCCAACATCACCCAACACTACCTGTGCCTACTGCAGCCCCTTACATGATATCTCCCTGCCTTAGGAACCTTCTCATTTTTCCTTGCTGTGTCTCCCTGATAAAGCCCATCTCTTCAGGGAAATGTTACCAATATTTCTTACTCTTTGGCAGTGGAAAGTTGGGCAGGACTGACTGTACATGTAACCAAAAGGTGGAACCACCAATCACCACACGAGCTGCATCTCCTCTTTTCCTCCCTAAAAGACAATGACTTAACAGGACTCTTGATAAGCCATGGATACAAAGTGTATCATGCAGCTGTTATCCAGATGTGGCATTTATTTCCTATCACAGTGTTATTCTTAAATATTCGTAAAGCAACATTTTGTCTACAGACTCTGAAACAAGTTCTGCTTCTGCAAAGATATGTAAGTTTTTGATTATGGTGGATGAAGTAAAGGAGGAGTTGATGCCTTAGGTTTTAACTTTTATATTTTTCAAATCCTGTACTGCCTAGTGTGTAACTGTGAAGTTTCACGTGGCCTGTTAGCTGCTGTTCTCTCATCCTGGTTAGACATAATCAACCTCTCTAGGTTTCCACATCAAGGACACCAGGCCCCAAAATGCGTAAACTAAAAGCCTCTAAAGGGGGGGCAAACTTGGGGTAATTACATCATGAACTGAGGTTATAATTGGACAATTAACCCTGATATGCAAATGAGCCAAGCTTATAAAAGTGTGAAGAACCCGTGACCCAGCGTCCTTCTTGGGTAGAGCCTTTTGACTGCCCAGGGTGCACCTCTGAAGGCCCTTCAAATAAATACCTACTTTTATTCTCTTAGTCTTTTCTGGCCTCCGTTTTCAGGTAGCCACTGCCAGGCCTCAGAATCTTAGGACCAACTACTCCCTGCAGTGACATTCTTTCATTCTTACAACAAAACCTGTAATTTTGCAACAATTGCATCATGCCTGAAGGGACAAAAATATCAAAGCATTTTGTCTGTGCCTGTTTTATGATCCTTGACCACCTCAGTAGGAAGTCAGCAGTTCCCAAAAGGAGCTGAATGAATATGAAACCTCTATCTGACCTCTTTCTTAAGAGTAAACTCATACCCCTATCCTGCAGAACAAAGTCTGCAATGTATCTTACTGCAACTGTATCTCACACTTCAAGTCTCAGTTCAGGGCTCTCTTGCCAGTACAAAAAAAACCAAAAAACAAAGCACACTCCGAACAGCATGGGTGTGGTGACAAAAGCAGTGTGATCTCTTACTTAGCTCCGTTTATTTATTTCTGTCAAGAACTTTTAAACACAGCTTAAATACTATAAATACACACATATGCTCCCCTCTCCTATGTTATAGTGAACTGCTGATTATACTAAACTGGATATGACCATTACCGTGGACACAAGCAAAAGTAAACAGTAACCTGATGTCAGTAACTCTGACAGAAGCGGGGCTGTTACTCTACATGCATCTTTGCCAGGTCAGGAAACTCAGTGAATGTTGTTTGACTAGTACTAGTATTGAGAAAACAAAATTACATTAGTCTTCTTAGGAAAAAAAGTTATTTCAACAAAGGTGCAGAAGTGGCAGCAGCTAAGAGTCTCCTTACAGATTGCTCTGTCCTTCAGCTACATATACACTTGTATATGTAAAAAATCTGTGACAAAAAGTGACCCAGGGAGAGTCTGATAGAAACAGCATAGGAGTGGCATAACACTCAGTTCAAACAGGAGCCCTTGGAACCACATGAGGCTTTATATCATGCTCCAAACCATATGCCAGCAATGCAGTTGCTGATCAGAGAAATAATTAAAAGCCGCTGAAAATAGGCAGAAATACTGACTCTTCAATTTCCTGCTGCTTGAGCTATAATGTCTGCTCTGATCAAGAACCCTGGAGAAAGCAGAAATCTAACTCCACAAAAGGAACCCAGAAGAGTTAAATTTGTTCCACTTGCAGAAATCTTACAAGCTATCCACCACAGGTACTTTTTTACCTTTGTTCTTTAGTTTGTACATATTTCAAGACAGCATTAACTTTTCTCACTAGTGATTTTCTCCCATTTTTATAGAACTAATTTTTTTTTTTACAAAATAGAGTCAGGCACATGCTAAGTGTTGGGCTTTTTTGCACCTTTATTGGAAGGCTGAATCAAAAACAGTGCACCTGGAAACTGAATTTTCCCAGCACTCAGAATGGAGGTTAAGTATTCTCTTACTGAGTGAACTCTCCTCCCAACTACTCATCATATGTTTGACCAGAGTTTGGATTTAAAAATAAAATTGTAAATAATATGACTAAGCAGACCTTCTATTCCTAAAACCCCAATTCCCATTGCTCAGGATCAGTGTTATCAGTTTACCAGGCCCACAAACTGATGTTCTGCCAGAACAATTCAGTTAAGAACTAAGCTTTCCAATCAAAAGCAAAAGCAGAAGAACCTTCCACCTCAGGCACACATAAATAAAACAAAAATATTTACACTGGTTTTATATACAACATGGAATTTGTTCAGGTTTACCAGGTCTGGAAAAATCTTGACAAACCAAGCACTGATAAGCATTTACAAGTTCCTTATCACACATGCACTCCAACACCTCATAAAATACAGCCTGCCTTCAGGTGTGTGGGCAGAAGTCTGCATGAAATTGAGAATTAACCAAGCAAGCGGTGCAGAAGAAAGATGCAGGTTCAATTGTACAGTGCGAGTCCTCCCACTGATAGAAATCATAACTTCCAGGAACATCTGGGTCAACAAAGGAAGAACTGGAATAATGAGGTGCCTCTGAAGAGGAATAAAATGTAGCATGATGAATAGAAAACTCTCTAGGTAGAGGGCATGCAACTCTTCCATAAGGTAGCTGTCTGCTCTAGAAATACATAAAGAGATTTCTAGGTGACTAGAAAAAAAACATAGTGGACATCACTACCCCCACCCTCTCATTAGGCATTACTTTAATTTCACATACAATACAGAAAGGACACCAAACAATATACTATAGAAGGAAATACATTGGAAACAAAGAGGCTTTTCTTCATGGAAAATTTGAAATGCTGAAAGAATATGTCTCGGCACATTACACTATATGCTATCTATGTAACACCATCTACTGTTTGCAACTGTCACTCCTGAACAGACTGGAGGGCATATGAAACAAAAAAGTCACAGTAAAAAAAAAAAAATGCAACCATGAAAACACTGAAATCACCTTCTGAAGTAACTAAGTCTGGTGAGCATTTTCAGTATGCATTTGGTGCCCCTGAAAGTACGTAAGTGCAAACCTTGTGGTTTTACTCAGAAATAGAGAAAACACATGAAGTTCTAACAGCTTTTAGCAAGGATTAATGAAGTGAATTATGAAAGCAGAATTGAGAGGTACTACATATTCATTTGCTAGTGAGACATCTTTATTCTGATTGCATACTACAAGTTTTACTTAAAAAGACAGCAGAAACTTCTAAGTTAAAACTATTTTCCTGAAAATAGAAAAGACAAAACACCATGCACCAGCCATAGAAAGAAACTCAGAAATTCTCCAGAAAACTCAGAAAAAAATAAGTTTTTCAATTTAATACATTGAGAAAAAAAATCTCATTTAATAACAATGCACAAACCTACCCTAGCAGTTATATGGACAGACACATTCTCAGCCTACACTTTACCAAAGTAAACAACACTAAGCCAGTTCATACACTATAACATGATATCCCAGAGGTTAGCTTTTAAAAAGTAGCAGAAACTTTGTTCCAGAAGTTTCCCACAAGTAAACTAAATGCAATTAAAATTTCCTATAAATTTTCCCACAAAAAATAAGAAACCTGAAGCTTTGAACCTCTTTCATGTTGTCCAGGGATTAAACAGCTTTTAATTAAGAACTGTTAAATACTGAGAATGTTAGACCTCCCCCTAGCATTCCATTACAAGTGGAATGGCAAAGCAAAGACAAATGCAGAGAAAACCACAGAATGTGGTAGATGAAGGAAAGGACAAATTATTTATGTCAGCCTATTTGCTATTCATAGAGAAATACAACATTTGGTAAACAGTTGCTCAACTTGTCAGGAAGTCTCAGGCTTTTTGATAGTTACAACTTGATAACTAATGTCAGAAGCTATATAAAGAGAATTATTATGATGGTCAGTAAGGTAAGAGGGAAAAGGACAGGCATCATATTTCAGATTCTGAGTTTACTTAGCCCAGTGTGTGGCTACTTCATAAACATAAAGCACACAAGTTAAATGACCTGCAATACTAAAAAGAATAAAGGAATAAAGGGTTTTTCCTTAACCAAAGAGAGGCAAATCTCTTTGACTTGTGTGAAGAGCATTATAAAGGGCTGCAGTAAAAAAATCAGGTATTTCTGGGGTTTTAAATATATATATATATATATATATATAGATATATAGATATATAGATATATATAGATATCTTTTTTTCATTGTTTGTCTATACTGAATCTCAAAATCAAGACCTCTTATAACGTTGCACTACAGTCCTTGTAATTTGTTACCCTTATTCTTGATATGTATCATATCACTGTGCTGGGGAGCAAAATCCATTCACAAGAGGATCATTTTCAGTGGTTAAAATGACTTTACATCCCCAAATATTCCCTCCCTCAACAGGCCACAGATGAGATCTGAGAGAAGAGAAACATACTACCCTTGTCATATGCCATATCATATTTGTAAGATCTGCCTCCTGTCAAAAACATAGTGAATATATATTAATGTTACCATAGAAAAATACTTGGTACCTTCTGGCCAGGTTTGTATATTTGCCTTCAGGGAAAATATCAAATAAAACACTCAATTTCTTGTTTCACCATGAAGTAAAATTTGTCAAGAAAGGTTGTCTTTTAAAGTAATAGTTACAACGGGCTTTAAAATTGCTCCTTTTTGTAGGCCTCCCATTGTGCACAGATCATCAATGGAAGTTTTACCACTGACATTCAAGGCAACAGAATTGGGGTATAAATATTTGATGGAAGAAAATAACATAATTTTTTTAAAAAACTGTGGTTTGAACTATTACTATCCATTGAAGGGCTGGGTTAATGCCAGGTTCTTCTGACATCATCCATAACAGAGGGCAGAAATTCAGTAACACACACAAATAGGTTGTTGGTTTTAGTGAAGTTTCCAAAACCCAGGTGTACAGGAAAACCTCAAAAAAACCCCAACCCACAAACCATAAAACACCCAGAATTCCACACATGCACATCTGTATCCTTCCTACCAAAGCCAAGAAACTAAATGGTGGCAGGGACAACTTGACTGCTGCATCAGGCCCCTGCCGGGATGGAGGCTCCCCTGCACCCACACCACAGGAGAAGGGCACAGGCTTCCTGCCCTACCTGTATCCATTCTCTGAACAAACAGTTTCATCCTCTGACCAAAGGTTTCTGCAAATAACCCACCTTTCCGGCACTTAAAATCATTGTTTGCACATCTTCAACTGCGTCTGAAGATCAGTGCTCCCGGGATATCAGGAAATCTACATTGATGTACTTAACTACTCAAAGAGAGACTTACAATACTACAGTATGAGAGTAAAATTTTTCCTTTGCACTACAGGAATGTAAGAAATACTATCAAAAAAGAGGGGAGTCTAGTGTTAAAAAATAAATAACTAACAGGCAAGGGAATTTGTATAAATAGTCATACCTCACTTGAAGTTAATGGACCTATGACAATTTACACTCACAATGGATATGGCCCGTGAATTTTGCTACCAGATGCTTATTGAGTGTAACAACAGAATCAAAAAGCAAGATTCCCTTACATTTAACATACTACGTGGACAAGTATTTCTTGCTTTTTATCTGAGAAGTAGTACATCGCAGAATCCCTAAAAGAATTTACTGAAAGTTCCAATTACTGAACAGAACAATTATGCTGCATTTGATTTGAATATTTATCTACTAGTTACTGAAAAAATACAGTGTGAACTGAAACTCCATATTCAATCCCTAAGATCAGTAAAAAATAACCACTGATCTTTATTCTACTGATTCTATTAGATTATGGATTCGTTCATATTACTCATTGGACCTGAGACAGCATTTTAAGCTTGCTAATAGATAAAGCAACTAATTGAAATGTTATTAGTAAAAACACAGCTACAAATGGGTTTAGTGTTTGAACTAAAGGAACTAAAGAAAAGATGTTGTTTATCAAAGAGCAACTTGCAAACTTTACAACAACCTAATATTTAGGCTATTGAAAATACTGCCAAAAATGATTATAAAATCAACACTTTAAACACAGAACTCAGGCTCCAAAGTCTGTCTCCAAAGCATAGTCCAAATAATGTTTAAACATATATTCTAATGTTACGGTGGAAGGAGGATTCTTTTGCTACAAAATATTTAAAAATCATTTAAAGACAAGAAAGGGTGGTAACATCAGTAGGGTTTAACCATAGGTCTTCACTGAATCTGACCGAAATTGGCCTCCTCAGTAGGTATTGCCTTAAGTGGGTGTCAGCACTCTTAGCTGAACTATGTCCTTGATAAAAGATACCACAATCAATTATTTAAGTGGATAAAACCAACAGAAAATGGTGCTGCCTTCCTTTCTTTCACACATTCATCCTCCATCACTCCTATACCATGAAAAACAGCCCTTACAGGCAAATATATACAAAAGAAACAAACATAAAACTGTGCAGGTTGCTCATTGGATAACACTGAATGCTGCTGTGGTTTCTTGGTATTGTATTCATTCAGGTATTTATTATTGCTTTGCATCTTCAGAAAAGTTTTCAGTGTACCAAAAAATGCTGCAGCTCCCACGTAGAGCACATACAGAAGCATAGACATAGATGGCAGGGTTGCTTTTACTACAATAACCTGGGTAAAACAGTCACAGAAGCAAAACTAAACAAGGACGTCAATGTTCTGAATTTCTGTAAGAAACAGAGGATTGTCCCTAGCTGTATAACCAGCCACAATCCTCTTGATTAACACATGTAACTTCAAACAGATGATCTAACTTCTGCCTACAAACTCTCTCTTTCAGTTTACTCAAAGGACATTTTTGTAAATTCTCCCTCTGCTTTCATAGGCGTTAGCACGTTGGGATGAAATCTTGAAATCACATGTGTCAGCTGGCAATCCAAGGAAGGCTGCAGATCTGTTTTGCTGAGTGTCAGATATTTTTAACAGAACCATGTCTGTTACAACCACGGTTGCTGAAAATTTGAAAAGAAAAACCTTCAGAAAACTAATTTCAACATATGGGAACACGAACCTGGCTATGCAGCATTCCAGCTTCTCACTCACCAAAGAAACCATTATGAGTCTTCTTCCCCACCCCTTTTTTTTAAGGCATGTTATCCCCCTCAGTGTGTTATGGCTGTCTAATAAATTGTCTTTCTCTGACATCTCCAAGGAAAGTGAGCAGGGCCAACAGACTCTCTCTGAAGAGCCTCTAACAAGCAGCTCCCTATTCCCTCTGCTGACAGAGGAAAGCAGACTTCTTAGCTGTTACCCTTCCTCATCCTGCCATGCCACCCTGAGTGAGTACACATAGGTTAGCTCCAAAAAGGTCTTAGAAGAGTCCACCAGCTGAAAATGCCATTATAATTGCTGCTGTATCAGGCAGCAAGTGAAACTGGCAGGGGCCGTCCTGGGGCAGCTCAGAGAGGGCTCAGCAATGGGGCTGCTCGTGCCTTGAGTTCAGAGCAGGGGATCAGATGGCTCCTCCACCTGGGTGTCTGGGCTTCAGCAAAGGAGAGATGTGACTGGTGGGGCAGAGCTAAGAGATCATGTTGGCTACCAGGGAAGATGGGAAAGCCATGCAGAAGGAGCAAAGAACTTTGATGGCAGTGGTGCTGAGGGAGGGCTGGGAAGAGATATCTGGCCTCACCTAGGGGACTGGTCTGGGAATTGGGGTCAGTTCTCACCCTGCAAACGGGTGAGAGAAGGGCAGCCCACCTCCCACCAGGCTGCTCTGACCTTGTCTAGTGTGATCTTCACCCCACGTTGTAAATGCCACCAGGGATAAGCTCAATATGGTAATTTTTTCTTTTAAAAAACACTTTTTTAAAGTTTTCAGGTAGACATTAATTCATTATGATTTACCTACAGAAGCAGATTTTATGCACAAATAGGAACTTTTTATTATTGTTCAGTTGATTTAAATCCATTGACATAATTTTCTATGTATGCCAGGAAGACAGGTAGGAAGTAAAGTCTTGAGAGGAAAGACTGAAAGCATGGTTGAAAACTGCCAGTTATAAAAATCCAAAGAGAAGGGGAGGTTAAAAGAAAGACAAAGGAATAATTAAAAAAAAAAAAAAAGAAATCCCATGGAAGTGTCTTAAGCTCTTCATTTTGGTTGTTCTTTCTTTTTTTTTCTTGAATGATGGGGAATATAAGCTTCCTACAAAGTGCTTCCTGGCTTTTTATTAGAGGTTAAAAAGTTAAAACATTTTTGTAAAAAGAAAAAAAGTCGAAAGTCACTATTAATTTTTTTTTTTTCAGAATTAAAAATGTGACCATTTCTGGAAGAGTATGAGAAAATGAAAAAGTGAAAATAACTGTACTGGCATAATTTTTTTTCTTCTTTCTTCTATTTTTTTAAGCAGAACAAAGGTGGCTTTTCTATCTCAGTTACCACAGAGACTATACATTTGATAGCAGAGAGCTTTGTAAAACAGCTAGAAATGATCATAGCATCAGCTATAAATTGGCTACATAATTGTATGTACAAGTGTTCATCTTCAAAGTCTTCTGCAGAACACTTTTATTAAAACTACAGAAACATCATTTATGAATATATAATACTGAAGTGTCAGTTTTCCAGTCTTAAGGAAAAACTAGCATATTCCATCTATCTGAAAAACTTGCCATCGTCTAAATTACGTCTTTAAAAACATCTAACTGACAGTATGAAACTTTTGTTAGTTTGTCTGCTACTTTTTACAGATGCGGTATGAAGTAATTGTTGCCGAAAGTTAGACTTTGTGAATAGTTCCAAATATTAGAGACCATTACCATAGCTTCTCTTTGATAGGGCTTATTTGAGATTAAATTTTCCACAGTCCAAAGATAATTTTTGCTGGTTTTTTTGTTACTTTAAAGGAAATTGGTAGATGTTTCAAAAAATAAGTCCCGGGAATTTCATAATATCGTTTCTCTTTAGGAAAGAAATAAATTAAAACCCTGGACAAAACCACTACTGGGAGAAGGAGCAGCCACTTGCTTGTGATGCTATCATATTGTCTTGCTATTGAGCAGACAATGAGCCTTGTTGGAGCAGACTTTTGGCTGTTCCCATGAAACGCTGTCTGGATTTTTCCAGCTCTTTTTTTTTTTAAAATGCAATTTCCACCTTAATGCACCTATCAGCCCAGTCTAAGAGAGGTGTACCTGATATTCTCCAAATACTGTGTCTACAGCAGGCTTTGCACTGGTGTGTGACAAAATAAAACTGCTTGGCACCCATGGTTATCACCTAAAGTTAACTGAGGCGCTGGCACGAGGAGTTTGTGGAGGGCCTGGGAGGACAGGGACTGTGGAAGTGGGATGAAGAGGCAGGTCAGGGATGTGGCTACCACCAGGGGAGCATGTGCTCCCTCAAATCTGGAGCAAAACCTAATAATTTTTGTGTCTCACCATTTCGTTCTGTTAATGGATGCGTAAGTATGTGTCTCCTCTTCTGGGCTGGTCTGTACAGAGACAGCAGTCCATTATTAGTGCTATCCTCTTGTCATCTGCCTCCAGCAGCAGAGGTCTGGCTAGCTTGGCTAAGGAATCCAGAATTCATGAAATAATTTTGGTGTGTCATCATAATTTCGCATAATAGGTTCGTTGGTTTTTTCCGAATTAGGAAAATTAGCTTTCTCTCCACAGGAAATTCTATGCCAGTTTCAATCCAGGCCCCTAGAGTTCTCAAAAATTAAAAATAAACAGACGCTCTTCTACTTCAGCCTCTGGAAGAGGGTAGAAATGAACAAACTTTGGCTCTGTAGCTTCCACTTTCTGGAGCTGGGGTAAGAGCACCCTGAATCACCCAAAACTGCTGGGAGGCTGGGGTGTTCATTCATCCTTGACGTAATCCCAAAGGTAACTGCCCCTCACACTTCTTCCTTTGGACCTGAAATTACTTACTGAATGTTTATCAGACTGTATTTTCAAAGACTCCTCTCTTCTTTTACTTTCTTTTTTTCTGTGTATAACTAATTAATGCCTGATTGTCACATTTTTCCATTTAAATCTTTCCACAATATAATGGTGGATGCTGCATTGTTCCACAGGCAGAATAGCTCACATTCCACAGTCAGAATTAATTTATTTTCAGATGCCACAGACATGATGCCACGCAAACATCATTAGCTTGATACTCGGTGAGCAGCAATTGCACCAACACTACAGCACTGTAAATTAATGTAATCAGGTTTAACATTAATAAACTCTTCACGAATCAAAACATGCAGAAAACTCAATTAGGAGAACAAATGCTTCCCCAAGTTCAGAATTTCAGCATTTAGTTCTTAATGCTTAAAAATTGAGATCCTGTATATACTGATATATCTGTCAGCCTGAACCACAGAGAATAGAAAGGTACAATGATCACCTATTGCCAATTCTTGATGGAGTGTCTGAGTCATGAAACTTTTGGTTTTGTGTTACATTTTTGCTTTGCACTCCATTCCTCAACCTAACATAACGAAAACATGAATCTAAACTTCATTACACACTGAGGTTGTCTTTTCTACATTAATTACTGAGTGCAGTATGAAAATGCTACTTTGCAGCTATCTACAAATGAGTATCACCACAGCAGCTCCAACCTGAAAAAGTGACTACAGCTTCAGCTCTGTAACACGGCGCACCGACAAGCACGCCTTAGCTCTAAGATTCAAATTCCTGCATAATTTAGCAGAACGTTGAGCTATTTTTTTTATGTAATGCAGCATTTTACAGCTGGACTCAATGAACTTAAGGGTCTTTTCCTACCTAAATAATTCTATGGCTGGAGAGCAGCCCTGCAGAAAGGGATCTGGGGGTGCTGGTGGGCAGCAGCTCAGTGTGAGGCAGCAGTGTGTGCCCGGGCAGCCAGGAGGGCAAACCCCATCCCGGCTGCATCAGACACAGCAGCACCAGCTGTGATGGGGATCATCCTGCTGGATGCAGCCATGGTGCAGCCTCATCCTGAGTCCTGTGTGCTGGGCTGGGCCCCACAGTTTGAGAAGGACGGGAAGGTCCTTGAATGGTCCAGGGGAGGAAACAGAGCTGGTGAAAGGGCTGGAAGCAGTGTACCATGAGGAGTGACTGAGGATTTTGGGTTCAGCTACCCTTGGAGCGAAGGAGGCTGACAGGTGACCTCACTGCTCTCTATGGCTTCCTGAGAAGAGGAGAAGGAGAGGAAAGTTCTGGTCTCTTCTCTCTCGGGCCCAGCTACAGTACAGGGTGTGAATGGTTCAAAGCTGCAACAGGGGAGGTTCAGAATGGACATTAGGAAACATTTCCTTACCAAGAGGGTGGTCAAAATTAACCAGGCTCCCTGAAGTGGTGGTAAATGCCCTGTGCCTGTCAGTGCTTTAAAAAGAGGCGTTTGAACAATGCTCTTAATAATGGGCTTTAACTTTTGTCAACCCATGGAGTGATCAGGAAGCTGGACTAAGTGATCGTTGTAGGTCCCTGCCAACTGGAGCGACTGTATTGTATTGTATTGCACAGTATTGTATTTTATTGTATTGTACTGTATTTTATTCTAGTCTTTTCTATTCTGTGTGTTTACTCCTCTACTAATTATTTTGCAATATGGAACTACTTTATTGTCATCAGGCAGGCAGAAAAATGGAGGTTTGTCAACATAATTTTGCAAAACTGAGTCAGATAAAAGTATAAGAATTTCTATCTGCGGGTTAGCCTGCTGAATTTAGGAGACATTTCCCAACTTGAAGGAAAGTGTGGTGAGGCAGGAGTAAAAATGCTTTCTGGCATGCAAATTGAACTGCTAGGAAAGCTTGGGGTGGGGGGAAGTATGTGTATGTATATAAATAAACATCTATAAAAACTAAGATGATATACCATTGTTTGTGTCCCACCTAAAGTAACCCTTTACCTCTACTATGTCGCTCTCAGAGTGAACAAAATGAGAAATGGGATGCTTGTGATTAAGCTTTTCAAGGAGTATGAGAAACTGCTGATGGCACATGCTTCTTGCAGCCTTACTTTTAGAGTTTAGAACTCAAATACTTCAGATTTTAGACTCAACATAGCAGTACCAATTTAAAAGAGCAGATTTCCTTATGGAGTTTTGTTTCCTCCTTTCAAAAAGCAATCCCTTCCAACACTGTTAATGACACTCAGTTTTGAATAGAATTGTCCAAATATTATAGGTTTGTACCATCTGTTTGACTTTTTCTCAAGTATACTGGATTAGCTGCATCTAGTTTGTTTGGCTCTTTCAAACTGAAATAGAGAACATAATCATACAAAAGTACGGAAAATCTAACCATAAAGCCATAAAAATTGAAAGGATGATTTATGGTGTGATGTTCCAGCATTATCTCATTTTGTTAAATTACCTACTTTTCATTAGAATGGTGTTCCTTTATCCATGTGCCCAACTACAACATTCACCCTTTCCTTGTATGCACTTAAGAGGCTATTCAGCATCCTAAGGAACTCTAATTAAACTCAATGTGGCATCAAATGCCTACAGGAAGTCTCAGGGACATATAACTGTCCTTTTGTAAGACATACAATAAATACTTTGAAAGCCATTTAAGCTACTGAACAAATGAGAGTAGGGGAGGGAGAGAGGGAAGAAGTAAAATCTAAACACACTAAAGATTGCTGGTTGTATCAGGAATGTCCAACAGCTGCAGTAGCTACTTGCCAAAAGCCCAAGGGCCATCAACTACTTTGAATATCAATTTACATATATCCTTGAAGGGAATAACAAGTGTCTCACTTTGCCTGCAACTTCTTTGGTACTTTAATACAAATTGTTTCTCTGAGCTGCTAAAACCTAGGCACCTGCTGCTGATCTGGAATTTGCTGGAAGAGGGCGTATTGGGGTCACATATTTACAAAGGGCTGTAAATGGCTCTTTGCTGTGTATTGCACAGCTTATGAGTCGCACCTCACAGCTCACCCAATATGACAGCCTAGGCTTTTTTGACTATAAAAAACCTAACCACTGCTCTCTGCAGAGTAGGAAGCGGGCTCTCCCAATACACAGGCTGTGAATGAATTCTCACCCACAGAAAACATCAACTCCCTTAAATATTCATATACAAGCTAAAGGTCGAAATTTTGAAAAAAGAACTCTTAGGAAAGAAAATGTTTGTGTTCTTTGGTGCACTACATGCTTGTAGCCCAACATATAATGAATTACATTCAGTACAAAGCTTGATCCAACCCATTTAAAAGTATCTTGGCAGTACTGCTAATCACAAGTGGGAAGATACTTCCTACATTTAACCTTAAGTTAGCTTAACTGTAAGAAATGCAACCAATTCCTTATTTCTCCTAAGGTATTTAGAAACCTTGCCCAACTACAGGCCAAGTCCTATAGGGTTGCTTTTTTGTCTTTGCAACCAGTCTCTCTCAGTAAAGCAGTGCATCTGCATTACACTTCAATTTACACAAGGGCATTTGATTTATACAGTAGCAAAAAGAAGGTAAAGCTTTCCTGAGTATTTATTTTTAATCCCCTATGCATATGCTTGGTTTCCTTTGTTTTTTTGGGGAGTTCTGAATAATATGGGTTAGTGAACATAACAGTTTGAAATAGACTATCATCCTTTCTTCTCCCTAGATATTCCCTGTCAGTTTCTTTCTTCAGTTCTCCCCTTCCTTTAACAGAAAGTAAAAAACGTACCACTTGTAATAGTTTCCCCAGATAACAAGTTGCAGGAGTACAGACACTTGTGTCTACTCCAAGATGCTATGTATATTAGTTTAAATACATATGTGGCTTTTAAAATTCATCAGCTTTGTAAGTACACTGAATTTATATTTCTATCAATAAATACTATAAAATGCATTAGATTGTTCCTCATTTATTTACTTGTGATTAGAAAGCATTAAGTGGAAGATTAAAACTCAAGGAACAATGTCGTGTGGGAAGAAGTTGTGATCTGGTGTGGTACAAAGCAACCCAAAACAGTATTTCCACTGCTCTTTAACTCTGTCTTGAATTACACATATTCTGGGGCTCAAAATGAGGGGTAAAAAGTATTTTTTGAAATGCATGAGTAACATTAAGATAAAAAATTCAGGTTTTATTACAAGACAGACTGTCAGCTTCCTCTGAGTACACCCTACATCTCTGAGCAGAACAGAGTATAAATTTTAGTTACATGTTAATTTGTGATGTCGTAAGCTTCTGAGCCTCTCTAGGCTGTATCCTACACAACTAGAGGAAAAACTGAAAAATCGCACTCTACAATAGATAAGAGAGAAAAAAATTAGTGTGACCTTGGTTTTAGTTCTGTCCTTCCTCCAAATTTCCTGTCTTGGCCTGAAAGACTGTCAAAGGACATTTAAAATGATGAAGTCAAAAGCAGATCTGAGATTGTGGATCAAAATCCCCTGAAAGGAGCCCCAAACCCACAGGAGGGTGAAATACAGCCTCCCCCTCAGCCTTGAGAGAAAAAAAGGAAACTGACACACAGGGGCTAGGAGGGAATTGCAGCATGTTCCAGCCAGATCCCCAAATTGGATTGTCAGGGAGTCAGGAAATCTGCCAAGACAAACACATGCTGTTTAATGTAGACCAGCCCAAGATAATCTGTGCCTCAGTTCCTCACTCATAAAACAGGGTAACATTCCATGCTTTATGGAGAGAAGAATGTACCCGAAACATTTTGAAATAATCTGATCCTACAGCAGAGGAAGGCGAAAAGATCCCAAGATCCACCATCTCGATTTGATGAACAAAACATGGAGAGACAAAGGTTAAACAACTTGCTGCAATCACACACAGAGACAGGAGTACAGTCAGAAATTGAATCCAGACCTCTGAAAATTACAGTCCAGTGTTTTAATCACAAAATTCTTCTTTTTCCTTGATTAAAACAGGAAATGAAAACACAAGTATGAGCTTATTCTGTAACTTCAACATATTACCACAAGCATCTTAGAAAAACATACATAGCTCAAATATGGTTGTCTCAGCCACAAGAATATTTTGATGAAACAAAAGGCGTGCATGTCATTCTGAAGGAAGCACATCATCAAACACCTGGTCCTTATGGGCCTGAATAAACACTGTAACTTCTGAGTTGAGACAACCTTGTATTGTCTCAAAAAAAAAATCTGTTTATGTGAATTTTAAGATAATCTTGTATAATTTACAAGATTAGCAATGTTATCAGTGGCTAAACTACATTGAGACCAAAGAGATTTGCCACACCACCTAAGGAAAGGAGGAAGATACAAGTGGTGCTGAGATTTGATGGTATGGAAAGCATTCTTTCTTTTTAGTGTGATGTTAGATACCTTTGTTTTGCCAGAGAGATTGAATTTACAGAACTGTTTTCCCCAACAGCTACTGTCTTTTACCTGGAAGACCCCAGTCAGAGGCAGGGAAGTGGCCTGAGGGTGAAGTGCTCTGATGATCCATTCCTTTCTACCTTCTTTCCCAAGACCTTGTATTCTCTTTTCCAGGTTGTAATTACATGAAGATTCATCACATGAAGAAAATACATTTGTTTCCATCATAAAGATATATGACTGCCCCTCACATCATGCAGAAATTTCCGTTTGGGGTCACAGAAAAGGTGTGCTTTGGGGTATGTAGACCATGGAGAACAAATTGCTCAGGAACCCAGCCTCGGGGTTACTCACTGGACTTTTAACACAGCCGTATTACTGGTTTTTAGACATTCTGTTT
This sequence comes from Ifrita kowaldi, assembly GCA_013398055.1. Classification (NCBI taxonomy): domain Eukaryota; kingdom Metazoa; phylum Chordata; class Aves; order Passeriformes; family Cinclosomatidae; genus Ifrita; species Ifrita kowaldi. Next base: position 304,447 of record VZRS01013365.1, on the reverse strand, counting down.
TCCACTGTTTGAGAGAACTGTTTTTTTCCCAACTACGATTGCTTTATCATTTTTCTTCAATGGACTGAATCTTCAAAAATTTACTGTTGTCCCAAACTACCTGAAAATCAGGCATGAGAACATGCAAATTTATTCTGAATAATTAATACCCCAAAAATTCCTCCACAAAGTAATGAATAATCATTTTTACTTAGTAGCAGTGTTTCTTCTCACCTATTTTTCCTAAGCATCCAGCATATAGGCATCAAAGGCTGCAAACCCATAACTGAACTTAAGTCAGAGTTCAATAAAACAGGGACTTCTCAAAGTTTCTTGGAAAACCCAGTTCCCTTGCACAGGGCTCTGGAAAGAAATGTTCATCTGGCATCCTGAGCAGATTGCAGAAAGGTCATGTAGGGAAAAGTGTAGTAGTGACAACAGAGACAATTCCCGTACATCTGTCAAGAACTGAGCTTAAGGGCACTCCTTTCTGCCTGAATTCTGTGTGCCTTCCTCACTTCCACAAAGGCCTCACCAGCTTTTCCAGAAGCCCTTAAGAGCCAACAAACTGAATATTCAAATATTAGATATCTTCCATCCCAAGCTTGCTTCAAGGTGGCACTACTCAAAACACGAATTTTCCCAATGGCTAAAGTTTAATCTAACCATTCAATTCAAAAGAAAAATGTATTAGACTAGAGAACATGCAGTCTTTTAGAATGACATTATCTTCTAAGAGCAACACTTCTAGAAAGAAAGACAACTGCTTCTGCCCTTCTACTCTTAGACTCCAAGATTTTAATGCCCATTGCTTTGTTTTAAAGCATGGTAAAAAAAGCATTCTCTGGTATTTGCCAAACATTTATTTTATATTCACACACTTGTATCTTTCTGAACAGACAGGATATCTCTCTTTTGAGAGGCACTAATAACACTAATGATACAAAAGGTAAAAGCATAATGCAGTGAAAGAAAGGGTTGCTGGGCTGTGCTCTAGTAAAACAACTCTTCAGTAGCACAGTCCTCTGGGCAGCAAAGGCTAATCAGAGACTATTTTTTTGACTGTGTTTTGATTTCATTTCCCTTGTAAATTAATCTCTTTTGAAGTTTTTGATAACTTTAATAGTTTTAATAAATAGGATGGATTGTAATTCCCCATTTCTACAGAAAAATCCCTGGAAATTTTTACAAATATGGATCTTAAGGGAAAATAAAGAGGTCTCCAAATAATCTGCAGCAATTTAAGACTATGTATTTGATTGTAAGTTTTTACATTTAGATTTTTATGAAAACATCTCAACTTCATTACCTGAAGGTCAGGATGCTTTTTTGCACTGGCAAGTCTGACTGCATAACACACATTTTCTCTCTGGCAATCTTTAATTGCAGATTAATTCTAGAAATCCACAGCATGGACTGCATAAAAATACCTTGCTAGATGGTATCTACACAGGTAATGTTTCTTATCCCTTAATATTCATCAGGTATAATTTTAAACCAAGTTACAATGGCTTTATGTTTCAGGTTTGCACTGAAGCATGTCTTTTTTGAAGCGCTAACACCAGCAGCAATAGGTCTCGCGTGGCTCAGTGCAAGGCTGCACTGTGCAGACAGCAAATGGAAAGAGTCTTTTGTTCCATGAGAGCTCCTTCCAAGCAGTTAGGTATTCTTTGGCCTTTTTCCACCCTTCCTCTTTTCTGGCTTACAAAATGACCTGCATGGTTTTATACAAAATATTCAGTTTTTAAAAAACTGTAATCAGTTTCTGAAAATAAAATAATGATACCACCAAAACATGGCATTTTTTTTGAAGGACTGATTTTTAAAAAAATTGAAACAGACATACGCATGCAATGAGGCAAAGATCTCTAATTCCTGAAAGCTCTTGGGCCTCATATGGTAAGACCCTCATGGCTTCTCAGTAGACCTTTGACCTGACGTCGTTTTTCTCAAGTTTCAGGTTACTCTTCAATCTAGTGGATATTAAAAAAAAAATCTACCAGCAGTGTACTCTTCACTTCACCTTTTAACGGAAGGTCCAGAACAATGACAGGACACTTCTGCTTCCAATACCAAAGGGACAAGACCCATTGTGAAGGGTCATAAGCCAAATTACAGGATTTTTTAATTTTTTTTTTTTTAGTTATTTCTTTCTTTATTTTAACTTAGGGTTGCAAACCAGCAAAGGTTGCATACCAAAGCATAAAAAACCTAGGAAAAAACAGGATGAAAGATGTCTTGGGAACCCTAATTTACTTCCACTTGAGGGAGAGCATATAATTAAGAACTAAGTATTACATACACAGTAATTTTTTTTTTCACTATATCAGTTGAAATGTTTTGTTTATATTGATATTTGTGAAATATTAGCAAGGTCATCCTCAGTACAGGAGAAGCACTTGGAAAATACTAGGGAAGCCAGAAGAAATATTCCCAGGTTTATTGATCTGACATAGGCCAGAAAAGAAGGGCCAAGGAGAATGTATCCCATGATAAGCAAGAAGGACAAGCTGGTGGTGACTGACAGAGAGAAAGATGAAGTATTTGACTTCTTTGCCTCAGTCTTCACTGGCAGTCACCCCTCCCAGTTGTCTCAAGTCCATGCTCCTCTGCGTGGGTGTGAGGGAGTGAAGTCCCTCCCACTGTACGTGAAGAGCAGGTTTGGGATCACTTGATGAAGCTGAATAGCCACAAGTCTATGGGACCTAATGAGATACATTCCAGAGTCCTGAGGGGACTGGCTGATGTTGCCAAGACAATCTCCATCATATTTGAAAAGTCAATGCAGTCAGGCAAACTCCCAGCTGACTGGAAAAAGGAAAAATCATTCCCATTTTTAAAAAGAGAAGAAAGGAAAATCTGAGGAACCACACACTGGCGAGCCTCATCTCTGTGTCTGGGAAGATCATGAAGCAGATCCTCCTGAAAGTTATGCCACGGCATATAAAATACAATGAAGTGACCCAAGGCAGTCAGCACGGCTTTACTAAGGGCAAACTGTGCCTGACCAATTGGGGGGCCTTTTGTAATGGAGTGACAGCAACGGCCATTAAGAGAAGACAACAGACCTCATCTATCTAGACTTCTGTAGGCCTTGATACCATCTCACATGACATCCTTATCTGCAAATTGGACAGACATGGATTTGATGGGCTGTTCAGTAGCTAGGAAACCGCTGGATGGATGCAGCCAGAGAGCTGTGGTCTAAGGCTCTATGTCCAGATGGAGGCCAGCGATGAGTGGTGCCCTCAGGGATTTCTCTTGGCACTGGTGCTCTTCAATATCCTCGTCAACGACACAAACAGTGGGATCAAGAGCACCCTCAGCAAGTTTGAAGGTGACACAAAGATGGGCAGTGCCATTGGAACTACAGAGGAACCTGGGCAAACTTGAGAAATGGGTCCACAAGAACGTCATGAAGTTCTACAAGTCCAAGTGCCAAGTACTGCAGTAGGGTTGGAGAAGTCCCAGACATGAACACAGACTGGGAGTTCAAGTCATTGAGAACAGCCCTTTGAAGACTTGGGGGTTCTTGTGGATGAAAATCTGGACATGACCCAGCAGTGTGAGCTCTCAGCCCAGGATAATTGTATGCTGGGCTGCATCCAAAGCAGCGTCTCCAGCAGGGCAAGGGAGGGGATTCTACCACTCTACATGGCCCTCATGAGACTCCACCTGGAGTCCTGGGTCCAACTCTGGGGTGCTCAGCGCAAGAAAGATGTACTCCTCTTAGAGTGGGTCCAGGGGAGGCCATGAAGATGATCAGAGGGCTGGAGCAACTCTCCTGTGAAGACAGGCTGAGAGAGCTGGGGTTGTTAAGCCTGGAGAAAGAGAAGGTTTTGGGGAGATCCCACTGCAGCCTTAAAGGGTTCTCATAAAAAGGAAAGAGGGGCACTTTTTATACTGGTAGATAGTGCAGGACTAGGAACAAGGTTTTAAACTGGAAAAGGGCAGGTTTCAACTAGATGTTAAAAAGAAATCCTTTACTCAGAGGGTGGTGAAGAGCTGCAACATGTTGCCCTGAGAAGCTGTGGATACTTCACCCCTGGAAGTGTTCAAGGCCAGGCTGAACACTTTTGGAACTTTGAAAAGAAAAGAAAGTGGGACTTTGAGCAACCTGAAATAGTGCAAGGTGTCTCTGCCCATGGCAGGGGGGTTGGAACTGCGTGATTTTTACAGTCCCTTCCAATCCAGACCATTCTATGATTCTCTTTTCATCCTTATGACTGAACCAGCAAGTGAGCCCAGGCATCTAACAAAAATCACCAAATTACCACTCAAGTCAAAATGACACTAACAAACAGAGGTTTTGCCTAGCTACTCAACGGCAGGATTCTAGTCTTGTTTTACCTGACTTTTCAAGTTATAATAATATAACATGGGTAAATTTGCAACCACAGCAACCTAAGCATTTTACCCACTCATTTTTAACGATTCCTCCAGCCCATATTTGCCCTATAAACAACTACTGTTCCAACATGATTTTGTAGTAATTTACTTGTCCAAAATATGAAATAAGCAAGCAGAATTTGCTGAAGAATAGTCAATCAAATCAAAACCCACTGTAACACAATGCTACTTCTGTCTGAAAAAGCTGTATTCGTTCTGTGAATTTTTGATCAAATTAGGTATTTTTAGCAAGAACATTGTGGTTGCAGACAGTGTTTATTGAGTTTATGAACTAAATTCTGACAGAACAAAAGTAGCCAGAGTACATTAAGTAATTTTCCAAAAAGTACTTACTGAAGATTGTGATTTGGGCTGTTTGTTGGACCTGCAAACATAAAACAAACATGTATTGCTGACAAGTTTAGCTCAAGGACAACATCATAAAAAAAAGTCAATAGCAATCTAAAGGAAATTGTCTCTTTAAGGAAGGCTTGTCTCAACATTCAAACAAAACCCTCTGCATTCCTGAACATAATTATATATTGTTATTTTCAAACCCACAAATAAAAATCACATGATTCTACTGTCTGCTCCAGCAGCAACTTGAAAGGACACAGTTTTGTTTATAAAATATCTTCCACCACAAAACACAGACAGTTAGACAAGGTGTTATCTAGACACATCACTTACCTTTTAATAAGTCCCACCTAAGCCTTACTAGAATTTATATTGTGGGAAGGGGACGATCAACTTTTGTCACAGCAGGAACAATGTTCAATACCCACCACTTCGCTTCAATACCCAATCACTACAAACTAAACTGTGGAATTAATTATTTACATTACAAAATTAGAAAAAAATTTTAGAGAAATGCATCTAGAATTTTTTCTCCTATTGCTCCAGAGACAAACTAAATAAAAGGTCGGCTTCCAGACTGGATGATTAAGTCTCCAAAATGCAACATGAAGACTTCTTGAAAGGTGTGGTGTACCTTCCTGTGTCAAAGGACAGAATATGAGGCCAGGCTTCATGTAGCAGTACAGAACTGATATTCACAGGGATGGGCCCAGAACCATGAACATCACACAGAAAACCTCTTCTCATTCTTCTCTTCAGATTTTGTTTTTTTCACAGACTGAGTTCAGCAGTAGAGTGAAAACTCCAGGCAATGAAATGTTACCTTTTTCTTGTACTTTATACTGCCACTTCTTTAATTTTTTTCTTCACTGTGTATTTACAGACCTCTACATCTGTATTTACTTTCTTTTAATACCAGTAAAGGGATATCGAGTTCAACTGAGAAGTTCTGTGCTGGGAGAGAGGCCCCAGGCACTGACTTTATTTTCTTTTGTGTTGAGAATTTTTCTTAAAACGTTAAATTCATTTCTCATTATACTATGGTTAAAACTAATACCTAGTTTATAAAGCAGTCTGAGTAGTTATAAAAGCCAGGAACTCACCAAGCCTGACAAACAAAACTCCTGTTGCAGTTATTGTCTTCATCCCATTTGAAGCCACACACTGGTAGTATCCTGTGTCTGTGGTATCCAGATCCTGGATTCTCAGACGTGAACCATAATCTGTTTTTCTGATGATGATCCGTCTTGGCTCCTGAACCACTGGAGCATCATTTTTTAGCCATTTGACATTCGGGGATGGATTTCCTGCTACCTTGCAGTGGAGGATTGCTGTTTGCCCCTGGACTACAGTGATATTGTTTACAGGTTCCAAGAAGGTCAGGAAGTAACCTAAGAGGATAAAAGGTCATAAAAGATCAAACTTTACTTGGGTTGTGCTAAAAGCCTGCTTAAAAGCATTTTTCTAAGAGAGAACCTAGGAAAAAATTTCAGTTTTCTTTCAAGCACTCGAAAAATACTCAAAAAACCGCAAATCACTGTCCTAAGAACACCATAGCATCACACTCCAATCTGTGTTTCGTTGCTGACTTCATGTTTGTGTGCAGGTAGGTATGCAGATTAGAAGGTCAGTCATGAATTGATACCATTGCACTCCTAACTGCCTATCTGGACACTTATTTGGAAGCAGTAGTGACTTTTTCGACATCTGACATGCTAACACATACCTGAAACGCTCTTCTGTTCTAACAGCAAAATACACCCTTATTCAATAAAAGAGTAATCCCAGTTGTAACCATTTTGGAATATCACTGTAATTTTACCACATAATCTTCTTACATAATTACAGATTTGTCTCAAAAAGAACTACAACTGGAAAAGTTACTTTTAGATATTAATTTGACTTGTCAGTTAATCAACAAAATCTTAAAATTAGTCTAATTTGGACAGGCTTATCTTACAATAAGTTTTAAACATGCTATGTATCACATTAAATTTAAAGAAATAGTGTCTTAATTGCAGAAGTAACCTGTGATACAGTGGGGACCTTTAAGCTGATTATGGACCGCCATTTTTTACTTGAAGTCAAAGGATATGGTCAAGGAAAGGTCTGTATGGACATTGCATAACAACATTTTGTAGTTATTTTGCAAGTGAAAACTACAAGCCCTAATTGGTGATTTGTTGAAAGCAAAGGGCTTGTTAAGCAGGCTTCATTGGCGATCTCTAGGGATGACAAAAAAGAAGGAATTGATGGAAGGACACTGTCAAAACCTGACAGTCAAATCTTTTGTATGCTATTATTTATAAATTTAATTTGGTGTTAGGAGTCCTGCAACTGACACACATCACAAACTGAAAGCTTGACAACATGTAATTTCACTGAAACAATAATGCTGTTATATTACCTTATAAAACACGTACGAAAAGTATCTAGCTGTCGTGCTCATATTTTGTTTGTTTCTGTGAATTTAGACCATCTAGACATAAAGCATCAGGAATTCAAATTACATTATATTTTTATGGCAGCTGGACCCAAATATCAAATAACTTTGATGGATGACCACATGTGGACATTTCCTATCAGTCAGATTATTTTGCAAGTGTTTAATTAAGAAATAGCACATTACTGGGCTGGAATCTAACGCCAGTAAAGAAAAGGTCTACACTGACAGCCTAATTGCTGAAATACTTCAAGAAAATTGATGCTCTGCTTTGATTTATATTTGACAGGACCATGAAAATCAGTTCCTCTGTAATGGTTAAGTATAGCACTGGAGAGGGGAGCAGCAGAAACATCGAAATATAATACGTGTGCAAACGCAGATTTTGCTGGAAAACTGGCTTTTCCTGTGTATTACCATTGGCCTTTCAAAAGAAATCTTGTTTTAATTAATAATATGAAATTACAATGTAGGCAAGTGTGAATTTAGTTTGCCACTAAATAGAAAATTAAATAAATCCAAGTATATAAAATCTCCACATAATATTGAAAACTTACAGGAAAATTATTTTACTCTTTTTTGGTCATAAAATAATAAATCATTGTTTATGCAATTTTATGTTCGTTTTCCCTATTTTTAATTGAAAATCTTTAGCAGACTTCAAAACATTTTGACAAAGCATAACAATATTTATTTTTGAAAAACTTATATAAAAGGGAGAAAAAGTATATTAATGCTTTCAGCAATGTCACACCACAACAGTGTCATTTGTTATGGTTTCCAGTTACATTTCATAGCTGAAAAAATAGAAATACTATGATGACATTCTGGCAGGGAACAGAAAACCAGTAAATTACCTTCTTGATACAGGAAATTGAAGCCATTGATTAAAACTTCTGTTTAAGCCAACATTTTACATACATAAGCATTTCTAGCAGCATGAAAGAAAGCATGATCAGTCCTACCACAAATTAGAAAAAGATTTTCTATGTCTATTTCACTCTTAGCTTGTTATTTAGAGACCTATTTCACCACTTTTTCATAATGTGTAGGTAGTTTATTCTCATCAGCACCACTGAGATACTGGGCTCCATCCATAGGGGCATTACCTAGCAGAGACAGAGATACCCTAATCCCAACCTACTCAGTGCCTATCAGGCCACACCTGGAGTATTATGTCCAGTTCAGTTCACCAAAACTCAAAAATAACACAGAAAGACAAGAGATGGTCCAAAAGAGGGCTACCAGTGTCCCCTGTGAGGAAAGACTTGAAGTAGTTATGTCTCTTCTCCCTGGAGAAGAGAACGGGCAGGAGGGGCATCATCACAGTTTTTCTGTACCTAAAAGGCACCCACAAAGAGAATGGAGACACTCATCACAAGAAGCTACATGGAGAACGGACAGGGCAATAAGTGAAAGTAGGCAGGAAATGTTTCATTTCAATAAAGACATTTTTTGCAGTGAGAACACTCATTCACTGGAAAAATGAACTGCCTAGAGATGTGGTGGTGTCCTCATCACTGGAGGTTTTTAATATGTGATTGGACAGAGTACTAGATCATTTTGTCTAGGCTTTCTTTCCCCAAAAATGTTGCAGTTGTGGCTGCTGCTACCCAGGTTGTTGGTGAGCCACGGGGACAAACTGCAGCATTAAACTCATGGTAGGCCAGCTCAGAGGTTTGGTATCTCCCTCGATGGTTAAGGTGAGCACCCAGGTGAGCACCCCGTGTCAACCACTCAGCTACATTCATCATTTCNTCAAGATGTGATTGGACAGAGTACTAGATCATTTTGTCTAGGCTTTTTTTTTCCCCAAAAACATTGGATTGGATGGTCTTCAGAGGTGCCTCCCAGGCTGGAATGTTGTGTAGTTCTATGGGTCTATGATTTCAGCAGTTGTGGGGATGGGCTGAATGTGCTCATACAAAGAAGGAAAAATACACTGTTTAAGACCTTTTTTGAGAAGAAGCTGGGCCACTTCCAGCATGGAGCCAACACAGAGGTACATTCGTCTGGCTCAGAGATGCTTCTGATTCCCAAGAAATGAAAGAAGCACGGAAGATCTGTCTAAAAGGTGGGCCCAATTCAAATGCTGTAAAATGACAGACAGGGGTTGTGTTTTGTCTGGCTCTTTACTGCACTTTTTGCTTTTCACATGCAAGTATCTGAAAGGTCTATATTGCTCTTGTACCATTGGTCAGCTTTTGTGCCATTGGTCAGCTTGTACTTTCCTCAAACCCTTATCACTATTTCCCTTTTTCTTATTTAAAACTACCTGGGTGGAGTCTAGCTCTTTGTTTTTGGGGTAGTCATGGATATTGCATTCAAATGCATTTGGATGAAAACAGATAGTAAATTTGCTTATTAGGACTTATTAACTCAGGATTAAAGCCATGTTAGAACTTCTTGTTTTACTAATTAAAACAGAGCTACTGCAGGAAGTAATTAGATCTGTATCTTTTAAGCCATCCAAAATCTTTCATATGAATCTATGAATCTAATCCTAATAATAATTAGAACAAAACTATTACCATGAAAAACAGTGCCAAAGATTTATGGATTAAATCAGACCCAGTGCAATTAGATAGACTTCCCCTGAAGTCAGGATAACTGCATCTATTTCCTGCAGGTCAGAATTCAGCTTCAGTTCATCATTACTCCTGCCAATTTTAGAGGTATTTTCTGCAGTGTTTTATATTACCTTCTTATTACAAACCATGTAATAAATATTTTAACCTAATGAACTTAGAAGCATTTGTGTTTTCCAAAGTTCTCCAGAGCAGCCTAAGAGCAGTAGGGCAGCTCACAGCCTATCCCCTGCCTCTGTCCACTCTCAACTCCGCACTCTCTATTTGCTGGTTTCATTTCCTCTTTGAGGAGTGATGTTTATATACTCACTGATTCTGAAGTATTTGTATGACAGAGTGGGCAGCCATTTGTTGGGCTGCTCTGTTATTTGGTGTCCACTTTAGATAACCCATAATTGCAATTCTTTCAAACAAAGTGGAAAATGTAACCAACCATGTTCTAAAGAATGTTTTCTTTATTTAATTTCTGTGGTGATAATCAGCAGTTACTTTTTTTGTTATGTACGTCACACCACAAACACAGTGTAGATGCCAGTTTGAGGCAAAGGATTGGGGAAAAAAACAGATTTTCCCAGGATAAATTAGGACCTCAACAATGTGCAAAGCAATTTTTTTTCCAATGTAGTTCTCCTTCTGTCTTTGTAAATCTTAATTTGGACAGGTATGAAGGAAAATGAATGTGAAGACACTAGAACTTGTATTTAACTTGTGTACTATATTTTGTGTTAAGCATCAGTCAAGAAAAATTCTTTAGAACAGAATTTTTAATCTGTTTTAATACTAACATAATTTTGAAACAGAGAATAAATACTCTCCATATAGTTTGTGTTTGTTACATGTTGCCAAACCTGTAAATGTCGCATTGTAAATGTCATATTACAAAGAATTATATTTAATTTGGGAGATAGATAACAAATAGATTTTTTCTAAAAATACAAGTATAATGTCCAGAAATATCCTGTGTTGAGAAAATAATATTGGATTTTATACTCTGGCTTGTTTCCAAGTAATGGAAATGAAGGAAACTGAAATGAAGGAAACTGAAATGAAGGAAAATGCTTCCTTTGCCTTCAGTGCTCTTTGGCATGGTTTAAGTATTTCAAAAGGAAAATCTATCTGGTAGATATTCCTGCATTTGCTGTAGGCAACAATGCTGTAAATTAAATTTCTCTTTTATTACGGTTTGTAACATAGTTTACGACCACTACTAGTATTTATTTTGCTTGAACGGATTAAAAACTCTTCTGTCAAGAAGCTATGGGAGGACAATGCAACTTAATCTATCTATTGTGTTATGCTATCGTATCTATGTACTCTATGAATAACATAGCTTAGGGAAATGATTGACATGAATTCCAGCAAAACTCTTTCATACTCTGAAAAACCTTTGTTAGGTTGCCAGTACTTCATATTTTTAAATGGAATAAATTTGATATAAATATATCAAACAGAATCCCACAGCAAATCAACATTAAGATGACAGGTCTATTATTCATGTTTTGGCAAGAATATAAAAATAAGCTTTTCCAGTGTGTGTCAAATCATTGTCAAGATATGCAAGAGAATAGATACTAAACTAAAAACCTAAAGGGTGCAACTATCACTAAGACCTCACATGCATATTATATTTCTTAGTTTTATTTACGTTACTCTGGCACTTATGTGTCCAAGTTATTGGCTCAAACCATATGTGTTGTTCTTGGCATAAACACAGTATAAAATGATTGCTCTGCTTTTGTTATTTTAAGATCTTAGCTGTGATTTTGAAGTTCATTCTAAAAAAATATTTTAAACCCCCTTAGTTACTTTAGATCATGTAAATTCTGGCTTAATTGTTTTCAATTCAAATTTTAGTTTCTGTTCATTTTTCATTGCTTTTACTCTTTTTTTTTCTATTTGGTTTTAAAAATAATTATGCATTTGTAATTTTAAAATAAGCTTCAATATGGCAACCATGACATGTATTTAATAAAAATTTGTAACTCTTTTTATCTCAGAACTTCCACATCATTTATGAATATTGAAGTCTCACGAGATGGGATGGTACCATCACCCTTGTTTTCCAAATGCAGAAAGCACAGCAAGGGGAGTCTAAGTGATTTGCCAATTCATATGTGGACTAAGTGTCAGTATCTATGACACTACACTGAGATTCACATCTTTACGTATTCCTGAGACAATGACACTCTGGGATAATCATCCATTTTGGCTCCTATCCAAGTTGATTCGCCTTTCTTTCTGCTCTGCACAAGGAACACAAACACTGAATATCCAGTTTTTGAGAAAAAGAAAGGAAAATTTGAGTCACAATTAACTAGATACCTGAAGATACAACAGTCTTTTCAGACCAAGTAGTAGTAATTGCATATATGTTTTATCACTTTTTAGAAAACTTATTTTTCTGTAAGACATATATCTTTATTTAAATAACTTTATCCAACAGTCAAAAAAGCCCATAAAGCCATCAGTTTAGTACTACAGAACACATCACAGTTTACAAGAGTCTCGGCTTGAGATACTCAGAATTTTAAATCAGCTGTTTTAAAAATAGGGCAAATACTTTTTTCTGCATAACTGCATAAATTTAGACCATTTTCAGATTCATGGAATAAAAATTTCCAGTGTTCAAAATCCCTACAAAAATATGTATATTACAATTTGTTAAAAAAGAAATGTGGGATTTTTTTTTTCCCTAAGCTGTCTTGCTTTTTCTTTTTTTAATGTCTTCCCACCTTTTTTCATTTTTGTCTTCAAATAATCTTCTTTTTTTAGATATAAATAAAAGAGCATGATCTTTCTCACCATGACTCTTTCAAATGCAAAATTTCTGTACCGGCATTTTAAGACTAATATAAACTTATATCCAATACAGAATGTTTTTGGGACTGCACTTTAAGTAATTAAACTAACAATATTTCCACTAGAAGCAAAGTCACATTTTCCTACATTAAGACATAATTTTTCACCTAGGATGCATACTTCAGCTTATGCAAAACTGAGGAAGACACCACTATTCCAAAATCTGCTGTGTTATGAACAGAGTACTAAGGATAAAGCGTTCACAATATTGACAAATTCACAAAATCTATAAAGAACATAAAAGAGATGCAGAGTTTTCTAGGCTTATAAAAGAACTGAAGACTGTAATAGGAGAAAATGTATGTGGAAGTTGCTGAAATTCAAGTGTGTTTCTAGAGGTGTGTATAACAACATTTCTGTAAATACATGAGTTTTAGGGGACATGAATGACACCGTAACATCTTGGCAGGTGGTGGGAGTCCAGTAAAGTGACTCCTTCCACAAATAAATCAGAACTCCAAATAGACTGAGAAACACCATCCTAATGAGGAGGGTGGATTGAAGCCCAAAACTCATGATTTCTTGCACAGAACGTTTTCCTAAATAAAAAAGAGTCTCCCCAATTCTTCACCCTCTGTTTTACTTAATCACAATATGAAGATGAGTGATTTACAGTATATTGGAGCCAGGTTAGGAAATGGAAGGGATGTTGGCAGGTCTCCCAAAATACACATGAGTAGTTAAGGAAACTACACTATTATATACTGCCACATAGTATTTCCAGATGAAATTATACCTTTACAGCCTAATTTAATCCAATTTGCATCTCGTTCTTCATCCTATTTTTTGATCTCAACATACAAAAATCCATCCAGAAACATGTAAAATAAGTTGATTTGGTTCACATGCTCTTGAAATGTCTAGGAGCAAGCAGTGAAGAACTGCCAATCTAGGAATGAAGCAGAATTAGCCTTGAAATACTGTCACAATGTGCACATCGTCCTCTCCTCTAAAATCAGTGGGTTTTTAGGACCCAGTAAGAGTATGTTAAGAGTGTTTCTGCAAAAGAGAAAGACACCAAGTGAGGCTGACTTGACAGTAAGACTGGGGACAGTATCATCTTTGCAAAGACTGTACTGAGAGGAGAATTGTGCCCGAGTGTTTTATTTTTATTCCAAAGCAGACCTAAGTAAGTTCTTCTACAGCAAATGCTCACTGCTGTGCTCTGGTTTTCAGTGTAACATTGCTCAGAGGCAGTGCTTTTTTGGTCATTCAGGTGCTCTTTAAAAGGAAACAGAGAAGGATAAATTCTCCTCAAAGCCCTAGCCAAGCCATGGTCCCTTCTCATCAACTATCAGAAGGCTAGCTTCACTCGTAGGAAGAGACTTGCAACACTTTTTTAAATGCACATTAGTAATAATGCTTTGCTTAACCCAGTTATGTCTTTGGAGGCAGAATCATTTTTCAGGACTTCTGGAAGATTCTAGAGAAGAGATTCTAGTCTCTTCTAGAGAGACTAATACGCTTGGTACTTCTACAGTGGCTTTTAATTTGGGTATTATTAAAGCTGGTTATCTCCATGCCTGTTTTGGGTCTATTCTAAAATAAGAAAAATTTAAAACATGGGAGGTTACAAGGAAATCTGAATAACTAAAGATTTCCTAAGGAAGGAAAAAGGTTGATGTGATGGAAGGGCTGAAGAACTGTTTCTATGGTCTCAACAGTATACCCAAACTTTGAAGTTCAACTGTCCAGTGCTTTTTGGTAACAAAACCTGATACCTTACTATGACACAGAAACACACGGGCTAACATTCAAATTATTTTTGCTTGTACGCAGAATTTTGTACCCACATTAAAAAAAAAAGGGAGGGAGCAAAATGAGACCATTTCCACACCAGGTATGCTGGAAACTAACAACTGATTCTATGCCAGTGAATCATTTAAGAACATGGGGCCCTTTTTTTCTTCTCCTTTTTTTTTTTTTTCTTCCAAAGGAAATACACGATTCTCATGATGTAGAAATGTTTGAGATGTGATTAATTACTTCCTCAGACAGGTATTGCCTGTGGCTCTGCAAAAGAAGGAAATAACTGGAAGTCCTTTCTCAGCAAGAATTTAACCAAGCACTGTCACATGAAAAAAAACAAAACTCGTTTATGTCCGTAGCCTTAAAAGCTCAGACATAACAAAAGAGAAAAGTGGGACCAACTTGCTGGGCAAACAAGCCTATCAGATACAGTTGTAGATTAAACATGACCCTTTTCCATCCAAAGTAGTGTGTATTTCAGTGTGAATAAAACAACTGGTAGTATGCAGTGCTACTGACAGGAATGACTATTACTGACATTTCCCATAATAGATACCAAATTCTAAACTTCTAAAATATTTCACCAGCTTCAGAAAGCAGCAAAGAGTTAAGAAATGGTGTATACCATTTCTTTCCAAATAGGAGGGACTTAGTCCCACACTGACAATCAGTAGCAAGGTGGTTACATATATGCAAACAGAAACACATCTTTTTTACTGAGTTACTGACGTCCTTATTGAAGGACGATTCTGTAAAAAACTTCCTAATATGCACAGTGAGGGTAAGAAATCTAACTAATATTTAGGAGGACAATAAGGATTAGGTAACGTTGGATATCCATGAGAAGTGAGACTATATTCCAAAGTACTCCCAAAATTTATGTTCCTCTGAAAGACAAACTGCAAGAACATCTGGCCCACACCACAGAGCTCCGTAGACTTCAACATGTGCTCATTAATGAAGCTGGCATGACTATCTGACACTTTTCCCTACCATAAGAGTTGACATTACAACAGCTGTGCATCCATGAAAAGAAAAATTCAGTACTACAATTGAGAAAATATGGTTCTCCAGGTAGAATACTGAAAATGTCCTGCTTTAGAAATTTGCACCAAATTGCAACTGGAAGCACAATTTGCAGTAAATACGTGCATCTTCAGATCCAAGAATAGCATTTGTATCTATAGTTATAAGTGGTAAAGTATCATAATATTTACGTTAACTAATAAATAACTAGAAATTCTGACAATACAGCTGGTTTAAAAAACCAAAGCATTAATTCACAGAGCTACTTAAAGGTAAATATTCTTGTGTTGTAATGGTCTAGATTTAATCACCTCAAACTAAAGATACCAATGCTTAACATTTACCTAGAGATGTCAAGTGTGGCTCTGTACAAAATTAAATCAATTTCATGGCAACAATGTGAAATAAAATATGCTAGGAAGGTAATAACAGCCCTCTGTGTTCAGATCAAACATCTAACCCCTCCATGTGAGGGGACTCAACATGCTTCAAAATTAATTTTTATAGACTCCTTTAACCTTTCTATCCCTTGCTATTCCTTGGAATCAGAAGTGTTAAGTCACTCAAGGTGGTCTTCCTTACAGACTTGTATTAATTGACAAATATAGGGAATATACAATAACAGGATTTTGCTGGTCCTTTCTGAAGAATGTTTATACTTAAGCAGGTGATGAAATGAAAATTCATTTTACCTTTAGGTGTTGGAATTGGTCTCTCAAGTCCATCCACATGACCTAAGGGGTCATTTGAATCTGGAATTTCCATTTCACCTACAAAGAAAAAAAGATTTTTTTGAATTGAGGTGTTGAGTTAACCTTTCTTTTAAACAGCATTATAACAATGAGTTCAGCAAAGTCAGTCAGTCCACACTCTGCTTGCAGAGTAGCAGATGGGAAACACAGCACACAGGAAACACATATCAACAAGGTCAGGATTTATCCATTGCAGACTAGAAAACTCTACAATAATTACTTTGTGGATTACTTGGTGTTTGGCAAAATATGCAACATTAAAAACGCCATTCCAGTTCTTACCAGAATAAAATTCGCACATTTTATGAAGAATGCAAACATTTCCTGGAAGCAATGCTGGCTTAGCAAATTAAGCAGTACCTGAGGTTTACTGACAGTCTCAGTTACAAAATGGCATAAATTTGCTTTTAAATTTACATTATGGTAATTCAGATTCTATCTCCAGAGGTCAGATTCACCATTGTTACTTACCCTATTCTCAGCCTGATCCCTAAAAGATATCTTTAGAAATGAAAATACAATAACTGTTATCCAAGGATTTCAAAGTGTGAGGAAATAGATAGACATCTTCTGTGTGCGCTGCCCTTTTGTGTCTAACATATCTAGCAGCCTGCAGAGAGTACTTTCAGGTTCCTTTGCATTTGCACGTCTCGCAAAACTCCAACCATTATGAATCAGGAGCTGACCTGTTTGCTGTCCTTTTTGAAAATATTGGGTAAGGAGCAGAACTGAACTTCTAACTCAAATAAAGGTAGAGATGTGCTTTAACTAAAACAGCTTCCAAAATGACACCCCCTGGGTTTTTTTTAATATTTTCTAATTTATACTCAATCATCCAAATTCCTTACAACCTTAGTGTATCACCCAGATATGTAAATCTAAGGTCATCATGATCTAAAGTGAAAGATCTGGGCTTTATTGTAGGTTTGTTAGGGGTGTTCACAGCATTGTTTTGGGTGAAGTGAAGCTAGAGAAAAGGCTCTCCCTCTTCCTTTTGTCCCCATTACCCTTCCTTCAAACTAACCCTACAATACCACTCTGACTGCAAGTCCCACTGAAGAAATACAAGTAACCTCACCCCTGTCTTACACCATATTATGAAAGAAGAAAATAATTCAGACTCCTTTGTTACATATTTATTTTTTCACCCACTTTTTGAGCGCAGATTTAGCTAACCTGCCTTTAACTTTACCAGGTAAAACACAGAAATCAGAGGTGTTCTCTGCAACAGGCTGGGTCTGAAAATCTTTTGTCGTAGTCCTGTCACCTTGTCATACATCATCTCTCCCTTTATCTCCCATTGCTTGAAGTTCTTTGCTTGGCAATAGTAGAGATTCCACTTGATTTGTGTGCTCATTCCCAGACACCCCAATTAGAGTGATGGTGAAGATGGTGTTGTACCCTTGGTAACACACTCTTTCAGTTTAAAACAGCTAAGGCTCGGGCAGATATCCTCCATCTTCTGCCACTCCTAGGACTGGCCAATGGAAATCATAGACAATACTCATCTGCAGACTGGAGGGGGAAATAGGGATGGGTGGCCAAAGCCATTGCCAAGCTTTGCCATTGCAAATCCCGACACAGTGTGTCTTCATACCCCTGCAGGGTACAGATGAGTGCCTGACTTTTAATTGTATAGAAGCTTTGTTGATTTTGTTTGATTCAGTGTGAAGTGGTGAATGCATGATAGGCATATTCCGTCAAATTTCAGCAGAGATACATCTCATCTTGTTCTTACCAAGGGGCAGCAAGACAAGTTCACCTCTATCCCTTGCTCTTGCTTGACCTTCTCTGTGTCACACAAGAGGTTTAGAAGGGGCAGCAGCATTTACTGGCCAAAAGGAAGACAAATCCAACACGAGACAGCCAGAGCAAAAAGAAGAGTAGGAAAACCAATTAGTTTTTCAGTCCGCAAGTACCTGCCCATATCTTATTCTGCTGATCATAATCCACCAGCATTCACAGGATGGAACATTATTACAAAGCTGTTCTTAAGGACACTTAATTGCTTAACACTCAGCTCTCTGGACTCCAGGCTGCCTGAGATCTGAGTGGCACTTTTGGTTTAATACCACATGTTCAACTTTAAAAGAGTTGTTTCTATTTCTTCAGTAATCTCATGGGCTTTACAGCAGAAGACGACATTAGAAGTTCAGATAAATGAGCACAGAAATATTTTCCTCTCTCATCTCTCCTTCTCAGACCCATACCTCTTATTTTTTTTTTAAGTTTTTCTAAACGAAGGTGGAAAGAAACAAAAGCATTTGCTGTTTTGAAGAAGTTTCAGTAATAGTTTTATGTGATTCACTCTTGTACTTGATATGCTTCTGTCTGGAAAAAACATTAATCTCCAGATGTGCTTTACCAGAGAACAATTACAAACCATAGAAAACACCTATCATCAAAATCTCTAGAACTAAGAAAAATTAAAATGAAAATCCTTTGTATACTTTGCAAATTTTAAATACAAATCAGATCTGTCACTTAAACTTGTTTTTATTAAAAAAAAGTATATTTTCTGTAATCTGCAAAATTCCACTTCAGCCACATTTATGACAAATTCCAAGCTTTAATCCCAAAGTTTCTGTACCACAGCTTAAAACACCGAAGTTATTATCGATTTGAAAAATTAAGTTTTTAACACTATAAAGGCAACCAGCAAGTCTCAATAACAAAGTAAAGCCTTTTTCTCTTGCACTAAACAGAATTTAAAAATTCTGAATTCAAGAACTTAAAGGAAAGAACTGTGTATTCTTGTTGAGTATTATTTTCAGTGCTTTCTGGTTTTGCATTAATAACATAGTATGCTTTTCCAGCTAGGAGAGAATCCATGGTCTTTACCTCAACAAATAATAATTCTTGTAATTTTTTTTTTCCAATTTTCCTCACTGTAGTACAGATGCACCCTGATCACATCCCATCACCAACTCTCTGCAGTGTTATTCTTGTTTGAAGACCCCTACAGAACTATGCTCCCGTCTGCTCCTGATTTTTAACTCCCTTTTCTCACTTCATTTAATCAATATTTCTGTAAGGGTCTTCCATTTTGCTGTTCTTCCTACTTTCAGTATCTTTTCCTAGAAGGATATTCATGTGTTGTTCAACTCCCTGAAGGATAAAAAAATCCAAGAAGTAATTAAATTTCACTGTCAGTTTTCATCAGTAAGAAACTAGTATTAGGAAAAAACATAATTGTTCATTAAACTGGTTTTAGATGTCCCAAAGATGTCAGATAGTCACATTTTTTTTGTATCTTTAACAAATGCAGCATTGTCATACAATGCTAAGAAAAGAGGTAGACTTGCAAAACACAGAACTGGAAGAACAGCAGCAACAACAACACAGTTGTTATTAAAAACTGGTAAGAAAAGAAATGGTCGATAAATGAACCTTAGATGTGATCTTACCAACTCACTCTGGCAGTAAATATGCTCTCACACATGGAAAACATTGAACATTGTGTGCTGCTGAGGCTCTCCCACTTCAAAAAGGGCACAGAAGATTCGGAAGAGTTGCAGAGAAGTACAGTGAGAATATTTACCTATAAACCAGGTTTTGTACTGCTGGTAGGGTTTGTCACTCTGAGAAGCAGATGGCTGAGTTCAATGACAGTAAAGCTCTATGGAGTTACGAGCTCTACAGAGTGGATGGACCAATCTCTTGGTAAAAATGGCAACCATCAGTTTCAAAGCAAAGATAAAACAAGGTAAAGTTTTCTCAGAGGAGATGTGGTTAGACTAAGTGCAGAGTTCATGTGGGCTACAGGTGAGACTGGGTTCAATGAGACATAACTATCTCACAGAAATCCTATGAGAGCATGGAAGTCCCCAAGTTAAAAATGGCTGGAGGCTGGGTAAACACCCAGCACAGAACAGTACTATGTGTCTGGATCTCTTCTTACACTTTTACTTCAGCATTTCCTTTTTTGCTGCCATCAGAACCAAGACATAGCATTGCACAGATGTCTCATCTGCTCCTGTGTGGTTATTCTCACACTTTTCGCTAGAATATGTTCTCTCCACAGACATTAAGTGTATCACATCTTATTTCTGAAGACCCGCTTCTTCAATTTACACTTGCAGTGGGTGTGTGAGGTAGAAGAGATCATAAGTGTCCTGTCCTCCTTGCACATAGCACGTCCAGACAAAACTTCAACAGAACCAGAACTCAGTCTGAATGCCAATGGCCAGTATGGGACAATGCATGTGCCAGATGTGCCACGTGTCAGATACTAAGGAATACCTTATTAATCCTCTTCTCAGGGAACACAGTCAAGCAAAATGCACACGCTGTAAATAGTAACTCTTTTAAACTGCTCACTCACACAAAAATGATTTCTTAACTTTTCAAGGCAGTAAAGCAAGCCATTTCACTTCACGGAAAATCCCACTCCAAAAGAAAACTCGTATTTAAAGTAAGTATAATAATTTATATTTTTGATGTACAAAATGCATTCTGTTCCTTTGATTTACTACAGTGAACTGCAGCAAGGAGACAGGTGATACAGGAAATTCTTTTCCTGCTCGTATATGAACAATTATCGCTTACTTTTAAATTTCCTTTCTCCAGAAAATACGAGGAAGACTTTTCTTACTGACAAGATCCAACAGAGGTAGCCCCACTGCTCTATTTTATGCACCAATGACCAACAGAATACAGAAGGAAATACCCAGTGTTTTTGAGACAGGAAGGCAGTTTTACACTTTTGAAAAGTAAGTTGCCCAACTGATCACAGTATCAACTCACACGGCATACACCACTCATCATAAAAGAGCTGAACTTTTTCCTCTGAAATGGCTATGACTTCACAGATCATTCATTACTTGAGAGGTAATTGCAATACACAGATTCCAAAATGCTCATGGCCGTAAGCAGACATCAAAACAATGCATTAATCTTCATCAAAAAGCCAGTCACAAGGAGGGGGTTGCCATAATTCATACCAGGGACAAACCCAGGCCTCAGCCTCACACAGAAAGAAAAAAACAGGACTCAGGTATTTTCAACCAGAGTGGGCCTGATGGAGTTAGAGCAGTTAAGGGCTGACTGATGCAATATCATGCAATGTTAGTAACTGTCTTTTATTATTTGCAGAGCACAAAGGAGATCTTAAAAGATGAGAAATTGCACAAACATTTCCTATTATGTATTAAAAAGCGTAAAAAAAGGAGTGCCAGAGAATTATAGAGCTATCAGCTTAACTTCAATTCCTGGAAAAATAATGGAACAAAGAAGTTATTTTTAAGCATTTACGATAAAGCAGAGAGATGAGTAATAACTAAAATAGAAGCCAACGTTGACTTGGCTTACACTGATGAGAATCGGACATAAGTCAACAATCTCAAGGTACTGCAAACAAGGCAGATTTCACGCAGAACACATAAACAGCAGTAATCTTCCCTGTCTACCTAAAGCTAGTAAGGCCCTAGACTACTTTCTCCAATTTTCTGTATTCCATTTCAAGATGGTTGAGGGTAAAACTAAAATACAATGACTAGCACCATGAAGATAATCTACAAAATGTGACTAAGAAAATCAAAAACATAATGACTACTATGCCTACTTGGTCTGAAGAAGATTAGCTATGGACTGAGAACTAGTATTCTTCAAACACAGAGGTCTCAGCAGATGAAATTTTCCAGTGTGGCAGATTTGGCAACTGTCTAATTCATGTGATACTGCGCAGGTAATAGATGATGCTTCTCCCAGGTGAAACAGATCTTCTTAAGATCTTTTCCAATCTTGCGGTTCTATGAGGAAAACAACCATCCTTCTACCATTGTATTTTAAATCCCAAAGCTTACAAATAAATCCTTCAACACTAAAAATTGCACAGGTCTATAATTAGGCAAACTGCAGATTTTTGTTCTGATGTTTCTTCCACTCATCAATAATCTCGTTTCTGTAGCTGAAGCCATTTTCAGATTTAAGCATCAATATGCAACCTTTGCTTCCTGTGGCTGTAACCTTTTACTCGGGTTCTAACTTTCTTCTAATAACATAAAACTCCCAAACTCTCTCTCTTCAGCCTAATACCCTCTAATATTCTGTTCTTTTCTTCATAAAACTTTGTTGACCTTCTGTCAATTACTAGCCTCTGGAGCTCCCAAACAAAGGGCCCACTGTACCCTTTGATTCAGCTGCCAATCTGATTACTTTGGCTGGGGGAGGCAGGCTGCTTGGGTTGCTGAATCAGGGCCTTTCATTGAAACTTCTCTTTTCCAACATCTGCAGCCCCTGGCAACCAATTGCAGAGTGGGCTTGGCAGACCTGTAAAGGGTGGTGAATAGGCTACAAAAGATGCAGTTTGTAGCATAAAATCAGTGCACCCCTTTCATAGTGATGGCAGATTAGAACCTTCACGGCACACGTTCCTTAACTGCTGCAAGCTTCACATAAAAATAGCTGACGGTGGGGGAAATAACCCTCACTTTCTGTTACAGTTGCTCTAGTGAGACAACGGTGAAGTCTGCAAAACAGTTACTTCTTAGCTGGTTATCAGCTCGCGAAGCGTACTCTTCATAGGTTAGCATGCTAATTAAATTTGTTCTTTGGCCATTCGAAATTCTTCAAAATTACTTTCAGCAAAATTCATAGTAATGAAAAGTTCTCACCAGAAGGCCATTAGAAAGGGAGTAAGCTCTTTCAAGCATGCTCTGTTATAATATCAAAGTAACAGTAAAAAACTGTATTTAAAGTAAAAGCAACACCAGACTGGAAGTCACAGAACCTTCAGAAAGCTGGTAGAAAACACAGACAAGAAACCTTTAAAAAAGCCAGGGTTGAGTTATACAGAATACATTCCCACAATTCATAAGCATTCCTTGTTAAAGCAAACATCTTGTTTCATTAGCATGGATTTTCCACTCTACAGATTTTTTTCTATTTTACCTAATAGCTACATTGAAATGTTTTCAGTTCAGTAAATATGAGGAAAAATGTTCTGTTGCATGATGTTGGAACTACACTGCAGGACAAAGGCAGGTACAAGGTTTATGACCTGTACCAATAAAAAGAGTATCATTATTTGGATGGAAAATATATCATTAATTTTAAATAAAATTTTAAAAATACATAAATGTTAAATCACCTTCATTCTGCATAACAAAGATTCGTCTCTCAAACACAGGTTAGGAGAGATACAAAATTTTGTATTTTGTCAGTTAAATGCATAAAGAAGGAATCTTAGTATAGCATAGTACATTAATCTCTGTTACTGTAAATGCTTGTTCACAGATTGATCCAGGATGGACTAGCAGTCTGTTTCTAAATACTTGTTCATTACAAGTGCATGATGAAAAAAACACTTCATAAATTTCACAATATTATTCCTGCAGGAACTTACTCATTTAATTAAATAATCCTTATTAACCTACCATCAAACCACTCTAAAACAGAGTAAAAAAGATCAGCTGGTCATCAGCACAAAACTACAGAGAAGGAATGATTCTTCATTTTCACACAGAGCTGCAATGAACCCTCAAACTAGAAAAAAAATACACTGAAGACACAGTTTATCTTCTTAGTCATCAGCCCGGCGCCCTAGCAAGTAGTGTGAAGTCAGTGTGAGAAGAACGAAATCAGATAAGTCATTACTAACAGGGACTCAGACTTCAGTGAATACCTTGATTTATTTCAACGCCTCATACTGCTAAAGCGTATTTCACGTTAACCACACAGCTGCATTTTCAATTGCACTGTCAATCTTTATCCTCTCATTGCACAACTCTCATCATAAAGCTTAGCTATTAAGTAACTTAGATTCTTCCTCCTGCAGCTCCTATTTGCCGCTTGAAATGAGAGTTCAGAAATGCCAGTGAGACAAACCGGAGATAAAGATTTGTTCAGATTTCAGTCACAGAAGAAGCCTTATTAACAGCTGTCGAAACATTACAGCGAAACGAACAGGACCCATGGAAGAGAAGATACTCATTTTAAATCAACATTTTCAGAGTGCAACTAAGTTTTGAAGCTGTTAAGCTTTGGATTACAAATGATTCTATTAATTCACAGCCAAAACACTCTGATAAAGTTACAATGAAGTCCAGCTCCTCTTATTTTAAAATGTGAAGTGAAGAACATTTAACAGAACACAGCCTACATTCTGAAAGAATATTCAATTCCTATTTTCAGTTCTTAGGGCTTCCTGCAAAGTCCTGGCCAAGTCATCCTAGGCCAGATTAGAAAAGAATTGGATGCCAAAAGATTGAGACAGATGTCTACCAGGATTTTCAAAAGCATGCGGGCACCTGAATCTCATGGCTGCAGTAAATATCCCTTAATCTTTTGTACCTCAGTTGCCCAGAGGCTGAGAGGGGAAAAGGTTAGCTCCCTGATGTGGTTCCTAGTGCAGCTGCATGAGTGTTTGAGTCAGCACAAAGAAGGGAGCAGCATGGAAGCAAGAAGCTAAGATGGGGAAAAAGTGGAAGAGAGTTTCTGGATTACTGTGGCGGTTTATATCGCTACAACTGACCACTGAATTTCAGACAAATCTGTGACACAGAAACTCCAAGAAAAGCAAAACATAAAGCACTATTTGGAAACAAATTAAAATAATAAAACTCTTCTGAATGTTTAATAAGTAAGAATTAACTCCATGGTATGTATAGTGAAAAATACCTGCAGTTTTTTAAGCCACAAAAGATTCAATAAGCCACAAAAAATTTCAATGTAATTTCTAATTTAGCAGAAATGTTACTAAGTGTACTAGCTATCACAAACAGCTTTTCTGTACAACTGTATGCTCAGCAGTCAGAGACAGTATACCAGGGAGCATATAAAAACTTTGAACCGTAGAAAAAAAAATCCCACAAGTAATTATGGATTTCATAATGAGTGGTATTTGTTGGTAACATATTATGCTTTGGAAAAAAAAAAAAGTAAAGCAATTGTGGGTACATTCCAAAGCTCTTCACCACCTCAGTTGTAAAATCACAGTTTAAACACAACCAGTAGAGGCTCTGAACACACCTGCAGTAGCTCAAAGAACACCAAGCAACATGATAATTATCCATGGCATTATTACATGATTGATTATTTTACTGCTTCTGGCTGTGAAAACAAAATAATCTCAACCAAAAGGTTGAAAATAATCATGATTTATGAGTATAACACTCAATCAACTGGGATAAACAATGATTTTCACAGTGCTCTTTTTTTCTGAAAGAAAAAAAGGAGTACAATCCAAAAATGCCAGTCCTGTTTGCAGCCTTAGGCTGAAATACTTAACACTTCAGTTCAGGAAAACACCCAAGTCAGAAAAACACTTGAAAATGGGCTTATTTCTAAGCACCCTCTTAAATGCTTTCCTATATTTGAAACAAAACAACAGTAATAATCTCCTTCAGCCTAAGAGGCAAAATAAAAAGAGCACAGATCACAACCGAGTGTAACAGAATACAGCAGAAGTTATTACCTATTCTAATGGTTATTCTGGCTGGGTGACAACTACTGCAGAGAACTGTTGTAAGTGCAAAAAACCCCTCCGACGTGTTGTTTAGTTTTCACTCTGTATTGTATCTCAAAAGCAGGAATTGCAGCACCAGTCTTTGATGGTAGGGAGGTTACAGCTAGCCACTCTCCCCTCTGGAAAATAGTGACAGCAAATAGCATGTTCATACTGATCAGAGCACTTTTTGTATTATTTACGGTAAGTATCATAAACATCTCCCTGACCAAAAGTATACAGTGGAAACCAAAGAATAATGAATTCTCAGACACTTGGAGCTGAGAGTAATTTGAGAAACCTGGGCACCTGAGCAGGGTATCTGGGTTATCAATACTTTAAGAAACCAAGGCTGGCACGTGAGCTAATGATAGGGCATTATTCACACTTCAACAAAATCATTAAATAGATGCTCATGCTCTTTTCTACAACCAAATATCACAAATAGATGTTCATGCTCTTTCCTATCACAAAGTATCACTTATTTTCTAAAGACCCAAGGAGATAGAATACTTACTGGCTATCTGAAGCTTTACCTAAGAACTTGGGATTTGTCTCCTCTAAGTCAGAGGAGATTGGAATTTTACAAAATTACTAAAATTGCTGAAATTAACATCAAATACTGTGTTCAAAGAGAAGTAGCTGATCACGAGTAAAGTTTACTTCTTATTATTGATTTTGATCATGACCAGTAACAAAAATAAGTTAAATATACCAGATTCAATTGTTAGAGAGGGCAAACTTCTCTTTATCATAAAGTATTTTGGTTTTTAGATCAAGAGTTTAAAAATCATAATTTTCCACTGGACGTTCTCTTTATAATGAGTACTTGGCTATGGTCTGTATACACTAACCGTAAAATTTAAGTATTATTTATATCTCTTCATTTGACAGTAGATGTCTAAACCCCAAATTATTTCTGCTGGCAAGCTTTGTCCAGTCTACATAGGAAATATCTTCTTCCTACTGCAGAATCTGTTTGACTTCTTGGATAACAACTGAGTGCATAAAGTGAAGTAGTAATGGTCATAATGCTCTGAAAGAAACTCTCATTTCTCTTTCTGCTGTTGTTTAAATTACTTTTTCTTCTACAGAGGGGGGATAAAAGGCTCAGATGCTTAAATGGACTTTGATATGGTTCCTTTTTGTTATTTAATTAACAGAGCTAAACAACAGTTTTCTGGACAAAAAGGGAGGATATATTATTTGCTTATATTCTTCTCAAGAAAAATAATGCAACAAGAGTAGAGCCCTGAGGTGAAAAACAGTGTGTGTGGAATGCTTCCAGATGTGGATACACTCTGTTTTCAGTGAGTGGACAGTGAAAACGCAGTCAGAGTCCCATTGACAATAGCCAACATGGTCATAAGGATGCACAGGAATCCTCTTCTGCTGTGCCTACCTGAAAGCAAGGAACAGCTTCCTTAACCCTGCAGTGCAGAGAGCCCAGGCATGCACCCATTAGCAAGCAAGTTCAAAGCACTTAGCAGTTTCCACCCAACTCACCTATTTCCCTATACCAGGAAGGAATTTCCTGAGCTCCCACTATCATTGCTCATTACCCAGTTTAGTAGCTCTAACTGGTCACAAGGTCAGCCTTAACCATTTTATTAATACTTTGTTTCAGCTGCAGCATTGAAGGCTGCCATGCTGCCATTTCAATGTTCTGAAAGGAACGCTCGGGTACAAGCGCCGGTGAACTTTCGAAGTTGTACCTTCTCCATCGAAGAGCTCTCAATCTTACATGTATAAACTCCTATTTTGCAAACTGCACACTTTGTCACCTTTTTGTTGCTCTGACAGCAGGACTGACATACTTTTTTTCATTATGTGGTCAGTCTTCCTTCTATGTCATCAAAAATACTGTGGCTGTAAAACACCTGCTTTCATGACATGCAAGTGAGAAACAATTTTACATTTCAAGGTTAACTTGTGGCCCAGTGCCATGACCTCGAATTTATGCTTACATATTGAACAAAACTTGTCAGAAAGTCACGTACAACCACAGCTGAGATTTCATTTTAAGTGTTTTCAGAAAAGCACTCACTTGAAGTGATAGCCTCGTATTTTGAACAAATGCAACAAAAAGGTCTCATGTCTGATCATGCAGACACGATCATATATGGGAGTGGAATAAGCTGTGAGGAAGCAGTGGCAGTTACCATTGAAAAATTGGTTGGGTCCACCCCTGAAGTGCAAAGAACACAGAAGACAACAGCAACTGTGGGCAAATACCAAATATGCTGGTCTTCATTCCTAACCCTTCTGAGCCATAATGCTAACTCTAGTAAGAAGGAAAGGCTGCTAGAAGCAGAGTACATCTGTTTGCACAACAATCAAAGCAGACATTATAATGGAGAATAACATCAAGAAATGACATGCTTCTAGGTACTTGTAGGAATCTGAGACTTTTGTTGATGGCGAAGCTTCAGTGAAAGTGTCCCATTTTGTGTGATGTACATGGAAGTAACATTTGCACAGCTGGCACTTACTGTGCAATGTAAAGACAGAAAACTGCTAAGCTTAACAGGCAACTTCTTAATGGCAAATGCTCTTCTTTATTCTCAATACTGGGTATTTTGCCAAATACTAAGTGGGTTTCCTCTGGTTTTTAAAAAACGTAGAATCATATATTTCCATCCTTCCTAGCACATGTAGTAAAAACCACTTTCTCTGTGCTATGTGAATTTCCCAGGTCTGGCTGGTTCAGAGCCCATCAGATAATTACCAGCTTGTTCTGCACTCCTGCGCAGGCTGTGATCTGTGGTATTTGGCACTGCAGCAGATTCAGAACTCCATCTGTGGAACTGCCACAGATGGAGAGGACAGCAGTTTGAGCTCACCATGGACAACTGAGGGGCTCAGTCAAGACTGGAAGGAGCCAAGCTGTAGCAGCAGGAGCGGCATGCCCAGTCAAGCAGAGAAGAGAAGGAAGAGAGCCACTCACAACGGTACAAGGCAGCTGGCTGGCAAGATGACCTGAAAGCAGAGTGCATTTCTTCTCACTCATCTGCCTATTTGGCTGCCCACACAAGTCAAAAGTAATACAAGGTGAACAGTTGTTTCCTATCAGAAGTGTGACTGCCTGATATGAAATACACCCAGTCACCTGAGTTTAACCTGGCAAAGCGTCAGAGCAATAGAAATAGTTACCTAATGGTTGCCTGGGGGCTCAACTTCATTTATGGTAAATAACCTTTACATGACAAAAGACTACCATAAAAATTAGCTACCACTAGCTATCTTTGCTAGCAGACACAGAGATGCCATCATTAAAGTGGTCAGAGTGATCTGTCATGTTACCTAAGACAAGGAAACTTTATTACATGTGCATCAGTTTAAAGAAGGCAGAGCTTTTTGTTCTCTAGTATTATTAGGAATTAATTTCTCAGCACGTACCTTTTAAAAATGTTTGTTATTTACAGCAATTTTTTTGTGGTGAACATCCAGTTTCTCTTCCTCACTCTGGGATTTGTGAGAATCTACATCTTCCTGTAACAAAATTCAACTACAGCCAAACTTTTAAATCTTGATGGAGTACCTGAATTAGAGGTAGCAGCTGCTGTGTTAACTAATTGCATGGAAGGTTATTTTTCCTTGTATATATGCATGTTCTCATGCTTGGGGAAAACATTTAGGAAATTTTGCTCAAAGCAGGAACTGAGATGCTAACCACAGCCTAACCATTAGCTGTCTGCTGTGGCACTGAATAAAAGCATCTTTGAAATGTCTGGAGTGGTTACTTGCATGTGCTGCACTTTCTGTTGGTAGATATGAAATCAAGAATGCACTTCAAAAAAGCTTCTGCGGATCCTCTACTATGTCCACTACTTACTTACTGGCTTTTAGACTTTCTACAAAGCAGCCAACTTGAAAGAGATTGGGTGATTTACAGTCCAGCTCTGTGAATGTAGATAAGATCTGGTCAAAGATCTTAAACAAAACAAAGAACTCTGTATTAATCTTGGAAGGGATTCTCAAATATTTAAAGCTACTATGACCCAGAAAACCAAATGATTGATATATTACCCTTGACCTTGTCATTCTTGGCTAGTCTGTTTTGCTCTGCTCTGTCTCTGTATTCTGCTTTGTATATATTAATCTGAAATATCTAACCTCTCTCATTTGATAAAGTAAGCACTGCAGAGGTAATTGGTTATTAAGTGCTCTGCTCAGTTACTTGGCTGTCCATAGGTATCTCCTGACTATGCAAGACAGCAGGGACATCGTTTTTGTGTCACTATTCAGAAGAAAAATATCATTAGAAAAGCCTATTAAAATTTCTTGCAGGATAATGAAAGCAATACGTAAAACATATTCTAAGAGTATTTATATATATGTGTGTGTGTATATGTATATATATATATATATATATATATGCGATGAAGTTATATATTATTTGTGTTTTCTCCTGCTTGGAAAAAAATGAACAGTAAATTAATTTATTCATCAAAAAAAGAAAATTCTCTATATATTTATAAACATAACTATCTCCAGTAATACTAAATACTAGTCGAACTGCAGGGAATCTTATTCATAACACAAAGTAAATGAACTCCATTTTCTCCTTACATTTGCCTCTCCAACACGGTGGTAAACTTGAACATGTAAATTTAATATGTCAACCTAAACATAATAAACTAACAGAAAAAATTTATTATGCATATAGAAGAAACAAAATAAACTGCATTTCATATACATATTTCTTCCTCCTGTTTTTGTCTTCTTCTTCATGCAAATAAGTACACAACAAAACCCCAGCCCTCCCTGGGAAAACCATGAAAGAATCTAAATTTCACACCTCATGCAGAAACTGGAAAAGGAGTCAGAACTGAGTATCTGGCACTGCAGTTCTTTCACACTTACAACTGCTAATAGGAGTTTGAGAAAAGAACAATAACAGATGAAGTCCTTAATTGGCATGAAACACTTTTCTGGGTTTCCTGGAAAAGGTCTACAAAATGGCAAAAGTAAGATTAAATTACAGTGATGAAGAAGGACACTCACAGACTGCAAAATTCAGCTTTGAAGAACACATATTCTGGCCACAGCACTGCCACTCAACTTTTAGTAGTCACAGACGGACTGAATTCATTTACCATAATCCACTTTGCCACCCCCCTATTACCATGAGACAAAGGCTACCACAAACTTTCGAGCATTTGGCTTGGCAGGAGTTTGTGAAATTACTTCATATACAAAGGAGGTAGCATATATACAGTATTATGTTACTGTAACAAGGCTTTTAAGCAGATTTTAAGTGACCTTATTGGCCCAAGTCATAAAACGGTAATTCTTAGTGAACTTAAAATTTATGGAGAAATTTGACATGAGCAACAGCCCCTTGCTGCTGTAGTTGGTGTAAAAGGCTATAGCACATTCTGATTTATTGCATTCTAATTCCTATCCTTTGATTTATTTTTTAAAATAGATTTGTAACAATGTTATTCATAGAACTCCAGTTCAATAACAACAAGCAGACTGATAACCAAACAGTTTCATATGCATTTTGCTTTCCAAATAATGAATACAGCACACAACTCTGACCTCAAAGTGCTAGCGTATCAGCTACAATCATTGTATCAGTCAGGTGCTTATAAGGTCCAGTTGTGTCAGTTCCCTGCAAGTGTGTCCAATGAGGTATATTCAGCAAAATCATTTATTACAGAATTCAAGTACGATTAAAGTACCGTAGGTTTCCCACATTCCAGTGACTAAACATGCAGAAGTAGATGTTTAGGTGCAGTAATGCTCAACACAGAATAATAAAGTAAGGTGAAGCCTCTGTGTTCCAAAACTGGGAGAAACAAACAACACTGAAGAAACAGATGGTCCCAGTCCGTTAATACATGACCCAATGAGTGATGTCACCACCACAATGTTGCGGCTTTTGACATTAGTGAAATACCTCCAAAAAATTGAGGGGTGTTTCTCTACAAAGCTGAAATGGCCAACTGCCCTGGTGAATTGTCTCTACACCAACGCACACAGCACGAGCAACAAACAGGATGAGTTAGAAGCCACTGTGGTGTTCAAAAGCTGTAACCTATCTGCCATCACTGCTACTTGGTGGGACGAAAGCCATGTGTGGCTCTTGAGTGCAGCTATCAATGGCTACAGGTTGTTCATAAGGGACAGGAGAGGAAGGAGGGCTGGAGGGCTTGCTCTCAGCCTCAGGAGGTAGGTTGAGTGTGAAGAGCCATCTCAGAAGAACTGAGCAGGCTGAAAGCCTGAAGGTAAGAGTCAGAGTCTAAGGCAACAAAAGGAACCTTGTCGACAGTGCCCACTACAGACTGCCTGATCGAGGGCAGCTTGTGGATGAAGCCTTTTTGCTCAGGCTACAGGAAGCATCATGCTCAAAGACTCTTGTCCTGCCAGGGAACTTCAACCACCCTGACATTTGCTGGGAAAGTAGCACAGCAAGCTTCAGGCAATCCAGGAGACTCCTGGATAACTTCTGGAGCCAGGTAATAGAAAGCCCTACCAGAGGGGGTGAGATACTGGACCTGCTAGTCACCAACATGAGCAGGCTAAATGGGAACATCAAGATTGAAGGCAGCCTGGGCTGCAGTGGTCATACACTGGTGGAGTGTGCAGACCTGGGAGATACGGCAAAGATCAGACAAAGAATAGAGAATTTTTAGAAGGCAAGCTTCCACCTTTTCAAGGAAATAGTCAGTAGGACCCCCGGGAAGCGTCCCTCAGGAACAAGGGAGCAGAAGAGAGCTGGCAGATCTTTAAGAATGTCTTCCATAGAGCGCAAGACTTCTCAATTCCCTGGTGTAGGAAATCAAGCAGGGAAAGCAAGAGACTAGCATGGCTGAGTAGGAGAGCAACTGCTAAAGTTGCAAACTTTAGTAACAAACTAAAGGGCGAGAAGTAAATGCATAGGCAGTGCAAGCTTGGGCAAGTATCTGGGGAAGAGTACAGTCCTGTAGCATAGGGATGGAGTCTCGGTGACCGAGACGAAGCTGGAGCTGAACTTGGCAAGGGATGCAAAGAATAGCAAGAGGGGTTTCTACAGGTGTGTGATTCAGAAAAGGAAGGTCGGAGAAAGCATTATTCTCCCTGCCCCTTCCCAAACCTCATAAGCAAGGCTGACAAACTGGTAACAATGGAGGAATAGAAGGCTGAGGTACTCAACAAATTTTTTGCCTCAGTTTTCACTGGCAACCTTTCTTCTCACAACTCTTGAGTCCACAGTACACAAGACAAGTACTGGGGGACCAAAAGTCCCTCCCACTGTAAGAGAAGATCAGGTGTGTGACCACCTGTCACCAACCTGCTTTAATTCTGTACCTTGTCTCAGTAACATAGCACAGCACCTTGGTAGTTTACGATTGCTTGTGTGGCCATTTTCAGAGTACCAACAGTAAAGGAGGCTGTAGCCAGGTGGGGGTTGGCCTCCTCTCCCAGGCAAGGTACAACAAAACAAGACAACATAGCCTCAAGCTGCATCAGGGGAGGTTCAGGTTGAACATCAGGAAGAAATTTTTCACTTTCTGGGGATTGTCAAGGCATTGGAATGGGTTGTTCAGGAAGATGGTAGAGTCACTATCCCTGCAGGTGTTCAAGAAATGACTGGACGTGGCACTCAGTGCTGTGGTCTACTTGACAAGTCTACATGGGTTAGACTTGATGATTTTGAAGGTCTTTCCCAAGCTTAATGATTCTATGAGCCTATAGACATCAGTGTTTCTCTAAGTATTCTGGACAAGAGCCATAAAATACAGACCATTCTCTGTGTATTTATTAAATTCCCAGGAGTAAGGATACGTTTCACCTCAGTAGGTTCATGGTCAGTCAGCCCTCTCTCCCTTTCCGTCCATCTTTCTCAGTTTTCCTCCCCCTCTTTCTCCCTTTTTCCTCCCACCCACGGAAAGCGCTTGATTTTCCTCATGTTTTCACTTCACCAATTTCAGTCAAAGGGCTTGCATTAACTGTAGTGAAAAATATTTAAATTTACTGACATAGAAAGTTTTGTTCTCACTAAAATTGACCAAATTCTAAGGTGTGGTCAAGCCATTTTCCTCTGTGGTTCCCTTGGGTAACAGGTGTGTATGTGATTATTTTAGGGTAGAGGGGACAACTGACCTGCTTCCATTTATCTCCTTAGATATGGGGTCTTAAAGACTCAGATCCAAAGGTCTTACATCCGTCAATTTCCAAAGCATAAGAAACAACAAATCCTTTTAGATTATGATTTAATTACATGCACACTTCTGATTCAACTAGTTTTTACAGTTAAATTAATTTTAAATCTTAACATGTCAAGAAATTAATTTCAAATAACATTTTTTCTCTCCTATTTTTATCCAGGGAAAAGATGCTTATGACCAGACTTCTCTAAAATGTTGACTTGTTACGCATCAAGCAGTAGACCATTGGGCTTTGTTTACACCACTGCAAAGCTTAAGGCATTTTGTGCAATTTTTTCTTCCAGATGTTGTCCTATCAAAATTTTTACACAGCAGAAGAAACGTAACAGTCAAGTCCTGCCTTTTGGCAAAATGACAAAATAGACATACATTAAATGTCAGCTTTCTAGAGTTTACATCACTCACACCCTTCAGTCTACAAGGACCTACAAATTACAGCTGTCGAAGGTTTTGCATAACCTAAACTTTCAGCTCTAGAGAACCCTTACTTGTCTACATTTATTTATATTCTTGGTAATGGAGTGGTTCATTATTTATACTAGCTGTTTAAACAGTAACTGGGTTGTTTTAGGAATTGTGCATTTGTGCAGAGATGGGCTGTGCAGTTTATGTGTCTGAAGGAAATAGTCGACAAAGTAAGTTGAAATAAAATTGTGCAATCATATAAGAGTAAAATATTTTTCCATGAAATCTTTTGCAATCATTTTTGCAAGCAAGAATGTAGATTAGCTTAGTTCTCACATCTACTAGTCATGTTTTTTGACTGCTAGGATTTAACATTGTTAAATCTATAAACAGACACTGCTACATTTTCAAGCCTCCTTTCATTTTTAGAAATGTGTAACTTTGCTCATGTATAAACAGCTCTGGAGACGTGTTATGGAAGAGTTATTACCTACACACTAAACAATCTCCTAACTGAACTTAAAACTGAGACTGGTGCTCTGCAGACCTTCAAAAATAGAAACGGGTGAACCTTTTCAAATAGGGAGCCTTTTGATCTTGCTGATTCAAGAGTCCCCAGAAGCAGAAATTCTTGTATCTCTTATCTCCAGCATTTTGAATGCATGTTTCCTTTCAAAATTGACAGCACCAAGAGAATTGATCATTATTTGTAGGCAATTGGAAACCTAAACAATGTATGAATGAAAGATAGTCTGTATTACATTGCAGAGAGCATCAACACAGGTAGGAATAACCTGCATGTGCATAAATATGCACACAGTAAATATTAATTTTTCTCTGCAGTCCCACTCCTCCAGCATCTTTTAAGCATGCACCTTTTAGAAGATATTCAAAAATGTAGAAATCTGAGTAATTTGCTCAAAACTAGCTCAAAAAATTACTAAAACAGCATTCTGGATTCCACATTTCAGACCTCACAAAGCACATAACAGAAGTTCAGGGCTTCATGATAAAACACTGGTAGTGACTGTGTACCCTGCACAAAGGTGAGTGTTTATGACCTTGGTGAGATGGGATTTCCATTTCCTTTAATGAGCCAAGACATCAGACTTGCACTCTTAACTCACGCAAACACAGAACCTGCCCCTGGGACAATACATCTGTTTCTGCGGAAGCATAGGAAAGTAGGTGTGGAGAAGGGGGGAGGAGGGGGAGATGGGGACGGGGACCTGCGTAACCAAACCAAGACATTGATGGCATCTGTGGTTTAGCTGATCTTCAGGCCAGAAAGAAGAAGAAGAAAAGTACAGAAGAAGAAGAAGTAAAAGAAGGAGTAAAAGTAAAGAAGAAGAAAAGCTGTGAAGCTTTGCATTGGGAGTTGATGGTGGCACCCCTGTTCCCCAGCTCTGGGTAGCACTGCCTGCATTTTTGTTCCAGAGGTTGACACCATCGATAGCTCTGATCACCGCAAAACACTCTTTTCCAATTTGCTGTCTCTGGAACAATGGCTCTTAAAGCCACAAAGCACAGTATATTTTTCAGAGCTGTTTGGGTTTTGAGTTTGGCGGAATGGCAGACATGTGTTACCTCAGCTTCCCTGTCGTAACATTTAACACTGGCAAAGACAGTAAAACCAGGTGCCAGCTATACCAGAAGTCATCTGTGGTATTTCAAGGCATCTTGTTTACTCCTGTAACTTGCTTCTTGATTAAGTCAACAGACACATATCAGACCTACAACACGTGTGGGCAAAGTTAAAACTCTACCTTTCCACACTGAGAGGCAGGATGCAGTGTTTAGCCAAAGGATCACAAAGCAGGCAAATCTGATGGGGTAGTGGAGCATGGCTGCTGAGTGAGGAAGGGCATATATGCCAGCTGTATGGTCCACATCTGGCTGATCAGCCACATTCCTTGTCCAGCAGCATCTACTACAACTTCATTCTGGCTAACCAAACAGAGCAAAGGGGAGGAATTCCATATGGAGATGAATTAAAACACAGGCAGTATGGAGGGACTGCAGGACTCTAGAACTAGAGAAGGTTAGGTGCAGTGGTATATGGGTAGAGGGAAAAGAAGTCCCAGCAGTAAAAAAAAGGAAGCCAGCTGGTAAATAGAGTTCTCAGCAGAACACCTACTCACATGGCTAGTATAACATAAGCTCCTTTAACCATAGAGAGAGCCTCCAGCTCTCACATATCAGAGACGTGAAGGCTAAAAGTAACCCAAGTCTTGGAAAGCTTTTCAGAAAACATATGAAAACAGGGGTTAAAGGGAAAAATAAAATATGGCATCTGAAATATAATTTGGAGTCACAAATAGAAAGCTCTTGATGGATAAGATATAGGACATCAAGTGCACAACTTCTTTGCACAAAGACATTCATAATTTGAAGTGTACACTGTTTTATTTTTAATCCCAGGCTAAAAAGATTGAATCTGCATGAACACTAACATTGAGATGGTTTCTAGAAGAATACACTAATAGCTTAATTTATAGATGAGAATGAGAGATGTTCAGGTAAAATACTTTTTAACCACAAAAATTATTAAAGGTTGAATGGCTAATCTTCTTCCTGGAGCTTTTCAATTTCTTAATATCTGTGAAAAGGTATTAACTGAAACTCATTTGTTGCAGCTGTAAAGTGCCATTAAGTGCCAGACTGAGTCATTTCATTAAGTCCTGTTTCTAAAAGAACAGCTTGCTAATTCCATAAAGTCATTCAACCTCCCGGTAGCACATGTGAGGAAACATAAACCAACCCAAAGCTTTCCCCGCCACTCTTTTTGAGAACAGACTGGCAGTAACAGAACCAGTATCAGGGAAAGGGACAACTGCATATGGCTTTTATCTGATGTCTTAACCTTTGTCAAAAGGAAATAGAAGGAATTACACTTTAGTCAAAATGCCTATTTATGTATCTGCCTCAATTTTGAGCAGGGTTTTTAGCTTTACTCTACAAGTTCATGAGACCTACACAAGCCAGTTGTTTCACAATCAGAATAATGGAGCTTCTGCTGTTACAGAGAATGAGAACATTGTTTTGGACAAAACAGCCAGGCAGACATGATTGTTAATTGTCCTGCTTATACCATGTAACCTAAGTGCAAGCAGAGAGCACAGAAGACAGAAGGATTTTAAGGAAGCAAAAATTTTAAATGGCTTTAATCCTCAGCAGCCTATACTCACCACTTAACATAGAGACAAGAGTTGTGACTGATGTAAGAAACAGGCATTTACTCTTTTTAAATCAACCAGTCCAGATCTCTAAAGCTACGCATGCTAATTTATATGTGAAAAAGTACAACAAACTTTCATCATTCATTATAATAACCTTGCAGTCCAGTTATTTTCTTTTGAAAAACAACTTCATAATAAGTAAACATTTTAAACTCATAGCTGTGTGCCTCGAAGCATCTTCTTTCATTAATACAGTTTGTCACTTCACAAAAACATACGCTAAGGCCATTTGTATTCTACACAAAGATAGAATATAGTACTTGAAACACAACACTCAACATTTAAGATAAAATATGTATATTTCAAATCCAAATGAGGCACTAAATCAGCCAAAGCTTGTTTCTGATGGACTAGTGATAAATTATAGGATTTTCAGTAATCCTCCAATAAACAAAGTGAACACTGTTCTTCACACAGAAACTGCTGGTTAAATCACACATGACAGAGATCTGGTATTCTTGCTGGAAAATCTGACATTACCTTGATTGTCAGACAGCCTTCTAGAAACACTCAATTTTCCAGCTTGCCTCTATGTAAGCACACAGTTTAAAAGAAAAATTATGTGATAGAAGTCGTAAACATACAAAGCCCCTACCTAGCAATGCAGATCTTGAAAGAGTTTTCTATACTCTGGATCAAGGGAGAAAAATACTTTCATAAATTTACTGTGAAGGAAACAAGAAAGATTACATGACACTGGAATTATTTTGCAAAAGAAAATGAAGCCTGTTGTCCTGCTCTAACAGGCTGTAAAGATGCCTAACACTAAAAGCAGTGTCTCTCCCATAAGGGGTAAGAGTTCTGCATGGTATTTGGAACAAGACCTGCCTTGCAACTGTAAGGTCCCTAAATGTTTGGCAGGGAAACAGTACCACCTGCAGTATATGGCAAAGCTTGTTTATTTGTGTACAAGGCCAAAATCACATAATCCTTGACGATGAAACATGTCTGTTTTAAACATGCCTGTGGAGCAAAAACATGCTATTTACTGCTCCATGCTTTAAAGTGAAAGTTTGCCATGGCAGAAATCATTCACAAAATAATCACAACTAGAACATCTATTTTATTTTTCATACAAAACAATTATCTTGTATGAATGGCACTTTGACAGAATAAAACTACATTCCCCCCTGCATCTGTCTGCTTTCAAAGTGATGAGCAAAAAAAAAAAACAAACACAACCTACGTTTACTGAAGTAGAAAAATCTATCATTGCTTTCTATCAAATTAATTTTCTTCAAAAAGGCACTTTTTCTCAGATCTCTGAGGGATCTGGGTAGAATGGATAAAAATTTATTTTTTTATAGCTGCTTTTCAGATCTCTATTTAAAAACATTTTGTTTTCAAGCACCGTATTTACATTTAAATATTAAAAGATTATATTCTGTGCAAAGCAGTCACCTAGTAAAAACAATTAATTTAAGATACACAAATATTCAATAGTATTAGAAGTGTTCAAGAACAACAAAATCTCTGAAGAAACAGAAGCCAAAGACAAAGGAATTGGAGCTAGAATAAGCTGAAATGCTAAACCAGCTTTTGACAGAAACAGACTATTCCACAGGTGCATTGTGAGTCTTTGCTTCATTCCAAATTTCAACTACTTCATTCAAAGCTGAAAAACCAACTGGGATTTTAAAAGCCAGGAAACCTTATTTTTCTCTTACAATCCATGAATAAAAATGAGGTGAGAGGCTGAGATCCAGATTTAAAATCTCAAAGTCCATGGAAACAAGAAACAATCAGTTCAATTCACTACTACAGATAAAACTGTATTTACTAAGTCAATAGGTTTCAAATTAGAAACATATTTTAGGAAAGTAATTTTCTCTTCCATAAGAATGTTAAAGGCATTTTATTCTACTGGGGTTTTTTTCCAACACTTGTTTTATACACAAATAGCACAACCATGTATAATAAATGCTTACACTAACATTCTTTAAATCTTGGGAAATGAGAAAACATAATAAATGTGAATTAAACCACACTACTGATCAAGTGCTTTGCCCCATCAGAAAAAGGGGATACTGGTAACATACAGTTAGCAGGGGATACTGGTAACATACAAACCTTTAAACTGTTTTAATTACCAAAGACAACCAATATTACCCTGACAAAACCAAACCTAAACAAAATGAAAAGAAGATTAAAAGTAACTGTTTTCAGATTTTCCAATTTCAATTATAGTCAGAAGCATTTATATCAAACTTCTTCTGTGCTGTTTTTCTTTACCTAGAACCTGGAGGAAAAGGGAATTAGCTACAGTGCTTGGAAACTAAAGGGTGCAGGATTTCATTTTCTTCTTTTAAAATATATGGCAGCATGGAGCTGACAGTGCAATTTGCTAGTTGACATCACTGTCTCCATTAGCTGAACTCGAAATAAATTAGAAAGAGCTCATTTCTGGTTAAAGACAAATCTAATCACTTTCTCATGGTATGGGAGCAGTATTTTCACTCCGTCTTTTGGCAACAAGGCACGGTGTCTAGGGGGGACGATAGAGGGAATTTCCCCAAAACTGAATTATGTCAGTAAAGTGACAAGAGAGGCGCTAGTCTGCCTGCTCCATCTGAGGCCACAGAATGCATTTGCTTTAAAGTCCTGGGGTGGGAGCATAACTACATAGATTGTATAGTGAAAAGACTTCATCAAGTTGCTTTCAATTAAGTCTTTTACTGTTACAAACTTATTTTCTGTTTCCCTAAGAGAAATGAGCAAGGAGTTCAAAGGGCCTATGTAGGCTTCAAGGAGGTGTTTTCTGCCGCAGTAAAGTTGTCCAGGTGAAGTCAGAACACTTCAAATTGATGGTATGGGCCAGATGCGTAGTTCAGCTGGCACTTGGATTCAAAGAGTTTGACATTAGTCGATGTGAGGAGACATGTTGAGAACCATTTAATGTAAAATAAAGGCAGAAACTAATGTTTTACTTTTCTTTTCCTTTATAAACATCTGACAAACTGCTGCAGCTGTGTTTATCAGCAGAAGCAGAACTAGCTTAGCCAGCTTTGTAATTACCTAAAAACTTGTATCACTGGCTCAGTTAATTTGATGCATACCTGATCCCAGTCTGAAGGTCTATGTTTTAACCAGGCAGTTACATCACTAAAGCAAAATGTAAGTTGCTTAAGAATGGAAATGGCATGTTGTGTTACAATGTAGGTGTTCTCAAGCAAAGCCACAGTACTAAGATTAAGGCACTAACTTTTTCCCAGTTACTTTGCCAGTTCAATCAAGCTTGCCTCCACCAAGATTCACTTCTGTGTTAATATTGATTGGCATAAAATTTGAACATATTTTTCTGTTGTACTCTCTATTGGCACTTATTTAACAAGAGGTTTTCCTCACAGTTTTGATCTGTGATAGCATGTAATATTATACAGTTTATTTACAGTTCCACCATCTCCACTGAAAATTTTCAGTATCTTCTTAAGATAAAGTTATTTCTATTCAAATGAAGAAAGTCCATTCAGACAACTCCCTGGTAAGGCAGAATAAAAAACGCCACCGCTTTTACTGCAGATGTATCATCTTCAGATATGTTGCTGAGCCATACATATGGGTATATATCATATCTAATTGCTTATTACAATCATATATGAATAAATTTTAACAACTCTTAGTTATCAGGGAAAAGCAAACAACTTATAAAGCCTAATTTGTTCACAAACCAGAATGAGTTACCTGAAAGGTATGAAGCTGATCCTGTTTGGTTATGCTGATATAATTAGCTTCAGTTGCCTGAGCTCTGATACCATATTAGGTAGTAAAAATGTTGCAAAATGGATAAGAGTGTACTGTTATAAAGACATTTGTGTCCATGACCTCCTCAGGTACCAGTGACCCTGTAGATGTTCTGGCAGTTGCCAGTGGGTGGCCACCACCGTCTTCCAGCTACTTGCTCACAGGATCAGCAAAAGAGGAAACTGAGGACACATGGAACTGTACCAAAGCTAAATGCAGTATGACTGCAGTAGAAATCTTTTTTTTTTGGCTAAGCCTTTTCCTTTCTGCATCGCCGTAAGACCCAAGTACATACTATAATCACAGAAGAGCAATAATCACAGAATAGTCTGAATTGGAAGGGACCCACGAGGATCATTGAGTCCAGCCCTTAAGTCAATGAGTCATACACAGATTGAGTCCATGACCTTGGCATGGTTAGCGCCATGCTCTGATGAATTGAGCA
This sequence comes from Ifrita kowaldi, assembly GCA_013398055.1. Classification (NCBI taxonomy): domain Eukaryota; kingdom Metazoa; phylum Chordata; class Aves; order Passeriformes; family Cinclosomatidae; genus Ifrita; species Ifrita kowaldi. The sequence goes on along the minus strand of VZRS01013365.1, from coordinate 262,871 downwards.
AATCCCAAAGGAGCTATGGCTGCTCCCAGCATCAGGCATTTTGCAGACACTGCACAATACCAGGCATTAACTTCCATTATGGTAGGAGATGGCTCAGCAATAGAACTGCTTTGGGGCACAGGATGAAGGAACAGAAGAGCGTACCTGAGAGCACCTGAGTGATGCTCTCTGTGAACTTCTCCTGCTCACCTTCTGTCCTGCCCCCACCAAGCTTTCTTTCCACTCAGAATCATCTTTCCTCTCATCCTCCTTTACAGAAACCTATGCATTGGCCTTCCTCAGACTCAAGGCTGAGCAGATGAAACATCTAAGTCAGAAAACTCTGGCTTACTGAAGTTCATACAGCAATAACTTAAGCAATGTAAGTGCCTCACTCTCCCATTCACCTTCAGTACCATGCAAGGGGGCTTCCTGCACCTTGGGGTTCCACAGGTTGACAGGAATGCGTTGCAGTGAGTTGGAAACCTAGTCAGCTTGCTAAGGAAGGTTTGCCCAGCCTTTCCTGGGAACACCACAATGGTCACAGCACTCAGAAGTGGTGACACGGCATCTTACCTAAAACTGTATGACTGAACATGTCTACAACTTGTTTGGAGCCAGATGCAAGTGAGAGCAGAAGTTTTCTTTCCTGGTACCCAGAGACAGATCCTTTTTCTCCACTATCCAGCAGAGAACAATAGAAATGCTTTCAGCTGGACCGTAAAAGGGAGACAAGGAGCAGAAGTATCTGGGAACATCAATCCTGCAACATCTGAAAGCACATGGGAAGGTTAAAGTCATCTCCAGCTGGGTACAAAGGAAATAAACCCTACATACTCAGTTCAGAAATACAGATAGGTTTGTGAAACAGCAGTCAGAAGTGACAGCAGTATTTGCTTAATCCCAGAACCTGTGTAGCTCAGGTATGTACACCTAAAGCCAGGTTATTGTGGTTTCGTGGCCTGCATCTGAGGCAGTAAGCATTCTTCCATCATCTTCACATAAAAAAAAATCAGGCCATGCTTGAGCTGAAAAAGAAATGCCTGTGACACATTCTACCAATTAATGTCTTTATTCATTTATTTTTTTTTTAAATGTGGTACTTTCTTGCACTCACCACTACACGACTTGACGTGTGGACAGGGTCCACAACTGACGTCACACTGGTCTAACAATCAGTGAACCATCACACTTCAATTTTCAGTGTTTTGCCAAGCATGTAACTACTAAGCCTACAAACCCTGCAGCACTGTAATTATGCAGTAGCAACAATATAATTATAATTGCATTAACCAAGCAGGGGCAGTTCTGGGGAAGAAAAGAAAGGCAAAGAACCATCACTGTGTAACAAAATGGTAAATACAGGATTCAACAACGTAAGTGCAACACACAGTTATCTATCTTCTCTCCTTCAAGCAGAACATGCTATAGCAATCCAGAAGACCTCACTAGAACTGACTTTAAATACACTCAGTTCACTGTATTTAATACATATTTCAGAGTATCTGGTTAAGCAGACTTATTTTCTCTTTCCCTATTTAAAAACAGTCGTTTTAAGACAGAAAAATGAAAACTTGACCCTTTGGTAAACACTGTAGAAGCTAAAGGCTGGACTTTCAAAAGGAGTCAGCACCCCTAAACTCCCTTTTCACAGCTGCTGAGCATTGAGAATATTGGAAATTTACCATAGGGCTATTATTTCCAATTGCAAAATTAAGCACTGCATCTGCATCTGAATTGAGAGGTAAAAGCTGGAGGATCTAATGATGCCGTGTAATATGGATTTATTGGTTTAACCAATGTTAAACCAAGTTTCTTAGAGGTTTTGTACTCAACAGTGCTCCTGGTTTTGCTCTCATTTATACCTTTGATTTATGTTTCTATATTCTGAGCACAGCTTTGTCAAAATTCTTGAATGCTCTCTTCAGCACATATACGTGGTAGTTACAAGCTTTGTAATCTCTAACACTTATCACCTCAAGAAACCTCAATAAACAGAGAAAAACAAAGTCTTGGTGGTTGAAACGTGCTTTAACTGATATTCAACAATTTTAGAAAATTTATTAGAGATCTTTTTGAAAAGATCTCATCATTTATTAGATAAATATATTATTAGAATCATCCACCTGGCTAAACAGGAACATCATTATTAAATATTAATCATGTTATTTTGTATTTTTAATGAGAGTTTTAAGCACATTTTTGCTCATCTGTTTTCTAAAGACCTAACAAAACATTCTGAATCTTGTGCTACACTACCTCTGTGAGATGAAAGAAACAAACCAGCTAACTCTTATGCTACTAGGCAGACATTTTCAGAGAACGCATCTCAAATATACATTAGAAATGTTCTTCACAAGCCAAAGGCAGGTCCCTAGAGAAACATGAGGAAAGACAGAGTTGCCGTGCCATTTATCCAGCCCTTTCTCCTTATCTCACTAGTTATGTCTCAGAAACAGTAACTTAATTAATTCTGCAGTGTCAATCAACAATAGCTATGGACTTGGGCGGAAAAGTGACCTTGACTTAAAGAAAACTTAAAGCATGTATCTTCACATTGAAGACCTTCAGTTCTGTTCCACAACCCTGTCAGCAAAGTCACTTGAAACAAACAAAACTGAGAGCACTACACAGTGAGTAGGTGAGGATTTCAGCTGTTTCAGGTGAATAAAGAGGAAGTGCTTTAAGAAAAGCCTTCTGGGAAAGTGACATCTTTGGTGACTCAGGTACCTCAGAGACACCTCTGTTCCCCTGAATTCAGCTGAGAGTGTTTGATGAGAGGACCTCTCCTGGTCTGGAGAGAGTAGCAGCGTTCAGTTGCTAACATCTGTAGGGACCGAAGAGAAAACGCTGTGTCTGAAACAGGTGAGGCCCTGGCCAGCTCAGGCTTATCCCTGAGCAGCAGCAGGAGAAATAGTATGGACACCCAGCAGAAGGTAGCCAAGTCCAAGGCATCAGAAATAAGAGATGCTGGAGGCAGCTCTTTGACAAAAGAACCATGGTTAAAGACCATTGAGTAATTGGAAATGTGCAGGGGCTGTGAAGACATTTGACTTAGGAAAACAGACTGAGACTGCAGATCCAGACTACCCCTTTTATTTGTGAAACCCAGAATGTTACAGATCTGCCCCATGCTTACCCACTGGATATGATCTTCTCTTAAAATATGTCTATAAACAAAGTTGCAGCCTCATTTTTCAGTTCCCTGCTAAGTGTCTCTGCCCTTACACATTCACTGAAATCCAGAGCATGCTTGTAATGCAGGCACAAGGCACCTCTTCACAAAAATGTCATTCAGAGGTGCAGAGAAGCTCCTTTAGACCTTTATATCCAAAATAAAGACAGTTAAGGTCCAGGACAGCTATCCAATGCATCTACTTCTCATTAGCTTTATGGTCTGTTCTGTTTTCTTACAAGCAATGAAAAACTGTGCCATGTTTGCTTTTCTGCTCTTACTTTTTTCATTTCCTATATTAAACAAAAACAAACAACAAATAAAAAACAAGGTGGTGAGAAAGAGACAGCAAAAAATAAATGTAGTAAGAAGTACCCAAAACATAGTATTCTAGCAAGAAAATAACCCACTCACAATGAACCTGGACATCTATGAGCTGAAGGGTTAACAAATCTGTTTCTAGCCTTACTTTCCCCAAACAGATGTTCCACACAACATTAAACAGGGGCTGGAAAGAGGGGGGAGGCAGAGAACGAACTTTGGCGCAATATGGAATTTTTAAAGGCATTTCCTTCTCTGTAAGAGCCAAAAGCTGTGATCACTTAAGTCTTTGCTTTTTTAAATACATATTAATTTTGTAGCTTTTGCCAAACTAAATGAATCCAGTCCTTGAAAGCCTTTTTTTAAAAAAAAAGAAATCATAGTTTCCTCAGTAATACTTGAAGTCGGAGTTTTTTCCAAGAATGTCACCAAAAATGTATATGAATTTCTCTCTCTCAACAATGAATTCTTAAGTGTTCAGGTGTGTAACACTGTTACAACAGTAACTTAGTGTAACATCTTAAAACTTTCATATCTAAATAAATTCATTTCACCCAATAATTATAAAATTTCTTTATTGTTTGGGGTTTTTTTTTTGCTTGTTGTTTCATTTGTTTTGATTCATTGCCTGGGGTTTTTAACTGGGTTGGGTTGGTCGATTATTTTAACTTGCTAAAGATAATACCAAGCAATGCTAATACAGGTGCCCACTCTGAAATTCAAATGTTACTTATGAGTATAGAGAAATATTTAAAAACTTTATTAATCTGCATTGGGGAGTATTTTTCTTAAAAAATAATTTAGAAGTTGATCATGTTTCCAAACACCGATCCAGTTTTCTGACCACACAGATGTACGATACACCTTACTATTTTTTTATGTGAAGCCCTGAAATTAAGTATGAATGATTCAGGAAAGTAGATTCCCAAATGAAATATCTCTTTCACTCCTGAACAGCTATAATATATTTCTAAAAACCAGAACTTCAAAATGTTAATTATGTTAAAAATATTTAAAAATCAGAATACTGTTACTTGCAAACTAACAGTGTACCTCAGAGGCCCTTGTTATAAGAGAAGTTTCTCATTTATTGCAGTAGTTATACATTTGCTGAACTAGACAAATTACAAGACTTAGAAGGAAAAAATTCACAATAAATATGAAAGATGTATATACATTGCACATTGGTATCATTTTCCATGTTCTGCTTTCTCACCTCCAATTTTATGCCTTTTACACTTAAGAAAATTAATCCTGAAAAACACTAGCCAAATTTAACAGGCATAATGGGAGGCAGGTGGTAAATGAAAACAATGCTGATAAATTATGGATGATGTGATAAAAAATTCTTGCTAGGTAGGGCCCCACATTTTTGGGGGGGTTGAGTGTTCACTGTAGAAACATCATTTAGTAAACTAAAGTAGTAAATTAATTGTAGTAAACTGGACTGTAGAGATGTAGAGAGAATGTAGAGAATGTAGAAAAGAAACAATAAAAATTAGTTAAATACTCTGAAGAAAAACTTAGATGTTCAAAACAACCAAAATCAAAGTAGTGTTAGATTATTCCAATTTAGCGTTTGTGAGGCTCCTCATGTAAGTGGGGAATCCCAATGCAGATACCACCCACACGTAGAGCAGGAACCACCATATCACTCTGTGGTTCTAACACAGAAAAGGAATCCATCCTGGGAAACAAACAGGAATTCTTCTTTTGCACTGTGTAATGCAATGGTTGATCCTTTTCAGACAGCTTTATTTTTAATTAATTCAATTCCAAAATATTAATGGAATGAAATTTTCTCTTATTAATTTGTCTAGAAACTATGCTTTCATCTCTCTTAATCAGTTTGTTGGATGTTGGGAATTGATTTGTGTCCCAGGCTTTGCCACCAACAAATGAAGTATTTTGTCTCTTTTGTAAGGTCAAAGAGTAAAGAGCATTTATTTCTCTTTCTCTCCCTATATGCTTGATTTGGTTAGTCACTGTATATCCAATAGCAAAAGTCATAATAAACAGAAGAATTATCAGACTCTCAGTAAATTGAAAGTAAATTGTGGTTTTTTGAATGCTACATAGGCAAGCACACCAATAAATGCTCTGAAGATCTGTTATGCTACAACTTCCAGCTTTCTTTTAATGCAAACTTTTATCAGAAACCAAGGCACTGAAGACAGTGATGAACGTCCTGGTTGTATACAGCAAATACTTATAATAATAAATAATATTAATAACTAAAATCAACAATATAATAAAATAATCTCTACTGACTTGTCAGTATATGGGACACCAAAGTTCCTGATGCTGTAGTGCTACTTCAAATACTACAAGAATAACAAGCACAAGCTATAGATCGGGCAGATAGTGATTAAATTAAGTCCTCAGCGTCAGATTTGCATTAAAGTTACATACTTTCTAGAAACATAAGTAGCATACTCTGAAAACAGAAGCCATTTGACTATAATGGAAGCACCAAGCCTGAAGTCAAGATAGAACTAGATCCATACTCACAACAGGGAAACTTTTACGTCCAAATCTTGAGAAAGCAGGCACTACAAAGCCAGAATTTCTGGGACTCAGCTAAGAGACGGTTGTGTTCTCTTCTTCTCAAGCTCTTGTATGCCATTTTTCTGTCACTACCTCAGACCTGAAGGAAATGGTGGCCTTTGCTTCTTCATATGCATCACACATGATGAAAAATAACAGCCAGGAAAGAAGGAATACCCAAAACTCATATTTCTGATTGAAAGCATACACTCACAACTTCTGTAAAATAGGAGACATACTACTTGCCTTTTAACTGTAAGGAAATTCAGCCCAAATAGTAAAAATTTTCATCAAGCATAGAATAAAATGACCCCCACTAAACAGCAGCTTGAATCTCTCTCTCAAAACCTTTTTTTCTGTTAAGCATGTGTAAGGAACTTTGTACTTTCTGGTGAAGAGAGAGGTAGCTGAACAAATGTCAAACACCATTAAGAGCTGTTTCAAAATCTCTAATCATCCTGAGATTTCAGAACTGGTTCTGTAGACACCAAAATCATGGGGCTGGATGGCTGCTCATAACAACACCCTATATTCTGAGTACCTGGTTTAAAAAAAAATTACTGGCAATGAACTATGATGTTTTTCCAAAAGCTAATCAAAATAGTCCTCAGAATATATTGGGCATCGCTAAAAAGTAAATTTCAAAAGTGTTGTGGCAAAGGAATAGTAAGTATACATCTATATTTTGCTCATGATTTCACATGAAAAAAACAAAAAAACCCAACAAACCAACAACAAATCCCCCAGTCACTGAACAGTGAATAAACTGCTATTTACATGAAAATTACTAGAAACTTGTCAGTCTTTTATTTTTCCATGTTCTGTTTACACAAACATGATCCTTCTGGAGCAGAACAGTTCACAGGGGAAGAGAAAATGAACTATGCGTTCAGTGCTTTAAGGCTGTGATGTCAGGGCCCTGCTGTGTGCAGGCCAACATTTGTATTACAGCCATTACTTATTCTTGCTAAGTGTCAAGTAACACTGAAAAGATAAAAGAACTACGGAAGATTTTTGAATTCTCCTCAAATTTCCAAACACAGACAATGCACGGATAGAAAGTAGAGTGTCCTTTTTAATTCTTAGCAAGGCAACTGTTTTTTCCAAAATCTTTTTCCTCTCAGCATAAACTGTTTTCATTGAAATATTTTGGGGTGCCCGCTGCCTGTAGAGCAGCTGTACTTTGTCACAGTGCGATACAGCAGACCTGCTTTGACAGAGAGCAGGGTTACTAAGCACTGTCATTCATACATGCTGAACCAGAGCAGGAGATCAGTCATTTCTGAGTCCATTCCCTGCTCTTTATAAATATTTCCATGTGTTTGCAATTAGTTAGTGGGCTATTCTGGCAGCAAAGGTTATTGAAGGCTGTTTTCCAGAAGTGGGTTGTTTCTTTTTTCCTGGTCTGTACAACTAAAACCAAACCTTAGCATGTTAAATAATAACCCAGCCAAACAGTAGGCTCCTGTACATATATATCAAAAAAAACCCCTTAATGGAAGAGTTTATCTGCCTTCCCTTGCAAAAACTGGATGTGCTTTAGATCCAGAGGGCTGCAGAATGCAATTGTGTAGCTTTTAGCAAACTGTGACAAGGAACAGAAGCCTCACACAGCAGAAAGAAGATTTCTGAAACATGGTTTTAGCTGCTGTAGTGTTTACAGGCCATTGAAACAGAGGAAGGATTCGACCCCTGCTGATCTGAAATTGCATTGCATTAATTGTTTCATTAAGAAATAAAGTTATTTAAGTACTGCCCTCCAAGACATGTAAGTATTTGCTCAATTAATGATGCATTAGAAGTTACATCTCAGAAAATACATTCATTTGTGCCTGATAGAAGTGCAACCTACATCTTCCTGGAGTAAATCAACACAGCCTTTAGAAACACGTCACATGACATACCACACATACATCAAAATACTGATTATTGTTTTACATTAGATATTAACTTCTCTATCAACCCAGCTGTGTCTCATAAGTAGTTTCTTTTATGAACAACAGTGGAATAATACATAGCAAATATTCTCAACCACATACAGTATTCAGGACTATTCATAATATACCACTACAATACTAGAGAATGTGTTGGATTCAGAACTAGCACTGACTAAAGAAATATAACAAGATTAAGTACCTTTGTAAACAATGCTTGCATTTCAGCAGGCTGATTCTATTCCTCAGTGAAATTAAAACCATAGTGCTTACTTTAAAATCCTTGGATACAAAAGGTAAAAATAAACAAAGTGCAGAGTAAAGGGCTACAGTCTAAGAGAAAGGTCTTACGGGATTACTACATTACCATCCAAACCACCCTTTGTGGTCTATGTGGCTTGTGAATTTAGTACAGCAAGAACTGAACATGTAGCATAAAATACGGGTTTCTTAATCTAACCTAACCACATGACTGATACTCTCATATCAGAGAGTACAGTCCTGCGATGGCCAAGAGCATCCAAAGAGAATTAGAATAAACCTAATTTGACAGCTAATATAAACCCCTATTTCTTGTCCAAATCATCCTATTATTATAGTCTGCCTTCACTGCAATTCAAAGTATTGTCTTCGCTGCAATTCAAAGAAAGGTAATTTAGTCAATAATAAGCCTCAGATACACAGTCAGTAGTAGCAGAATTAACTCAAGTGATTTTATTTGTTACAAGAACCGCTTATATATGTAATAAACCCTACCATTTTCATTTGTTATAGAAATTTGAGGGAATTTAAAATATACGAGACTAGGAAAACCTGTGCTGGTGGAACTATCAAGGTCAGGACAAGTCCAACACGTTTCTCCTTTCATACTCATACTTACAAGCAAGGCAAGAAACAAGTAATCACAAGGAGAATAAAACAGGTTGTTCTTGTACAGCACCACTGATACATAGGCACTTTAAAGACGAAGATAATGAGAACAGAGTCAAAAGAGTTGACTCTGAAAAGGTCTTTCACATTGAGTTACAATCAGGAGAATTACTCACAAGACTACAAAAAAGTCATGTTATGGATTAGGTTTCAAATTAGGAAAATGTCAGAATTAGCTAACACACAAGAAGGATGAGAAATAGGCTGGATGAAAGGGAGGAATCTAAAATGATGAAATCTTCAAGCATACCGCATTGGTACATTAAAAAAGACTGTTTAAAGGGAAAATCATTAGATGATTCTCAAATTCCATAGCTACACATAAACCATAACCGATTACATTTAAACCATATCTCCATATTATATATTTAATACAGATATGTTAAAAAGCAAGCCTACCATCTAGTCTTCTTCAGTGCCTGGAAGGAAGTAAGAGTTTCATCCAGAAACCAAATGCAATCTAATTTTTCCAGTACCGACTCAAATACCGACATAACCTTACAAGATATTTTGGTTTCAAGATACTTTTACCATTGGAGAATGAAATAGTCTGATAGTAGCTTCCAGGAATTCAGCACAATTAAAGCCAGGCACAACCAAAACCAGGACTTGGGATTGTTAAGAAACCAGACCATAGGTGAACTTTCATTCCAATTGGCCCTTCAATTTCATCTCCAATATTTATATTATTAAGTACAAGAGGAACAGACCTGACTAGAAATATAAGGACATTAGGTGGAATTGTATTTTTAATAGTATCCACTGTTGCAATTTTTTAAAAAATGCTTTGATTACATAATGAAGGAAAGAAAGAGAAAATCAAAGTAAGTCCCTCGTGCACAGAAAGATCAGTCAATACCTATCAGACATTTACAGTCCTAGTTTACCAAGACTGAAAGTACTCTACAGAGAAGTGAAAATATGTATTGCCAGTTCGGTACAGGATTCAACATTTCTGCTTTCATTAAGCATTTCTGCTACAAACCATTTCACCATTGTGCAGGAAACTAGTTGAAAATTTCTGTCTCAAAATATTCCAATCACCAGCAACTCTGTCTACACAAGGAGGTTTGCTTTATAAACAGATAGCGTAGCTTAACTATAACACTCTGACCTCTGAAGTCAATTCAAGCCTCACTGGAATCCAGCCCAGCATCTCATTCATAGTTGACTGTTGTGAAGGAATGCTTGCAATATGAAGGAGTAAGAGCAAGCAAGCAGATAAAAGGTAGTAGGCATGGCCAATAACATGATTGCACAGCATACTCTGCATTCATTTTGAATTTCCTATCTGAGATACAGTTGTGGTCTTCAACAGCATTTGCCACCTTTAATTCACAGTTGCAAAGAGATGTAAATGTGTGACAGATCACAGGCATTCATCTCTCTGCCAATGGAGGATTACTTCATATAGTATGTTTGCTGGTATTTATCCAACTCAGATTTATGAGTTCCAAGAAATTGAAACTCCTATGAGAAACTATTCCTGACAGAAACAGAAACCTTCCGATGGTACAATGCACTAAACTGACAGTAAAAAAAATCAAAAAAGAAAAACAAAAACCCAAACCAACCAAACCCAAACCCAAACTAAGTTTATTGTTATTTTTCATTATTTTATCACACCCCTTATCATCGGTGATGCTTACACCATTTAAGCATTTCTGTACTTTCACCTTCCTATGCCGTCCTCACTTCCTCTAGTTACTCACACCTGGCCAATCCTCTTCAAGCATTTGTACACAAATACACAGATCTGATTGTTTTTGCTGCTTTACTTCAAGTTCCTTTCAATTCATATTAATATCTCTCTATTAATGGCACATTCACACCCGCAACAATCTTGCCAAATATTTTCCCACCTCATAATGGGATTGTTTCACACAGCAATCTCTCAGGGCAGTCTGCTTGCCAGCCCAGCCCTTCTCAAGAACATTCAGAGACCTTTCCTTCTGAAACCATGCTGTTTTAAATCTGTGTTTATCTCCCCTATCCTGACCTCTTTTTGTCACTGTGACTATGGCAGCAGCGTATCGGTTTATCCAGCCATGCTGTGACTTAGGTCAGGCGACTAACCAGGCTAAAAATAGCACAGCAAAAGATTAAAAAGTTATTTTTAATGCAAATCAGTCTTCCAATCCAGTTCACTACACGACTGCACACCCTGTTGCACCAGTTGATGATGTGATGTCTAGAAACTGGAACAAGCAGCGGAAAGCAGTGGCTGTAGTGCAGAATAGCACTGCCAGAAAAGGATCTGGCCATGAAACTACACAGTCTTCCTGTGAAAAACATCTTGCCAGGGAGTGCCTGGAACTGCACTTCATCGCCTGCCCAGTGAGTCCTGTGCTGTGATGAAGTGCAAAGAAATACTCATGGTGTAAGTGAGATACTGGCAAAATCAGGTCTATTTTTATTCTCCATTCCAAATAAAGCAATGTGTATCTTTAAAAGTAGAATAAGGCAGTATATTTTAACCACCAGTGAAGTTACTGCAAGAATGTCTATCCTTCCTTTCCACAGAATATTTTCCTGTCATTTCAGCTATGTTCATGCAAGCAGGATCACTGATACGATGGCTTAGAAATAGCTCAGCTTTGAGAAAAGTCATTCTTCGTTTAAAACCTCATCTTTTAATAACTGAGATCTTCAAAACGAAACAAAAACCTTGAGGAAAAAAAACCAAAACCAAAACAAAACTACTATTTCCCATGGATTGTTTAAGAAAGTTATATATTTATGTAATTTGTGATCCAACTGTCTATGGATTGTGTTGGATACAGCAAACCTTTGGCAGAGATTATCTTTCCAGTGACAGGACACCAAAACTATAATAACTCATGCTGGTTTAATTAATTGCAGTAAATAAAACAGAACTTGGTCTGAGAAAAACCTGAGCACCTAGAGGTCTTCACTTTTCTCTCATTGCTTTAAGGTTAAAAATATAACCTGAAGTTACACAAAATACAAATTTTCTGTCAGAAGGAAATGTCACCTGCACACATTCTCTTTCAGGAAGTAGCCAGTTGCCAGCCCCCTTTCTGCCTCATGTCCTCATCTGGTAGGATGGCAGCTACTGCATTAACACTGCCTGCCACGCCTCTCATCCCTTGTGCTGCATTCCTCTCCTCTTTTCAGAGCTCTCTAGCTACTATATTCTCCATTTATTAGTCACCATTTTTTAGTTTCTTTCTGCTTTCCTTTCACTCTTTGCAACATATTGTTCTGGATTCTCATAAACTCTCAGCTGCAGTGCCCTCTTGAGAATTCCTTCTTCTTCCTCCACATCCTTCCAAATGAAGGTCAATGCTCAGAGCCTACTTAACCACCCCAATTCTCAATGTAACTGAACGTGTTGTCTGTCCTTCACACTTGCCAGCCGAAAATATAACCAACATATTAAGTATCATCTTTATGTAAAAAGCTGAGTATTTTTTACTCCACACCATGCAAGTTAGCAATTTTACAGGTAACAGAATTTTATTGTTTAGCATTCTTTCACTTATGGACAATTTCCTCTCTCCACTTCAGGCCCTCAAAAGGTAGTGACTGATTTTTACTTCTGCTACCATAAGTGTGTATCTTCATTTCATTACTGTGACAATGCATTTCACTTTCTGCAGTTGAGAAATACCAAACTTCCACTGTGACTCAGGGAACTTTATTACACACTGATACAACCTAACTTCCTTGACAGGATCTTTGAAAACACATATTTATCAGGAAGAGAATTTCAAGGAATTTCAAAGTAGACAATTATAAGTAAATTTAAACAAATATTGATTTTAAATCTTGCAGTGGGATCAAAAGACTTGTTTTAGTCCAATGTCCAATTCAGTGATGTCCAAAGCAGAGATTAAAAAGGACAGCACTACAGGAACTCTCAACCTGTACAAAAAATATATGATCAGCTTGATCAACACATATGAAAGACGAATATCCATGAACTAAAGAACTCCATTTTGCACCAGCTGAAACAACTGTCAGTTTTGATCCAAGCACAGCACACAGCAGTATCTTGCCTGCCAGGTAGTAGAGACATGACATATATCCTCACCCACCCAAAGATGACAGAATATTATGGAAAGGGCTTCATGATTATTCAGTACAAAGTAGACATAAAAATATGCCTGTACTTGTTGCAAACCTCTGTTATTATGTGGAAGGCAAATGCTATGAACCTAATGATGTGCAGATAGAATCATCTAGTAAAGATCTAAACATATCACACTGCTGACAAATCTGGATTAAAAACATATTGCAATGGCTTCGCTGGTGATCCTGCAGATGTAGCTTCTTCACTTTCTTTGGTGCTCCTTGTTCCATGTTTTGACAATGCTCTTAAGAAAACCTGAAAGTTCTCATTGTACGTGGCCTCTTACTTGTGCACTACAAAATTCTGCCTGCTCTATTATTATATTTACGTTAACAGAGAAAGTGAAAATCTGCTCTGCAGTTTCGGCAGCATTACCTGCATTCCAGGCAACTTCTTCGCTTTTCTGAAGGACATGAGGAAAGGAAAACAGCAATTCAAGAAATAGCAGGCTGAGTCTTCAAAGCACTATTTCAAAAGACAAAACAGAGCCACAGCACAACAAAACCCTTACTCTGATTAAATTTATTTTGGTAATCATTACTCCTTCCCTTCCTTTTCTGAACAGGATGAATGGCAGTAAGGCTCTGCAATTCCCCTGCGATGCAGACTTGGACACTATAGGAAGGGAAGTTGCATTCTTTGTATGATTCATATTACGTTTGTGTTTACAGGAAGCCAGCCATGGAAAGATAGGTGCTACATAAACATAAGCAGAACAAGAGGCTCAGCTCAACCTGAACACCTGGGGATACAGTCTTCTCTAACTAAGTCTGGTGTGACTGACAAGAGGAGCCTTACACTAAGCAAAGGGGAAAAGGTTGAGGTATATCTGCAATTTCTATACCTACAATAAAAGGTAAGTTTACAATAAAAGGTAAATCTGGCAAGTAGGAGTACAGCAATAATAGTAAGAAATAGAAAGTGGAGAATATAAAGCAAGGGGAAAGTCCTAATATGAATGAGAAAAGCAATCAGGTATGCATAAGAAGTAATTCACAGGGCTGTGTCTTATATAGCTAGGATTTAGGGTGTAAACAATCAGAAGTTACCAAAACGTGATCAAGGAATTTCCATTCCTTGGCTTCATTAATAGGCAAGACTTCAGAACAGATTTTTAAGGAAAGAATAATTAATATGCAGATCAATTGAAAATTATAACAGGATCTATAATAATTCTATCAGTTTTACCAAGCAGCCTTTTCTAATAACAGCATTTTATAGACAATCTCCTAGCTTTTCTTTAGTAAAACATTTGACATATGGAAATTTATATTCAGTGTCAGATGAATGATGAGGTAACACAAGAGAAAGATGAAAAAGAGATGGCAATAAGTAACCGAAAAATTTAGTGGCAGGAGATCATTAGAGAGATCCAACACGGACTGGTGCTTGGTCCAACCTTGCTTAATATTTTTAGTGGTAAAGCTGAAAGAAATATCATAAATTTGATGCTGAAATCTTTTAATCACAATGCACAGCGATGGAACCATAAAATGCCTAAGAAGAAAGACCTTGAGGTCTGGATCAGAAAAATTGAATGAATCAGTATCAAAATCATGAGATCAATGAATTACGGAATAACATAAAATTTTGTTGTTTATTGGGAGCTCATCATTTAATCCAGCTAAGGACTGGTCTGAATGCCCTAGTAATGCAGATATAAAACAGGAAAATAAAATTCTTAAACATATCAGGTGAGACACTGACACGCTGCAGAACAACTAGCGGTTCTATAGAGGTCCTTGAATTTATGTCATATACATTAAAGAATGAAACAGAAAATAGAATAGATGCAGAAAAAGGAACTGAGAGACAGTACTTACAGAATACATGAAAACCAGATTTTCTTAGTTTCCCATAGCAAAACAAAACCAAAGAGAATTCGTGTCTGGTCTTCATGGAAAGTTCAGGGAAAATAAGCCCACAATGAAAAGTAACTGCTTGCACAAAAATAAATAGGTAAAATGAGGAGTCGATAAACTTCTCCTCAAAAGTGAAGATTCCTACCTGCTAAAGCAGTCAAATCCTTAGTCTTTCCAATGGGAGTAGCAGAGGCAAGAAAACACGAGCTGTTTTTCATACAGACTTTGATAAGTTTAAAGAAGGGACTATATGGCACAGTACCTTCAACAGCAGAAAACTGCTCAGTGATGCAGAAGGATCCTTATAGTCCTAGGAAACTTTCTTTTTTCCCCTTGGGTTCAACAGCTCATAAAGAATTTGGACTTCTACTCTTTCCATTCCAGCTGATCCCTGTTACAACTTATTGGCTGTGAAAAAGGAGTTCCTGAGACAGTACAGAATATGACCACCAAGAACCACAATGATTAATGCCAGAATGAGGAGGAAATAAGAAGCCAGCAATATGCTTCACACTTCATCCTGCAGATGTGGACTGACCCAAGCAGGATATTCCCCAGATAGATCTTGCCTGACTGAGAAGGTGACGGGTGTGTCACCCCAGCCACAGGGTCCTGTTTCATACGAGACTCTAGAAAAATGCTGCTCTGAAAACAGCACCAGAGCAAAACAGCTGGGGCCAGAGGGAATGTGATTCCCCCTTCCAGCAGCAGCAATATTACATCAGCTTAACTGTAACATCAAATCTAAACACGTGCTGAATGTGGGCTAATTCAGGGCAAGACCAGCTTGTGTGGCTCTGCTCCATGCTTATAGCACTGGTGCTCTGGGGCGTGTCATCTGGAGACAACCAAACACATCTCTGAAAAGTCACAGCTCAGTCTGGCTGAATTTATTAGCTGATTCCAGCACTCCTGGTGCAGACCTACGCAGCACATCTGAGGATAAAAAGCCTTGGCTGGCTTTTGTAATCACTTTTGGGCATGGGGGTGAAGAAGCTAAAGAAAAAGAGTTAGATCCTGTGAATCTCAAGTGCCACTGTTTTCCTCAGCTAGGCCACAGCAAGCACTGCTGTAGAGCATATAGATCATGGGGTTTAGTGTCGTAATAAAATCTGTACACAGGCCCTTCCTCTTCCTAAAAACGTGCAGTTTACCTTTCAGAGAAATGCATCACATAATTCTTAAGCCCATCTATCAAAGCAGCAGTGGGCTTCTGAAATGGACTTACTCATCTGTATTTTCTACATTTTAACATATTTTTTTGTCAAGAGGCCATTTCTGAATTGACAAGAAAGAGATTTCAAAATGAAATGAAACATTTCTCCCCAGTCCCATACTTCATAAAGGCAAAAGCTTTAGATGCAGCACAAGCGTTTACCTAAAATTTCCATTTCTCTTTACTCCCACAAGGCCCAAGATAAACAGTACCCTAATAAAAGTTGATAGCATGGGTTCTGTTCAAGTGAAACCACTTTATAACTTGACCAAGTTTGTTCTCTGCCAGGAAATGATTGCTTTTCCAGTTCAACCCAAGAATGCTGCTCTGCCTTATGTCTTCTGGCAACAACTTCTCTGTTTATGGGTGGGCTAAAAAAAGGAGGATTCAAAGACTAAGTTTAGGTCTCAGATAATGGTGCCAGGATTAAGATTGGGTCCTAGATTTTACCATACCTAACATGCAGGTTTGGGAGGATGAGCAGACAAACAATAAAGTTACAATAAGGTATTGCACAGTACACTACCTTCTGTTTTTCTTCTCCTTATATTTACTTCAGCACATCTCCATGCAAATCAAAATCAGATTTACAATATGAATGAAACCACCAGCAGATCTGATTTTCCTATAGTGTGTTAACACTAGGATATACTGTTTTCTGTCACTTACTTTCTTGTAAGTAAAATCCTTGTACCTTACAGCAGAAGATTCTTCCTGATTTGCAATGCAAAACCAGCACTGTAATTGGCAAATGTGTTGCAATGTACCAAGGCACTTTAATGAAGAGAAGGAAATGGGTTCCTCCCAAAATGGAGTTACTTAAGTAAGTACTGCTGCAGTACACCACACAGCACCCTTGGCAGAGATGTGTGGTGGAACACGCTGCCAGTATTCCCCACACCACTAAGAAAGAGAGTGAGTACTAAAATTAACCTATGCCCTTGTCCTGCACCAAAAAGCAAAGCACCTCAACATTAAGCTACATACTTTAAATGTATCCATAGGAATTGCCCAGGCTTGAGGAGTTATGAAGAAAATCTAATATAGGACAAAGTGTTTAAGTTATACCTCCCTGCTTGAAAGTTTTATGTAATCATCAGCTAGAATAAAAAAATCAATTGTGCTACACAGTCACACCTCATTTATTGTTCGACCTGTACACTAACTTCTTCACTTGGAGAAAAAAATCACTGTTTTTTAAGAATAAAATTCTGTTACAGGCAAAACTGTCTGCAGTTGAGGAATTGTACTTCAATTAATTTATTGCCATGCAGCACAAACCTCTGACCACTGACCTGAACATTGAGAAAAAGGACATAAACTACTACATTTACATAAAGAAATAACTCCTTCCTTCCCCAGTCTCAACTTACCTGATTTTCACCAGAGATTAAGTTCAACCCATTCACATGGATCCAGTGAGGCAAAAGGCAGTATAAGAGGCTGAAGGGGTGCTCATGATAGATTTTGTCTGCTTCTTTGTGCTTAGGGTTTCTGCCGCTATAGGCGGAAGAGTTTGTTTCAGCTTCCCATTATTGTTTCTACCCTTCTGTTCCTCAGTGCCCCTGCCTCACCATAGGTTGTTCTGGTCTGGCTGTGGGCTGCAGTGTCCTGCAGTGTGGGGGTGTCCTGCTCCATGTGGCCCACCTGTGGGCCCCCCAGGAGTGATCTTCCACCACTGCTGCACCCTCCTATTTACAGCCTGGGACATATTTGTGTTCAACCTACCACCCTTACCCCTGCCAAGAACATCTTTAACCCTAGGTAACAGGAGTCAATATCCTAAGAGTCTGGACGTATTTTTATTAGAGAGACTTTTTGGAGCAGAATTTTCTCAGGCAGGACTGCCAGAACAGTTGCAAGAACAGTGATGGCTAACAGAAATAACCATCAACAATACAGCTTGGAAAATATGCATAGATATGTCTAAGCAAGAACAGCAGAGGAGGGGGAAACAGTTTAAATGGAAAAAGGAAAACAAGATTTGGACATATAAATCTAAATGTCCCGATAACTAACTATCAGAAAAACAATTTATCACTGACCCTTTTATATACCAGAATCAACTTCTAAAGTAATTCCAGAGTAGCAAGGCTTACCTTCACAGTCTGAGCAAAAAAACCCAAGCAAACAAGCATAATTAGAGACCTTTCAGCAATTTCCAGTAGCTTCAGCAGGGAAAGCAGGACAGAGTGAGCTTTCCATCCTTACAGCTCTCCAGGTCTCTACTTCTGACTATTCACGGATGAAACAGATGTGCAAATCTATCCCTGGAAAGAACACTTCCTACAATGTAATACAGCTGCAGAAAGACATGAGAAACTATGCCTCATTAACAATTTATTCAGAACTGAGAACACTATTAGAAGTAGTCCAGAGATGCATTAAATCAAAAAGGATCAGAATATCATTATGCTAATCTGTGTCAAATGATGGAATTGACCTGATTTATAACAACTATGTTTACAATGACAGAGTACTCATTTGAAAAAAAAAAAAAAAAAACCAAACAGATTCCTGAAGTAACACAAAGACACAACAGACATTTGGGAGATGAATGTCTAACACACAATTCAAGTGAACTTAAATTGACAATTGGAGGCCTTTATTTAACTTAAACAGTTTACTTCCAAGCCCTTCTGTTTTATTCAACTTGGTAACGCAGCCAAAGTTGGGAAGCCACTCTCATATAGAAGGACTTTTTTTAAATCAAGCCCTCCTTGGACACACATCTGACAGTATCCTGCCTCAGCTGTCACTCGAATTTTTTAATTGTTTGCAACATAAAGCTTTTTATTGCAAATGAAGGACATGGGAAAATTAGCCTTGGGTAAAAAGACCATTTGTAGAAGGAAGACATACTACAGCCGTAACCTAAGGAACTTAGGTTAAGAACATAGGTTCAATAGCAGACAACAGATAGACTACACAAGTATCTTCTGAGAAAGGAAGATGTAGAGACCCAAAGGAGACTACACTGTCAAAAGAATTCATACATTAACTGCATGTTTCTAGAGGGTTTTATATACAGAATAACTAGGCAAAGTGAAATGAGACTTTTCCAAGCACCGGGACAAAAATAACTCAGAAAGTGTACTTGTGGGGGAAACAAAACCACCACAGTAGTCATATAATACATTTTAGAGACATGACAATAAAAGACAGGAAAAAAGAGCATCTCTAATATATGAAGAGCTTTTAAGGTAAAGAGAATATTCAATCTATTATTTAAAAACTCTTAATGGACACAGAAAAAGGTTAAAACTCTATAATCTTAAAATGCAGCACCTTGTAAGGAGATAATGGAACAATATATTTGGAATGTGATGCAGAGGAGGATCTGGAAAGACTTGAAGACAAAACTGAAGAGAAAGAGGGCTGTGAAGAGAAATTACAAGGATTTAAGGAGGAAAATAAGGCCTTATTTTAGACCACTGAAAAGGGCAGCAGATTAGCCACAAGCGATGTCAGAAGCTCCATTCAGGAAACAGTGGTAATCTGATCTGATGACCGTACTAACAATACTAACAAATAGAAATGTTTAGACATTGACTAGGAAAATGATCAAATGTTTCAAAATTATTCAAACAGAGCCTTAGGAAACATGAGAATTTTTAGGTTATTTTTGTTAGACGCTATTGACATTGTGACTAGGTTTGCTGTTGAAAAACTGGACAATATTGCTCCAGATCTTCTCACACTTTGACCACAGGCAACTTTGGTAAAGTCAGAGTCACTACGGAAACCTGTGGTTATAGACATCCTACATTTTTAATTTCAACTTCTTACTGATACATTGTTAGAGCTGCTGGGTGTTCCAGTCAAGCACTGTCATTCCCAGCTATACAGCACTGATCTGTTTTCTGCAGCAAGCAACTCTGTCAGGATATTGCTGCCTGTACACCTAAAGGACTTCCCAAGAATGGATGGAATAATGATTTTTTTGTAAGAAAATTAACTTCTGTAACAATGTATGTATCTACATACTTGGTTTTTTGGGGGGGAGTCATCACATTCATATATTCCTCCCAGCTGAAGGTTGCTCAGATGTCTCAGATGTATCATTTTATGATAGCAGTTTATGATTTCTGTGATTAATCAGTGCGGAAATATACCCAAGATGAGAATTTGTGCTTGGTATGAGGAATATCCTGATGATGCTCAGGTCTATAATTCAGTCATCAAGCCAGTATCCACTATAAACAGTCTATGTCACAGAGTCCATGAACTTCAGCCTAAGAGCAGCTACTCAAAGCCTAGGAAAGAAAGTAGAAAAATAACTGCTCAGAAGGAAAAAACATCCAATAAATTTACTAAGGTACTGCTTGTGCATTTGAGAGGTGCTGGAGTGTGTACAAAAAGCAAAAAAGCTGGTCTGGAGCACAAATCCTGTGAGGAGCAGCTGAGGGAGCTGGGGCTGTTTAGCCTGGAGAAAAGGAGACTGAGGGGTGACCTTATGGCTCTCCACAACTGCCTGAAAGGAGAGTGTAGCCAGGAGGGAGCTGGTCTCTCCTCCTAGGTAACAAGTGACAGGATGAGAGGAAAGGGCCTTAAATTGCACCGGGGAGGTTTAGATTGGATATTAGGAAAAATTTCCTCACAAGAAGGGTTGACAGGCACTGGAACAGGCTGCCCAGGGGTCACCATCCCTGGAAGTACTTAAAAGACATGTAGTAGATATGGCACTTAGGGACATGGTGGATTTATTTTGGTTAGGTTTACAGCTGTACTTGATGATCTTTAAGGGTTTTTCCAACCTAAATGAATCTGTGATCCTGTGATTAAGCTCTTGTTAAGTCTTGCTATACAACATGCACAAACTCCACAAAGGACAAAGGTATTTTCTATTTCTTTCTGCCTGGAAAAAAAAAATTACCTTGGTTCTGAAATGAAGAAACTGCCTCTAAAATTAACTTACATTTTATTTACATTATGTGTTATTTAATTCTGTTTAGCTGAGGATACATGCCAGGTTCACCCATGATCTGAAACTCATGAACCATATTCATGAATCAGCAAAGATGCCTAAGAGACCAAAGCAGCTTGAGCTTCACTGGCTGCTTATTCATTTCAGGATGAATTTAAAGTTCTGACTTACACCATTCTCAACAGAGAGCTCAACACACACAACCGAAATCCATCAGGCCATTTGTCAAATATTAAATGCTACTTGGAAAAATCTGTGTCACAGGAGATCATACAGTTACATCATGTTCAGATGTAAATAATCTTTGTTAGAACCTTCCCTTTTAATGGCATCTTACCATAAAAAAGAAAAGAGAAAACCTAATCAGGAAGGAGACAGCAAAGAGATATGAAGGAAGGACCATGCACACCACCTGACACAATTCATATTACCTTTACCTGTAGGACTATGATAAGATACAAAGACACAATGCACTTTTTGGGCATCTAATATGTGGTCAATGCCAGCTGGATCTTTTGTATAGTGAAGTGCATTTGCATCAGTGAACTTAGCTGGGAAGCATGAGACACAGAGATGCATTCCACATTTCGGATAGTGTATATTGACACTTGATTACTGACTTCAGCAAGGCTTATGCCAAATTCATATAACCTGACCCTCCTCAATAATCTCTCCAGTCACAGAGTCTCACTGTTAGACTGTGACACTGGGAGTTGTCGAAGACTATTTCACAGCAGATGGAATCTCCAATGAATCCCCAGAACACAGTATAAAGAAGCACTGAAAGAAAAGATGACTTCTGCTTTTCTAACAAAACCAGATTTCTTAAATCCTGCATGACATAACAGATAAGGAACTTCATGGAAAAGAGGTCTTCCTACACCAGACTATTATTTGTACTACAGCAGCTGAATTCTTTCTGCAGAGTTCTGAAGTGCTGATGTCTAGAAAAGGAAAAGAAGAACTCGCCATGGGACTGATGTTTGTATGGGGTACCATTTCACAAATTTAAAATGAGAACCAGCTCAAGATTAGTTCATAACAATGGTAAATCATTTGAACATTTGAATAATTTAAGTAATTTGTATTTCTATGTCTTTAAAGAGTGCTTCAACTATTGTGCGATACACAAACTTACAGGGAAAACTTAACACAGAAATATGATTTTTTCTATTTAAAGTATTTATTCTTCCCCCAGTATCTGTTCTCCAGTTTTTCCTGGTCCCTGAGCTAGGTATTTCATATATAATCAGGTCTCCAAAAAAATGCCACAAAAATTTAGAAAGAAGTCCCTCTAAATAAATATATACAGCTATAAACAAATTAGAGTGGAAAAGAACATGAGCACTCTTTCCTAACCTCACTTCTTTTTTCTTTCTTGCTTTGCAAATCATCATCATAATTTGGGACCAAGAAACTTATTTTTTGGAAGAAAAGGAGCAGACTTCAATAAAAATTTCAGTCACACTTTGGCTTCAGAAATAAAACTCATATTCATAAGCAATTGTCTTCTTATTCTGATGACAGAAGAGGACAGGAACTGAAAAGCAGAATAATTTTTAGAAATGAATTTATATACCTTCTTTATAGCTATAAATTGCTTATTATGATTTCCAGTGCACCCTCCATAATGAGGCCTTTCTCCTGCAATATCTGTTCACAATGCAAAGCTAACAAAAGCAATTGCTTGAAGGATTGGGACCTAAATTCTTCCAATAAATTTTTGTACTTTTAGTTTCATTCATGTTTACATCTTTATATCATAAAGAGTTTCAAAATCTAGCAGCAAGAAAAAATAAGCAGTGAAAGAGAACAAATGCACACAAAATGGTCATTTCTGCATACCATAACAATAAATGCTAAATTAACTGTATATTGATACCTTCCAACTACCCCAGCAAAAATTATAAGCATAAGCAATCCGGAAGCAAGTAATTGTGTTGCCAGCAAAAGTCAAGCATAACTGAGCAGAAAGTATTGAAGAAGGGCTGCCTTTCGAGTTACATCAGTTTTATAAAAAACAGTTCTTTGCTTGAAAAAAATGTAGAGTTCTTAACTGAAAATTCCCTTCATCCTCCTCATATGGACACCCCTTATGTGAACATCTTATGGATCGCCTTGGATATTTGTTGAGTTTTCCATGATCTTTTCATTTTCTTAATGAAAAACCTGTGAGTTATGGGCTTCTCTCCTCTGAAAGGCAACTACCATCTGTAAAACACCACTAAGAGCTGAAGAAACACTCTCATTCCTCTTTCTCCCCTAAAATAGGTGACTGCACTACAGAGAACTGGGGGAAGAAGCTACAACATTCAGCATCTTCAGAATAATTGGACTTATTATTCTGCTTAACTTGCAAAGAAGGCAAGAGAAGGTAGGGATCGCTGCTTTCCAGTCTTCATTTTCCCATGTGAAGGAGCAGGGAAAATTTTTGGACTTGTATTCAAGATATAAATACCTACCTTTCAAATTGCACAGTTCTCTGAAAAACTGAACAATATTTTCCTGTAATGTAAGAAAAAATAAGTTATTCAAAGATAACCATTAAAATTTTACTGAAATCTCTTGGCTGACATAGGTAATTTCACTGCATTCTGTTCTCTTTTTTCCAATGTTGATTATAAAACTTTTGTCTGGCTCTTTATGTACAATGATGAACACTCCTGATTACAAGTCTCTAATCATCAAGGATTTAAGCATGGCTCTGTTCTAACCTTAACAGAAAAGTGTTTGTGATTCCCCCCACAGCACAGGGTACATTTCAGTTCTATGGTTTAGTTCATTGGGTGATCAAAGACATGCCTATGAGACAACACAACACAGTGGCCAGTATAAAAATCACAGAACCCAGCACGGCATCCCTCACTTTGATAGAGGGCAGGGAAAGCAGTTGAAAGGCTTCTGCTGCCCACGGCCATCAGGCCTGCCAGAGGTGTTTCTGTATGGCATCACGTAAGGCTGTGCTTTGCAGGCATGTAATCACGGACTTGTCCCCTCATACAGGTGAAGAACACAAAAGCTCTTGTTTTGAACTCAAGCTGTCCCCAGAAGCCAGGATAGAAGATGGATTTTTTTTCCTTAATGCCCACCAAATATTTATTGACTACCTGGTTTTAAGTAAAAGCTGCATCAAACATTAAAGGCGGTGGGATCATACAGACAGAGCTGTACTATAACACACTGTTCCCAATAGTTTTCATATGAAATGTAAAGCCTATGCTTCAGTCTAAATCCAAGCCTAACTCACAGAACTAGTAGATGTTTGTGTGTCTTTGCATGTGCACGTAGACACACGTATGGTGGGATGCTCACAGGGTTTTGGTCGGGTTATTTTGAGTTTACGTAGGTAGGCAGGTGGAATGTGTTTATGTGTAGGAGGGATTATAGATGGGTGGGTATTTGCAGATGTGTGTGTGCAAGAATGTGTGGGTACGGGGTGTATATGCCTGTAACACTGCGTGGAGGTTCATGTGTCTGTGGAGGGATGTAGAGCTACGTGTGTGTAGGTGGGACTGAAATTATATGTGGGTTTGTTTGTGTGTGTGTGAGGGGCTTTACATGCACAGATGTGTAGTTGCATGTACGTGGAGTGTGTGGGGGAGATGTGCAGAGGCCTGTGTCCAGCTAGGGGTGTGTAGTGCAGCACACAGGAAATAAGTGTGCGTGTTCAGGTGTGGGTGTCGCAGGAAGGCGCAAAGGTGCCTGTGCAGATGGGAAAGTACAGGGGTGTCTGTGCTGTTGTGTCTGCAGGTAAGAAGATGGCAGGGGTGTGAGGGGGTGTGTGCAAGTGCACACACAGCATAATACAAGCATATGTAACACAGCACACAGATTTTCAATACAGAAGTCCATTTTCAAATAAACACTTTTGACAGAACTTAGTTCTGTCTTATACTGACTTACACTTAAGGCTAATTTAGAGTTTGCTGTAATTTCTGTGACTTCTACTTTATCACAATTAAAGAATTAAATATGCATTTGGAGAAACAATATGTGTACACATGGGTGATTATTCTGACTCTGATTTATATGATTTCACAAGGAAACTGTGAGGAGCCAATTTCTTTGAGAGTCCTCATAGCCCTGGTGGTTAGTTTAATGTCTTGTATTAGCCTTGGATTTATTCAGAAAGGAGATTCTCTGTATTTTTCTACACCAATGTCATTTTATAACTCAGCATTTTGTAATG
This sequence comes from Ifrita kowaldi, assembly GCA_013398055.1. NCBI lineage: Eukaryota > Metazoa > Chordata > Aves > Passeriformes > Cinclosomatidae > Ifrita > Ifrita kowaldi. The sequence goes on along the minus strand of VZRS01013365.1, from coordinate 237,695 downwards.
TACTACCATGTTCAAATGAAGACTGTCTTCTGAGCAGCTGTAAGTTTGTGCCTTCTAGTTTGATTTAGCAGACTGCCATCTACCATGCAACTGAGAACTTACCATAAATCAGCTGAAGTTTTTATTCTCTGTAACATTCACTACACTGAAAGAGAGTAGGTTTAGACCGTGTATTAAGAATAAATTCTTTACTATGGGAGTGGTGAGACACTGGAACAGATTGTCCAGTTGTAGATGCCTCATCCCTGGAAGTGTTCAAATTCTATGGGGCTTTAAGTCACCTGCTCTAATAGAATCTGTCTCTGTCAACAGCAGGGAGGTTGAAATTAGGTGATTTTAACGTCCCTCCCAACTCAAACTATTCTGATTATATGAAAAGCAGTATCTGGATTCGAATTCACACAATGCTACAACTGATCTTCATTTCTAGGCTTTAAACATGTCATATTTAAAAACACCAAAATCATCCATTCAAAGCCCTCCCTGTTCAGAAAGAAACTACAGTATTTCAGCACAGAAGAGAAATAACTGTAAGAAAGCAGGATTTTAAATAAAAGAGCTTATCTGTGTACTCAAGAGAAAAAAAAAGCCTGGACAACATTGAGGGCGCTGCTCCCAAGGCCAATATTTTTAAAGGAGAAAAAAGTCATAGCATCTAAAACCAGAAATCCATTTCTGAAAATATAGTTGCAAATCCCTCAGCATGATATAAGAGATGAACATGGGAACCATACTACTCAGCAGCTAATTCTACTTGTATTGCTTTGGTAACTATGAAAACATATACATCTGAAACAAAATGTGCAAGGAATTATTGACCTGAGTGACAAAGCAGAAAATCCACTCCATCCTGCTTTCAGTTGTCAGGCAGTTCCTGTTAAGTACTGAGGACAAGGACAAGATGTTTACCACAGAACACACGTAGCCACTTTAACTAGAGTTACTTCACATCATGACCTTCAGGAACTCTAGGAATCAGATGATCTCCTCTGCCAGAAGTGCAGTGCTGTGAAACTGCCACGAACTACACAAACTCCAACAGCTCTCTAATAAAGACAGCAGAATGGGACACTGTTTTAGACATGTTCCACCTAGAAATGAGAGATACTCAGGAGCCATTCTTCTCTTCCTTTGTTAATGATTTTCTCACTACTGAGCAGCGGCAAGTATTACAAAGTGAATACTGCTCTCCTACTGTATTTTGCCTTATATTGAGGGTCATGGCTCTTATATCCTGACTTTGAGCAATGACTTAATGTTCATAACATTCAGAAGGGGTTTTTTGATGATGAACAAGGGAAGGAAGCAATGAAACAGCCATAAAGCAATTTTGGTGGGGGTAAAAAAAGAAAAAAAAGAGAGAGATAAGAAGTTAATAACATTCCAGACCTTCTTACTCAATAAAGATGAAAAGGGCAGAGAAACATCACTTCTCCCTTTTGCAAATGCTGTTTCCCCAGACAACCATTTTTGAGGTTGTTTGTGAGGTGGATCCCCAGGTTTAGGGGAAAGAAGAATGTGTGTATACCTTCACCAGGAACACAAATAAATGCTCTTTCTTCTTGCTAGAATGCTCTTCTCCTTCAGCCCATGCATGAGCATTCATGATTATTGTTAATGGATGAATTATTTACAGTGAAGAGTAACAGATTTACCACTACAACAAGAATATCACTAGATAATACTGCAGCTTCTTTCACATGGAATGCAGGTGGTAACTGCACTTGCACAGAAATTTTTTCATCAGAAAGGGAAAGTGCTATCAAATGTAAGACATGAATTTTTAAACTGCAATATAAATTGCTCTCTTTCTGAAAGCACTTACTTCATCTAAGTTTACACCCAAACATCGTGGAGAAGAATTCTTTTTTTCCTCATCACTCTGGTACACACCATGAAGTTTCTGCCACACTTCCCTTTGTTGCGGAAGAACCTAAAGCTTGTCTGAAGATGCTCCTCAGTCACAACAGAAAATGAGGTTTTTGTACCATGGACTATAGAGAAGACTTATTGTTGAAGCCACTTGAAACCCATGCAATTATGACTACTGAGGCACTGCTCAGGTACACTCTACTGCGAAAGGCCAGGCCATGTCAAATCAAGGACCCATGTCCTTGAATATCTTCTCTCTCTCTGTGGCAGAGAAGTGGGCTATGGCAGTTATTTTGAAAGGAGTATTAAAAATAAAAGGCGGTTTATAATGACATCTCCAGTACATTCTCCAGTACACCTATTAGCTGCCTGCAGCTGAAAAGCTTTCTGAGCTAAAGGTGGTTTCTTGTTTAATAGCTTCTGGAAATTCTGGAGACCCCTTAATGTGCCGACCTGGAACAAAAGGTACAACTTATTCCACTTCATGGCTTTGAAAATTAGTAACAAAGAATGAAAGCATGCAACTGGCCACATTACATTAAATCAAATGAACAGTTAGCCCTGTGTCTAAAAACAGTCAAAATCAGGTTCATATATGACACTTCTCCTTAAGTCTTCCACCTTCAAACTGTTTTCTGTCTCAAAAACTTTCTGAGGCAGATGCATTCTCACTAACCCTCAAGGGATTTCTCATTCATAACCTTGACCAAAGCTTCACTTGAAACTACATTTTGGCAAACAACATTCCCAACATCCTTTGGCGACAGCGAGGTTCCAGCCTCTATTGCCGCATGTGTGAAGACTCATCTCCTGCTTGGTAGGAGATGATTTCTGACAGCTTTATTTGATGCCTCTCTGATATTCTGAGCGTAGAATGAACAACACAGCTTCACATGTTTCTTTAAAGAGTGAAACGTGGAACAAAAATTATCTTACAGAGAGAAAAAAAGCACAAAATTCAAGAAGTGGATATGTGGCCAATATAATTTTGATAGTATAATTACAGAAACCATACCTGTAAGTTGCTTTTGCAAATGAAATATTCACAGATATCATGTTCTCAAACAGAAGTGTGTATAAAAGAAAACCACACAACTATTGCTGTATCCTTTACAGCACTTCACTAAAACTAGAGGAGGGAGGATATCTTTGTGTGATCTGAAGTGAAAACTAGATTAACTTCTGTTTCAGTATGAAAGGAAAACCTTATAACTAAATCCCAGGCAAAGTGTCAAAAAATACACTAAAATACAGATACAGAAAACACACTGTACAAGATCCTGGTGACATCCATACTTCTCAAGAGCAAGGCATATCTCAAAGCCCATAATGATTCAAATATGGCGCAATAACACTGAAAACTTGAATGTAATAAAATATCAAGTAATTTTTAGTGTAAAAAACAAAACAAAACAAAACAAAAAACCATCTCCCTGACTCCTGATTTTGGTCTGATTCCTGGCGCCACTGGTTGAACAAGGAACCACAAGCACAGCATATTTACAGCAAGCTTTCCCAACTGCATTGCAAGAGCCAAGAACCTTTTCTGTAAACTGAGGCTTCAATCTACCTCACAGACTACACATTGCAGCTATATGCATTTAATAAAGCTTCACACTCACATTTTTATTTTTCTCGTTACATTGTTTATATTACTCTGCATTAATTTCCTCTTTGTAAAATCCCCTAAACTGCTCATAAAACTGCCATAAAAAGAAGTAAAATGATCCAGCTTGGAGATCAAGGAAGAGAAGTGGGACAATTTTTCACTGGAGACATAAAGAACAAAAAGAAAAATAATGGATCACTGATTGCTGTACAAGTCCTGTCAGCAGATAAAATTTTGGAGTTTTTTTCATCCCAGAATTTTTCCCAAAATGGTACATGATGATGTTTAAGAGAAGACCATCATATTTTAGAAAGAATTTCTGAGCGTAGAAATACAGGTATGCGTGATCCTCATGAAAGTATAGCAGGAACAGGAAAACCATATACAACCAAATTTTGGTCAGTATCACAGGTTTGAAAATCAAGTCAGACATCCTGAGTTGTCTTGACAGCCACAAAGGTGTATCCCTGATGCTAAGACAGAATCACTCACATGGAAAATGAGGTAAGGTGTTAGTAAATAACATTTTGAAAAATAACTGCCACAATCAAAAAAAAAAATCAAAAAAGGGAAAAATCTTAAGACTTAGATTTATTATGAAGGGATAAGTATGCAGGCCACAGAGAAGTGTGTTCAAACAGCTATTCCATATAGATATTATCCTTAAATCCCTATTTTCATAAATCTTCTTGAGTTAAAAAAAAAAAAGAAAGAAAGAAAAGAAGAAAGCTAAAAAGCTTAGGCTGATGACAAGCCCACTTGGCAGGAACTACTATAAATATTGCAAAGTTTCCATTTCTTTCTCTTAAAAAAAAGCACAAATATAGTCCTTTTATGTTCCCATTTAAGTAATCACTTCCAGGTTCCATACAGATCCATCCACATGAGTAAGACTTAAAGTCTGCTATTATGAGCAGAAAGGATAAAACTGCCCTTTGGCAGAAGTATTATTTTCATGTAGTTAAGTCTTTTGGATTTCTACCACTTCCCTTGCTGGCTTCCATTCTTCCACCCATCCCTACTTGCATACCGGACCTTTAACTTGCACTGCCAAGCAACCTCCCTCCAAAGAGTACATCAGGGGAGAGAAAAAAGTGGTAAAAAAAACCCAATCAATTTTGCTTTCCAATATTCTGTAACAAACAAGCCACAAAAGAAATTTGAGTTAGCAGAAAACAGTAGGCAGATTACTGTTTATCCCCTGGAAATGTTCTATCTTCTGCCCAGAAGGGAAGCTACACCCACTGAAACTCTACCTATGCTGCTCTGGCTTAGCTGATTCTCCTTGGCTGGCAAGTCACCATAAGCATTTCATTGGAACATTTAAAATTATACCCAAGAAAACTGTTAATCATAATACGGTAACTGAAAACTCATCATAGAACACAAATGATACAATCTGAACCACAGCAGACACTCAAGAGCCAATAATCATCAAAGTAAATTACTATCAAAGCTCCAGATCCTGCCTCTGTGCTGACTTACACTAAATTAAGCTGTTGGATTCCCAAACTGAAACTGTTTTGCAGAAAACAAAGCTAACGTTAAAAAAATTAACTAGAGTTCACTTCAGATTTGTAGATGTTAATTTCAAAACAAATGGCGTTGCTCACCTCCACTTCTGAATAACCAGTGGGACATATTCTAAGGAGACCTTAGTTTTGGCGAAGCTACTTCTTAAAACTGGGTTGCTAGGAAGTACCCCTCGTGGACTGTCGAAAATAACTAGATTCTTCAGACAAAATATTTACTTAGAATCATAGGAGAGACAACTGGGAGAGTAACTGGGCAATACACAGAACACTTGAGATGTTTACACAGAAACATCAGAAGTAAGGACAATAGGAAGAACACTAAACTCTTCAGAATCAACAAAAAATTGCCACTAAATCCACCTCACAAAGACTGAGGATTAATCACAAAGCCAGAATTGATGTGGAGAGGTGAAATGAACTCGGTGATGAAATGGTACAGGGTTGAAGAAAAATAGAGAAGGTCTTATATTGTTAATCAAGAACACATACACTTGCTCTGAAGTTCAGGAAGAGTTGAGAAGCAGCTTACTGAGTATCTCTGAGCAAATATAAAGTGTGAAAAGAGTGAGGTCAACCACATGTTCTTGAAAATCTGCTATAGATCACTTATCAGAGACAGGAATGCATTATGCTTATCCCTTAAGCAACTAGAAGCAGCATCCAGAATAAAAGAGATGATGCCTTCACTGAGAAATCCATGGGTGAGGAGGAAAACAGACAGAAAAGAATATACAGATAATCCAACACAATATTTGAGGATATTTCTTAGGTGATGTTAACTTCAATCTGAGTAAAAGAGAGATGAGTCAAGAAACAGAAGTCAAACTAGTGGTCATAAAAAGACAAATTCTTTATTCGGTGGAGGCAAAGAAACAAGATTGACAGATATATTCATTTAAAAAAAAAATATTAAAAAAACACCAAACTGGCCTCCCAAAGTTGATACAATAAGGAACCTTGTATTCAGAAACACATACAACAACATTCTAAGGATACTGGTAAGTGTCTGGTGATGAAAATCTTGAAAGAAAGGAAGACAGAATTTGTCCCAAAATGGAAGAAACAAGAAGCACAGTATGGGACCGATGCAGCTGTGTAAGGGCCTCTTTATAATCAGGAAATATAAAAGGAATATTTTTTTTAAAGTCTAGAAATAAGGGCCTGTGATGAATGATTAGTCATAGTATAGAGGAATTACATAAACACATATGGGTAAAATCAGAAAGGCCAAAGCATACAATGAGTTAGAGTCAGCATGCATACAAAAAGATGGTAAATACATGTTCTCTATAAACTGTATGTTTAAAGAAAATATAAAAATTAAGGTCCTTAGTTAAGTGGGAAAGAAAACAAACATAAGAACAAAGAGGCAGAAGTTGCTTTCTCAAACAGTAGATTTCTTAATCAGTTTTTAAAAACTAATTGTGACCTGTGTTTTTAACCAAGGAATATGATCAAAAGCTTGAATAAGCAAATGATATACAAATTGAAGTTATTTTTAGGTCATTATCTGTATCTGATCTATCATGCTCTATCCCACCAGATTCTCTCTTAAGAGCCCATCAGATGTGGGCAGTGTCCCCAAGTTCCCACGTCATACAATGGATATGTCCTCGCAAGCCAGGACCACGTGTGTGCGTACAAGGTGAGAAGACCAGCAGCAGCCTGTTTCCAGGGTTATGGGGCTGTCAGAATACAAAAGGAAAGTCTGAGAGGCAGTCATGCAATATAACTTTAATAGCACAGATTCTGACCTTCTGTTCAAAACAGGCAACTGGAACATAAGCAAGAAGGTAAGTTACGTGGACTGACAGCAAACTGGAAAACTGTCTGCCCAAAGAGTAGGTCTGGCTGCTGCAGACACTAGAAAGATAGGCTGTAAATGCTTAAGACTCAAAACCCAATGAAATTTTACTAAGCCATCATACTGGGATATCTGGGTGGATTCTTTCACTCTACTAGATGTTTATGAGAACTGGAAATAATTATTCCACTGATTAAGTGCCAAAGTTCTTATTCAATTTTGGGCACCACTGAAAAAGCTATGATCACCCGACAGCTCCAAAAGCAAACAGGAAACATGAGTCTTAAAAAAAAAATGCAGGACCAGGTTTAGGGATAAAAAAGATGTAGGTAAGCATTTGTCCAATGTACAAAAGGTTGCTATGAAGAAGACAAGAGAGCATCTGTTTTAATTTTTGCTTTATGAAAAAGAAGGTGAAATCAACATCATTTGCAGCCTGAAGGATTTGAGTTAGAAACCAGGAGAGGATATGCTATTCTGAGGACAGGTGAGCAAAGGAGCACACAGTTTCTTCACAGGAGATTGTCAGGGCTTGCTTTGAAGCACATGAATACCGGTTAGAACACGAGCCTGAACAGCATCACTTCTTGTCTGTTTTAAACTTTCATTTTTCCTAAACCTTTAATAACTTCTTTGCAGTTTTTATCCCACAACTGAAATTTCTGTGAAGAACTGATGATACTTTCTAAATTTCATTTTAAAAGAAGACATTTAAGTTCCTAATATTTTTAAAGTTCCTTCCTAGAAAATTCCTGGGTAATTATTATGCCAACCTTCTCTTTCCAGGTACAAGCTTGAAAAAAATGAAACAGCTACCTATGTTTTTTGTTGAAATTGGTGGAAGACAAAGATATAGGTAAAACTTTCTGGACACAAAGTAACCATCTCATGGGCAAGGGAAAATGCAGGAAAAGGAAGGTAACAGACAACAGCAGGGCTGAACTACGGACAATCTGAGGGACCTGTGGAACTGACAGGTCCGAGGCTCCATTTCCCAGGTCCTGGAGAAAAGCACTCCCATAGACCACTTTCATTCAAGGGACATAAACAAAGCAATCAATAAAAGGATCTTTGTGCTGCCTGAAGAGACATGAAGCACTTCAAAACAGTAAGAACAACCTGGAATGTCTCCTTCTTATGTTTGAAGACAGTGACCTTCTTCTATAGACCTTCCTGATTTACCATGCTTGAATTCTGCTGTAATAGCTGTTAAAGAAGTGCTGTCAAGAGGTGTCTTTTCCAATAAGCAATAATCTGTTGTCTCTTCCATCCTCTCTCCCTACCTAAAAGAGCAAAACTAATATGCATTTGTCGCCTGACAGACACCCACTGAGCATAGATTAGGCCTGAAGTCTTACTGGCAGGAGATGAAAGTAAATTTTGGTCACAGTCCAGAGGCTGATTTAATCTGGGAGAAGAGAGCAGAGCTAAATGAGCATGTTAACTCCAGAACTTAGTTTTCTCTGTTCATCTTTGCAGCAGAAAAGAGGTGAAGCTGGGAGAAGATGGGTGAATATACTGCAGAAAATGTTTTAAGCACATGAATCAATTTTCAGGAAAAGCATTCAGTCTTAACTGCAGGCTTGCACACACTGGAGGAAAGTGAAAACACTACTAAGTCCCTTATCTTAAAATGCAAAGGTGGAATATTAGTGTCTTCAAAGCAAAATTTCTCCACCGACAAATAAAATGATAGGCCAAGATAATGCAACCAATAGTAGTGCAACAGAAATTAAATAACTGTGATTGTATTCTATGTAAGTGGTTATAAATTTGCAACATTGAGTTATATAATCAAATAGGAAAATAATAAAGCCTGAAGGTACTTAACCTACACTTACACTAATAAGCATCACTCTGGTGTTTTGGTTCCCTCCCAAAAAAACTTCTAAACCTTGAAAAAATTAACTTTCTCCACCATAGCAAAGATTCTGTGATTATTACAGAGGCATTATCCCTGAAGAAAGTAAGTTGAACCTGAGTCTGTTTAAGGTCTATCCTATCTTCCTGTTAACAGAAGTTGTCTTTCAACAGGACTAGCTGTCTATCTGTTTTGTACATCAGATTCCTCCACAATCTAGTTAATACTTCCGTATTTTCCATATTAACAGCAAAATGCAACAGCAATTGAAAAAAAAAATTCTGTGTTTCTGCTATGCTGCTACTTAAACCTTAGGTAACTTCTTCTAAGTGATCCAAACACGAAGAAATCCATACACTTTTTGTACTCCCAAGCACATTTTCTTCATGTCTAATTGATCAATGGGTGGTCCAGCTACGTGATAGCACATTCCACAACAGTCTGGTGGAGAGACAGAACAGGAAGCACATGACCAGACACCTACCATTCACTGTTTTTTATGCAATTAATTTCTCTCAGTTGCTGACATACCTCTTACAATGTTTTCCAATAGTTTTCTTTGGAAACCAGTGGGATTTTTTAAAAGGACATGGATCTCAATCTGAAAACACTTCACTGAAGCATATCTATTTCTAAGAAATGCAGATTGAAATACAAATCTTCCATGAATCTGAGGACAGGAAACCTTCCCCCCCTCAACAAACTTATTATTCTCACATGATGAGCTACCCACATTCATCCACTTTAAAAATATTGCCAGTAGAAGAATTTCAGTACAGATCTAATTCATCATTAAGAAAATGTTCAGCAGGAAAATTATACTATTCACCCAGAAGGGAGGGGTGTCCATAAATGTGTGGGTATTACATGGAAGTAATCATTATGCTTTGCTTTGTTTCAAGTTACTGGCTTTTAGCCCAGATTTTCTACCCATCTAATTTGTCAAAGTGGCTAATTATCTCACTGTCATGAGTACTTAATAAACATTAGAATAATTGTTTTCTGCAGAGTGGGTAACCCTGAAATGACGACATACTCTCTTTCCTCCCCCAAGATGAATCCATTACTTATCATTTTGTCTGCTTACATCTGATAGCACCATGTAGTTCAAACTACAAGTTTCCAAACCACAGAGTCTGCGCTAGACGGTTTAAAGGCACAATTCCCTTCTTAATCAAAAAATTAACTCTGCAGACTGGCTATGCATTTCAAAAATAAGCAGAGTTGGGGTTTTTTTAAGTCATCTCTATATTTACTGCCCATACATTTGTAGACGTCTCATCTTCTAATGTGGTGAAGATGAAGGTTACTAAGCTACTACAATTACAGTAGTTTTGCCATAGAAGAATGATGCCAGTGTAAGAACATATACAAGAAATCCAACCTTAAACCCCCACATCCTTCGAACTCTGTCCAATTCTAAAACCATGTACAGCTACATTACTGCTGTCTTCAGGCAGAGATGCTGCTGCACATGGCCATCAGTGCTAAAGTTGTGCCTCACCTCTACCACTCAGGCTTGTCTAGCCTTGGCTTCTGTAGCCCCTCAAAGCTGGGCAGCGGCTGAAGCCGATTATGTCTCACCAGAAGTAATTCCGCTCTCTGAAGCGAACAGCCAGTGAAGACATCATGCAGTTTTTCCACTTCTGACGATGAACAGCTGTAACAGGTTTATGGTGAACTGTGGAATCCCAAGGCCCACACGAGAGAAAACATATCCCAAAGTCACTAGGAGAACAACCTGGGGAAGAAGACAACCTTATTCTCTTTGCTCACAAGCAAGTCAATCTACTTGGGACAGGGAACCAGTTAACAAGGGATACAGGAGGAGGAAAAGAGGGAAGAAGACTTAGTTTTCTATCCACCTCCTTCCAGAAACTCATTCACCTCTAAGCAAAAGGTTTAATAGGATAGCAATTTTTTCATGCTTATTATGACAAGTCCAAATGAAATTCCAGTTACCTCATTTCCATGTCAAATACTCCTGAACTGCAGGGGAAAGAGGTCAGTTATCTTCCTACCCACCCCAGAACAAGATGAGGCTCCCTCTTTCCTTTTTTTTTTTCCTTTTTATTTAGGCAATTTCTGTGTTTGCACATTGAGCCAAAGATAAGCCAGAAAAGGCTTCTTCTCCCAAAACTGACTTATTTTATTGCATTGGTTCATAACAGTGACTGAGAAAACACAGTTAACAAGAAATCCCGAACCCTTAATTCAAACACATCATGATAAACATTACCAGCAAGATATTATCTTTTATTGCTGAACAATTACAACCAGATATATCCCAATATGATCAGAGTAGCCCTCTGTGGCTCAGAGTTCCTTTGATGTCGATGGGGACCTGCTTTTCAATTAAATATTAAGAAGAGAAACACACATATTTCCATTGCAACTCCCAAGTTAATATCTCATAAATAGTACATAAACTCTGTTAAATGTGAAACAGATGAGCTTTAAAATAATGTAACTGGTATCATTGAATCTTTCAGTCAAACTGAGAACTAATGTTGACTTATCCCCTGTCACTCTCCATTAATGAAAACTGTGTATGGATATTAAGATTGTGCATGTGATGGGGAAAAAAGTATTCTTTAATGAAAAAACTCTTATAAAAATCTAACGACCATTCAAATCTGTAAATCCTTAAAGAGTTAGTTAACAAGAAAAACAATAAATCAATGCACCGACTTTTTAAAATGTTGGAACTTCAGAACAGGTTGTTTAAATCTTCTCATTTTGATTCTAATTATGGTTTCATTCTGGGCAACTTCGTAAGAGGCATCACTGCATTCCAGGGTTATTGCCTTAATGTTATTTCCAAAGCAATCTGCTCAGTTTATTTTCCTGCTCTGTAAACTTGAATTGGAACCCACTCATAAAACTGAAGTACTTCCTCCCTGTAAAAAAATCAAGAATGACGATGAGCAAAATGCTGCCATAGTGACAGAAAATCTACCACCGCCGTCAGCATAGCAGATATTGTAATTGTTGCCTTGTCAGGAAGCCAGGTGAAAGATGAACCATAAGGAAGATAAAATCAGCTCAGGTGGATGACAGAAGTACAAGTGTAGGGTGTAATTGCCTGAGGAAGAAAGAACCATCTCTCGTATTAAGCTTCCAGGAGAGAAGATGGCAGATGAGCTAAGTCATTACATGTTCAATCAGATCAGTCCATCTTGCGTCCAAACAAGACTCAGCCATATAAACTCCCAGGACCAAATTGAATATAAACTAATAATAATTTGCTATTCTTGCTACAGGAAGAAAAGACTGAATGTCTTTTCTCTGAAGCTGAAGATAAAGCTTCGAAAATACTGAAAAAACAGTATCTAACCTGTCTCACTCATGCTTGTTTGGAGAAAACTTTCTGATCTGTAAATGAATTATGAACTGGAATATCCTGCTGTCAGATGTGTACCAAACACCTATAACAGAGTACAAAGGGGAATAACCAAGAAAAAAATACCAACAGTGGTCCTCACAATTAGCCTTGTACTATTCTTACTTCAGACTTTCAAAAATGAAAGTGCACATGACAATCCAGGCTTGCACATTCCTGAGTAGAAACAGAGGTTATTATTTCTTAGGGGAATTTTAAGGCAACGTTTGCAATATGCTCTTGGACTCAACCTGTAATTTCTAATGGTAAATCAGCTCATACTGTGTTGAGATAGTGTGTAGTTGTCCTCACAGCATTTGGAGCTGATAAAGCCCTGATATAGACTAACAACGCTCTATGGCCTGGGCCAGAATGCATGCCTATCAAACACTGTAGATATATCTAGTGAGAGAAAATGCGTAAGAGATGTATTTACTTCCATTTAAATTTCCAGATAGTATAAGTACAAAGAATGCAGCCAATCTGCATACAAAAAGACTTTAGAATCTGTAATTTACTCAGCTCTTGCCTGATTTGATACTTGGAAAGTCTTTCTTTGATAGTAATTATTTCAAACTTTAAATAAGTTAGAAACTTATTTCAAACTTTTAGAAGGACACAAGGTTTTTCTAAATTACCATTAAAAATATGATCAACCACAGAAGTTCTATTATAATAGTTTGTTGAAATACACTATTTTGCTAGAAAGACAGAATAATCCAACAGTAATTGGCTTATATTTTCTCTTCACTTTTTAATATTCTCTTATAAATTTTTATCCGGTATGTTACTGCCTGAAAGTAACTTCAAATAGGTGAAAGCTGACAGCAACAGTGGAATTTTCTCTGCCAGGAGTATACATTAAAAAATAAAAAATTCTGCAAGCACGCTATGTTGTTTAAAATGAGACTCTAAGGCACCACAAGAAGAAACCTTTTATAAATCAAGAGCACACTGTATACAGTAATTCACTTACAGTCCTGAAGAGAGAGATTGTTAAAATCAACTACTCCATTTTTGGCATGAACTGCAAACAGGCGAGATAGTTTACAAATACAGATTATAAGCACTGTTGCTAAAGCTGCCATTCTTGTGATCTCAAGCAAACTCTGAAGCATGTTGCTTCCTTTCTGAAAAGCTTAAACATGTTTCCTCCCCCCACACACCCTTAGTCTGGACAGTTGAATCATTCTCACAGCAGATAAATCTTTCTGACTGCTGATTATTCTGACGGGGGGAAAGAAAGGCACTTTGTGTGACAGGGTCCCTTTTGTTTCATTGCAGGCACAACAATCTGTTTTCCATTGAACAGAGGTTTTAGTTCTCCCTCCACAACATTTTTCTTTAATTATGATAAAAGACAGTAACTTAATCAGGCATAAATCCTGTTCAAGCAAACACATGAAAATAAAGGGGTTAACTTTGGAGACAAAAAGCTAGACATGGGACTTCTCAATTACAACTGTAGATAATAAAGCACTAAAGCACTGACAAGTGAAAATTTGTTTTTTCCTCAGATTTGCACTAGTATCACTGGAGAAATTAATTAAAGAAACCCACAATCATGTTTACTTTGTTTAACAAGCTTGCCTACAATATAGCTATTCAGTTTTAAAATTATCTTGACTTTCCAATAGCATAACCATATGTACAGCTGCTCCCAGAAAAGAACATTTTCTTTGTAACACGCTATTTCAGAAACTCTGGAGACCAGCACCTCAATATGCCAAATAAGTTGGTTACAAATTAAGATGTTGGGAGTGATACCAGGAGGGAAAGGGACTGCCTTCATTCCTTGTCTGACACATGTAATACAGATGTACGTGAAGACTAGGACGCGCATCCTCAGAGTACACTCAGTATTGTCACCCATTGCCAAGTCCAAGGGCTGGCACAGCAAACTGCAGCTTAAACTTGGTTTACTTGTTGGAAGCAAAATTCATCTGCACAGCTAAACTGCAGTACGACTGGTCTCTACCAAAACAGAAACCACCATCAGCTACTTCACAAGATGCTTATAGGCTGCCTGTATTTTAACCCACTCCAAAGAAGACAGTTGAAGTAGGAGTCCACCTCAACTCATGTTCTCAAGGAACTGAGTATTGCAATAACCCAAACGACTCACCTCTCAGAAGTCTGAAAATATTGGAGGAGGGAGAACATGGTTTCAGCAGAGCAAAGTGAGAGGATACACCAACAGACTTGGTGTGTAAGGGAGTCTAGAAGTAGGGACAGGTAAACAGGAGGTATAAGAAAGACACGGAGTGATAGTATGACAAACTAGGAGTTAGGACATTTTCAGGAGGAAGGCACAAGGTGTTATACACAAGGAGGAGACAGCAAGGGAAAGAAATTTGAGAGCTGAAATTTGGAAGTCACTGGAAACACATATAGGGTGTACCAAATACATTATAACTGAACAGACACTGGATCTTTCTGAGCAGAAAAGGACAGAGGCGGTTTCCTGGCCCTGAGGACCAATGAAACAGCAGTGGTTGTGTCCATGTATCTGCAACTTCTCTTCTCATCCCTAAAGAGGCTGACCACATCAAAGCTAAGCCTGGGAACATGCCTTGCCGCATGCTCCTCCTCCACATCATACTACTGAAGCACCACAGTTAGACCCACAGGCCAAAACCATGGCAGAAAACATGCTCCCCAGCAAACTGCACACTGGTGTCCAAGCTTCAAACAGATCTTCTTTAGTTTATGTTAAGAATGTAGCCCAAACAGCTAGAGTTCAAAGCTGGTGGCTACTGGGGAAAGACAACAGGGACAAAAACTCACCATTGAGGATAACCTAAGGGCACAGGGGGTTCCCTGAATATGGAGGAATGGGAGGATCAGACACAAAGGCCTTGGTGGACAGAGTAAGTGGGTTGCACAGGTCTCTGCACCAACGACACTGGGCAGACCCTGCAAAATACGCCAGTGCTTCATTCCTTCTATAAGTAGCAGTAACTGCTGCTACCAATCACAAAGTCCACCATCATCAACACTCAGATTCCATTTTGAGTCTCTCAAGTCACGTCTGGTTTGTAGCTGGTGGCTTCTTTGCTTAACTAGCAGTGAGACAATTTCTGAGACTTCAATCTCACTATAAAAAAATAGGTTCAGTTCTTTACTTAAAGACATTTCTGAATAAAACATTCCACATTCAAATTACAGATGTCAAAAGGAGCATAAACCCTTTGGTTGGGCGTGGGGGGTTTTGGTGGGGTTTTTTTTGTTTGTTTGTTTGGGTTTTTATTTGTTTGGTGGTTTTTGTGTGGTGGTGAGTCTTTTTGGTTGGTTGGTTTGTTGGTTGGGTTTTGGGGGTTTTTTTGTTGGTTGGTTGGTTTGGGTTCTTTTTCCCTGACCAGTCTGGAGTGCATTATTTCGGGCCGCGTGGAAGTGCCTCTGGCTATAGTTACAGAGTAGACTTTACATGAAAGCTGGTGTTGGTCTGCATAATATTTGGTGCACCTGGGTAAAAATATTTATCCAAGAAACAGCCAGATCTGTGGCCACCAAACTTGTTGAGGACTCACTTGTACTATTTTCACCAGAATCTTTGAACACACTAACAGATAATTGCTGCATTTAAGCAGGCTTCTTATCTTTGAAATACATGAACAAAAATTAGCAAAAGAAATATCACAATGAATTAACAATTAGGATATCACACAATGTGATCAAATTTGCCACACAGTCACTCCCATAGTATGTATTGTCAATATGACTTTTACAATTACAATTTAGGTTTACAAACATCGCACATGTAATTAGTTTTACTCTATTAGGCATTTAGTATCTTTAGAAATGGGAACATGTATTTAGGGTTTTCATATCTTAATATAAATCTACTCTTTTAAAAAGTCCTGTACAAACTTACTCGAGCACACCTGTGGGTTTTTTTCCAGCACAAGCATTTATGATAGAGCATATCAGCTTTGCAATAACTCAACATTCAAATGCTGGACTTTTAGGGCGTGTGATGTTGTACAGAATCAAGAACAGAATCAGCATGCTTCCTTATCAGGAAAGCAGAGACTTTAAAATACCAACATTCTTTGTTTATATGGAAAGATTAATACATAAACTAACATACATTCCTATGCTTCCACGCAGTCCCAACTTCGCCCTGTTCATATTAGTGTGTTCCTGCCCCTAACTATTTAATTATTTGACGCACTGGGGAAGTTTCAGTTAGTACCAACTAAATATGAACCATTTCAAGTACAGCTCACCATCTATTTTTCCTTTCCTGGAGTAAAATAAAATACGACAGCCACTTCAAACACATCCAGAGCTAAATTACAATTTATGTTTTCCCTCCCCCCTACACGTTGAAAGAGCTCTTTTTGTAAAACAACTCTACTAAAGAAAGTGTCTGTTGCACAAATGCATTTAGTTACCTTCCTAATCCTGAGATAATTAAAATCTGCTAAAGTAATAAGGTACTAAGTCTGTAAACAGTTTATTGGAGAAATGCTCTCTGCATTCTGAACAGCATCTACTAAGTTTCCATTGACATGCACAGGTTTTTTTTTTTTCCTAATCAAATAAAAGTACTTCTTCTCAACAAGAGAAAAAGTGGAATTGCTGATGGAACCACAATTTATGCTCTAGAGCACAGCTGCCTCAAACCACGTCAAAAAGCATCCTCAGCACATCATCAGCACTGCCCTGCTCTTTCGCCACACGCTCCTTGGAGTAATTGCTTTCTGAAAGAGCCCAGACTATAAATCACCTCTGACAAATTGACTTTCATTTCGTCTCCTAAAGTAATAAGACCAGAGATGCCACTTAAAATTACATTAAAGAGATTATTTCTTTTTCCGCAGGGAAAACATTGCCTGGACTATACCAAATGCAGTATACAGGCCATCCTTTTCCTACTTTCTGACATGCAATTTATTTTACATCCATAGGCAACCCAAGCTGAAGCAGAGGAAAATTGCAATGGACACAGGAAAAGGTGGGCCAACAACATTTCTGCTGTGAAAACCATCACAAAAGCCCACTAAAAACATGCCAAAGTTTCAGGGGACAAATGCAAAAATGAAAGTCATAATTATTTCTGAGGAAACTTGATGCAGCAGCAGGTCTATTCTGAGATCATCCTAATGAATGTAATTTTCCAGAATATGCAGTGCTGGGAATGAAAAAAACTACTAACTCTACCATCTACACGGTTAACTGTAACACATATTTAGTCCCATAAATTAACACTGCATAATGAGAATACAAAATTCTAAGCAAGATTATTTCTTCCAAATTTCCATTCTAATTTACACAAATTTGTAAGCACTATTAAATTTATGAAAATCCTTTCAGACCAATCCATCTCAAAGTATTTTATCCATTTACATACAGCCACAGTGATTTACAGAAGCCTAAATTAAGACAAGGGGACACTTTAAATCTTGGTTCATTTTTTTCGAAGTTACAATGCTCTACCAATTAATATTTTTCAAGATAAGGGAGGTGCAGGTCTAGATACCACAGTGAGAAGTAGAACTACTTTTTCCACCTCTGTTCAGTGAACTCGCATTACGGAATCATGGATGAAGGTTTTGCTGCTGAGCAGAATTCCATGAGTCTTTTTCTTCATTTGTCATGTGACAGAACACACTGTGTTCAGTATATGCTTGGTCCAAAATGCAAAGCACCAACTTATTGCTCCTGCTCTTTAGTCTCCTTTAATTTCAGAGTCTGTCAGTAGAAAAAGAACTAGTATATTGGCTACTTACATAAAAGTGATATTGCACAGTCCAGAAGTGTAAAGTTAGAGAAAGTGAGGAGATGCTAGCAAACAATCTTTGATATCTCACTAGGCTAACAAAGTATTATCAAATTAACACATCGAAGACATGGAAAACTCATATTTCACCCTCTCTTATCCATGAGTAGAACCTATTGCACACATATGATATGATTTTGTCTTTTATGGGAATGCTGCAAAAAACATTTAGCAGAAACACTGCAGAAATGATGAGAGCTGCCAGGTGAGGGTGACCATTTTCTTCACTATTTCACCACCTTGCTTTACCTCTCAGTTTTGCTTAAAGGCTAGACACCAGACAGGCAGCGTAATCAGTGGCACAACAGCCAACAAGCTGATGCAGCCACTTTCTGAGACTTATCCCTGATCAAATCACCAATTTCAAACACCTGATCAAATCAACAATCACCAGTTTGGTGTTCATACTTGAAACACCAGACCACATGCATAAAAAGTAGCATTTAAAATAGGCAGATGGAATGCTGGATTTAAAGCAAAAGGGAGCAATGGCTAAAACTGGCAAGTCTGAACCAAAAGTTGCTGAACATTCATTCTCAAGAATAATCAGGACAGAAGTTTTCTTGAACTTCCCTATTATTTTTAATTCTCCCACCCTACTTCTTAGATATTACTGTAACTGTTTCTGAAAAAAGAACTGTCCAGTATTAAGTCTGTTTTGCTGTTTCGTAATACAAATTTCTGTCTACTGGATTTTCAAATTCTTGGTTAACTGGGAAAGAAATATTACAATTACATTAATCTGGTATTACTCTTACTTGTTGAGAAATTTTTGGATTAGAAGCAAAGAAAGGTTGGTTAGGGGTTTTTTTCTGCCTTAATGATTCATTTGGCAAAAGAAAGAAGCCTTGATTGTCGGCAGTGAGGAATGCACTTAGAAATCTCTGACTGGGCCGAAAAAGTCAATTCTAGTGCAATAATGGAAAACATAAATGCATTGTTCAAAAAAAAGCAACCAAAGAAAAAAGAAAAAAGACTCAAACAAGCCCCACTTACTTAAAGAGTCAATCACATTATCTTCTCTTTTAGAAATTCTTTACATCAATTAAAAATTGAAGGCTAACCAATTTGCTGTCTAAGCCCAGAAAATATGGTTGGGGGGTTCGGGGGGGTTTGGTGCGTTTGGGGTATTTTGTTGTGGGGTTTTTTCCCATTGTATTTCTTTTTCCTGAAGATTTTGTGCTTTCATTTTAATGTGTATTATCTGTTCCTCCTCTGTCCATCTTCTGCTTGGAAAATCACACTCTTCCAGTTGCAAAGGTAATATTGCAAAAAACAAATGTAGTACCTGCACCCCAAATTCACAGCTTATCACTGATGAACAGTTATCAGTTAGAGTCTTAGAAAGTTTACAACTGCTGCCTGCAAACCCACACGGTTACATGACAGTAAAACTACCATGCACCACGTCAATTGCCCATAGTTTACAAAAGCTGTGAAAAGATGTGAAATCCGGAGTTCAAGTTACTATCTAAGGAGAAACACTCAAGAGATACAGGCTGGGGACAGTAATTTTTCACCTGTGTGATCTTATCGATATCCTACATGTGCCAGCTACGTGTTGAGCTGCACAACTTCTTGCTCACCCACATGGATACTCTCTTTCTCCTGCAATCCTGCACACAAAAGTAATGTTTACAATTTTCCTAGGATATCATCATCCAACAGAAGCGCCCACATTCATGGAGGAGAAAGTGATGAGGCTGAGAGAAAATAAAAAGTCACCATCCCCCACAACCAGCCTCCAAAAGTCTTTTCTCTACCTTCCGACATGTACAGTTATTACGTGTTGATTTCATTACATACATGATGAAGTATTTGTATCATGTTGGCACGTCTTCTCAATTATGAACAATGTGGAGGTAAAAATATTCTTATGATCTTCCATGCTTACATGGAAAAATGTGATAGACATGGTTAGAAGAAAGCAGTTTGATATTTTTAAAAGAAGACTCTGCAAAATTAAGAAAAACAAAAATATTCTAAAGCTGCAAATAATCTCTGTGTGCAAAAATCTTACTGAAGCTTTTACGATGACAGAATCTCTACCTAAAACAAAAAGTTACATCATGAAAGAAAACACTTTTTGCCAAGTACCTAAACCAAACATATCTAATTAGTTTTGTGCCACCAAAAAAATATTATGTAGATGAACACTGTATGAAAAAACAACACACATTGTTTTCACAAAATGGGTTCAAAATCAGGTTCATAATTTTATTTAAGAAAAGATCTTAATATATCATGGTTTATCATTAATATATCATTAAGTCCATGGCACTTCACTTTCACTAAAAGTTTTCAACATAATTTAAAATTATTGTATACATAGAGGATCATAAATATGTTTTTACCTCCAGAGAGGTAAAAATAAATATGTTTTACTTCAGAGAGCATTTAAAACAAAGACACGAATGTTTGTACACTATCATATATACATCAGTATAAAATATATACTTACATATATGATATATACTATCACATACACATTTTATATACTATCAGGTTTCCAGATCAGATTTCAACTCCTGTATCCCAAGAATATTGAGTTGTTCACTTTTCCGTTGATACTGGCAACTGCCTGCAAGCTGCAGGAGTTTTATAAATCCCTTTTCCCAGACCCAGTAAACTTTCTGAAATAGCTTGCAAGCTGTAATAGAGTTTTCCAGGAATGTACCTTCTAACTCCATTTCCTGTTGTATTTAAAATCCTGCCAAAGGAACATTTCAAAGCAGAATGCAGGATGTAAGCATATGACGGAAATTTTGCTGATGGTTTCCAAAATCATAGAAGGAGTCATACTAATTTAAAAATGAGATGTGAAATTCTTTATTAAAGAAACATGGACTGTGATATTCAAGTGGGTCTAAGAATTAATACTAACAGCATTGCAGCCCCTACGGACTTGTATTTAATTTTACATAAAAGGTTGTTAATGAAATAAAGCACAAATGTTCCCAATACCGTTTTCTTCCTTTCTACCTTTTCTCTGCCCCCTCTAATATTTGGAGTGAAACAAGTTTTGAAGAAACCTCCTTTAAAACACCGCTTTCTGCAGGCTTTGGGCAGAGCTGTATTTAGCTGGCCCTCTATTTCACAACTTATTCCCTGTAAAAACACCACCTTGTAGCAACAACGCCATAGCCCACCAGTCTGCCTTGTTCGTGTGGTCCATTAAAGAAGCAGCTCAGAGAACACCTGAAAACTGTATTTCAGTGGCATCACTTGATGGATTACCTGAAGATATCAGAAGATATCTATTCACAGGGAAGGTGGGTTAGCCATTCTCCTCCAACAGCAGCTGCATTCTTGGAAATGCCATAATCACTCTACGTGAAAACAGAGCGAGCTTTTGGCCACACATCAGCAGTCAGCAGTACCTGTGCCTGGTGCACAGCTGCCAGCAACAGCTTCTGAAACTACAACACTTTCTCTCAACATGGCAACGTAGGTACAGAGCTCAAAAGGATCAACACTGCAACCCTGCAACAGGCA
Organism: Ifrita kowaldi; assembly: GCA_013398055.1. Classification (NCBI taxonomy): domain Eukaryota; kingdom Metazoa; phylum Chordata; class Aves; order Passeriformes; family Cinclosomatidae; genus Ifrita; species Ifrita kowaldi. Next base: position 216,352 of record VZRS01013365.1, on the reverse strand, counting down.
GGAGACTCCTTGCCTCATAAAATGAATAAACATGTGGATTTATACAGCAAGGAAAGTAAAATATTAAGTCCTTGTATTACCAATACAATTTCCTTCTGAAACCCTCAAACTTACAGTGAGAAGGAACAGGAATGGGTTGTATTTGGAAAACTTTTTTCCAAGTGATCATGAGCAGAAAGTTGCATTCAGATATTGGATTCACTGAGACACTACTGAAAGTAAGAAAAACAGAGTGCAGCAAACAAGTGAATGCAAGAAACTGTTCTGTTACAGAGAAACAGACACAGAGCAAAGTCTTTAAAGTATATAAAAATAGAAGAAAAAATTACACGGGCTGACATGAACCTCTTGACTAATTTCTGAAAGCATTAAACTTGACAGAATTAAGTACACTGACTGTCTCAGCTAGCAAGAAAACATTCAAAAATACACTAAAGCCATCCTGATTTATTTTCTGGTTTTCTGTTTTCTGTAGTATTCTAATTTACACAGAAATGCAAGTTCTTCCTAGGATGGTTAACTATACTTTCCTATTCAGCGAAAAACACCTGTAGAAACTTTTAATTCTGAATTTAGGCAAAAGTTTGGTTGCAACCCTTTGGAATGACTGGCACTAAATGCGGCCTTTTTAGTAATAAATAAAAATGCTTTAATTTTTTTATTATTTTTATTTGGTTTTGCTTGTTTTTTTGTTTTGTTTTGCTTTATGTTAACTGTTACCTGCATTTGAGGAACAAGTATTAAAAAAAGGAATAATTTGCTAGGGAAAAAAAATTCCCAGGATGGTTAAAGAATTGAATGCAGATGTCAAATCAAAGGTAATTGTAATCATAGGTCACCTCTATTGTAATCACAGGTCAGTGCTAGTTCTTCTAATTTTCCTATGAAAAGTATGTTTTGAATAATGCTACTCATGGCTTCTTTTAAAGAGACATTTATTTCTGACAGCTGCTTTCATTTTACATACAGGAGTATTAAAGTCTTTTATTATTACAGAGAAAGCATAATTGCAAAAAAAATTAACATTTGCTTTCAGATGGTCCCCAGATTTCCCCCATCCATCCCCATCATCTCCACTACCATGCTATTTTCGTGTAAGAGGCAAATAAATACTACACCATATAATTTTAAGATAGTTTGAGTTTAAATTATACTAACTTGAAAGCATGTCTTTTTTTTAAAAAAAAAAAAAGTTATTTTAATCCTGCTGCAATTCTGTTTTTCTTTAGACTTAGAATTGATTAAAACAAAACAATGCTGCATTCTTTTCATGGTTTTCCCATCCTTCCATTATCATCCTAAAATACCATCTTACAATATGGAATTCTTTAATCAGTTCTGACATGCATCTACTTTTTACTTGGCCCAGCCCCAGGAAACATAGTTGTGCTCTACTACACAGCATTTCTCTCCATAACCTGTTTTCCTTTGGGTAACATACTTCATTTCAAAACTCTAGGCTTCTGTAAGGGTTAAATTAGAGATTGAATAACAAATGCATAAGCAGAATTCTGATTTCATTCAGAAATACTGCTCTCATTCAATCTGCGTCTTGGCCAAACCAGCTGCAAAACCAAGCTTTAGTCTGCCTCATCAGCTGCTACAGCCTGTTATTGAAATCTTCATTGTTTTTTAAAATACCTAAACTTAAAGAGCATGTTCCAGAACCAAGTGTTTTTCAAGATCATCAACTCTTATATGGTATTTAACAAAAAATATTACAAAATACATAAAATGTAAGTCCAAATATTACTTCCACTACAAGTATCATCATTTGAGAAGTCAGCTCAACACCACTAGTAGAAAACATATATAATTTTCCGCACCACTGACAAATTAAAAGATACACATATTTTTCTAATAATGCTAAAATATCACGGAATCACTGAATCACTAAAGTAGGAAAAGACCTTCAAGGTCATTGAGCCCAACTATGAACCCATCGCTGCCAAGTCCACCACTAAACTGTGCCCCTAAGTGCCACATCTACATGTCTTTTAAATACCTCCAGAGATGATGGCTCACTGTGCAGAAGCACATCCTTTCAGAGAGCAAGGCTTCTGACACTGAAGGGGAAAAAAAGAAAAGAAGAAAAAAGAAAAAAGAAAGAAATCCCATTTCAGAGAATAGGAATACTTACAACTATATATAACTTTCCTAGACCAGTGGGTTTGAATCAAAATACATTACAATGAGTCACTCTTCCTCTGACTTTAAATGAAGTGCCACTCGTTGTAGCAACATATTAAATTAAGTGAAATCTTTGGGCTCTGTTTTTCATCCTCCATGCTGAAACCCTGAACATGAAACGCTAACTTCATGTTAGAACTCACTGTTCTGGAGGAGAATACTGACCATACATCTGTTTTGTACACTGAGTTTTCAGAAGGAATAGAAATGTCCTCTTCTGACATCTCTTCCTCTTTTTCTGGAAAGCTGTTCCTCTGCAGAGGAGACAGCATCCACTAGTTCTAATTTAACGATACTGTGCTGTTTCATACTCAGTTTAGAAACAGTCAAATTGATAAAAATACATCACAATAGCTACAAGACTCAGAGAAAGACTGTAAAGAAGAGATTTTGAAAATATCTGGTCGAAGTCAGAACAGCCTTAAACAATTGCCATGCTGTCTGGGAAAAAAAAAAAAACAAAACAACAAAAAACCCAACAAAAAATCCCCCAAAAACAAACCTGAAACACCAAAACACAACAAACCAAACACAATGGAATTAAGAATTAAACATTAAATTTATCAGTTCTTTATGAACTTGTATAGGAGCAGAGTATGATGTGATCCTGGGCATTATTCCACAAAAACACTTCAGTCTGGAGCACATGAACAATCCATACCTTCAGCAGGTCACATGCTGAAAATGCAATGGCTGCTCACAGTCATGAATACACATTGTGCTAGTAATCCTTTTTTGCTCTACACCAGAATGTTTCTATAGTTATACTGGTCATCAGATTTACACAGGAGCTCTGATCTTTACAAACAGTGCATCCATAATTCTATTTCCGCATAACAATAATTTTAAAAATATACATTTGAAATATTCACAATTTCTTAATCCCTCTCAGAAGCAATGCTCATTAAGTAGTTTTGTGCTTACAAAAAAAGTGTGTTTAGAGTCTACTCATGCTAACACTCATACAACACGTTCCTCCTGTGATGCAGGGCCAGGGGAAGAAATTCAGTAACTCCCCAATTTACTAATTCCCTAACCAATAAACTAAATGTCTCTTATACAACTGTATTTTGAGTTGTGTTTTTCCAACAATATATATGTGAATAACTAGAGGAAACTAAATCCTTTTTCTAAGGCTCAAGAGGCTTAGAGCCTGAAGTCCTTAAAGCATGTGGCTAATATGCTTAGGGCTGTATGTTGCCTCTGCAACAAAAGATGAAATGCATTAGCCACAGGAAGGAACATGCACATCTTATGAATAATGCAACAGGCAGATAAAACTGACACCACGCACTGTTGACAGGGGAGGCAGAAACCCCCTCCGGGCAGCAGGGATGGGAACAAGGAGCTCCTGTTTTTGAGTTGCATGTGTCCTTTCTAAAGGTCTTCTTCCTCCTGGAAAAAGATGGCAAGCCACACATGTCCTGCACAGGTGGTGCCTCATTTGCACACTAGACAGAGCAGCTAGCTGAACAAACAGAGCAACTGTTGAGTCATGTCGGACAGCCTGGTCAGGCTGGGACACATTCATTGCTCATGCAGTTTTTGTATCCAAGTAAGGAACAGAAGACACGGCTCACCATTCCTTACATGTGCAGCATTACTTGCACCGCGTTCCAAGACAAAGCAACTTCGATATTTGGCAAGCCAAAATTTAGTCTGGTGCCGAATGGAAATCTCTTTTGATCACAGCCTTTCCACATTATGAGTTGTCCTTAAGAAAACAAAAAGAATAAGAGAACTGCTCTTTGCCTTGACAAGTCAATAAAAACAATCCTACTTCCAATACTGTTAAACAACTGTAAATACTTAGGAACATAAGAAAACAGGGATTAATTAGCTTTCATTCGATTACATAAACAGATCAAGGCACACTTCGATTCTTTTTGTTTAAGAAAATCTTTGATACTTTGTTTGCTTTGTTGTCAAAGATAACATTTTTTCACTCCAGTTAAAGATAAACCTTATGGCTCTTATTCAGATTAATTATCACAATTCCAATTGTGGTAATGTTTGACCTTAATCAGCGGGACCAGCCAAGCGACTTAGATGTATAACTTTCTTGAGCCAATTTATGCTAACTTTTGCTACAGGGTTTTTATACAATCAAAGGTCAATAAAGGCAAGAATTAAAGGTCCATTATATTTGCTCTGAACTAAATGAAACTTGCTAAAAATTCTGTTTAAAACACCTTCAAAGCAGAATAAGAAAATTTTTAATTCAGAAGATTGTAAAATACAAAATAAACTAAGAGTTTACAATACAACAGGTAATAATAATGGATTTAAAAAATCAGAAGTTAATATTAAGTTAAAAAATGTTTTGCTGTTCTACTAAATACTTTCTGTACTACAGTCAGGAATGCAATAAGCAGGTTATGAACCCAAGATCATCTTCTCTGTAACATGTTTAAATACCAGGAAGAGAGTCTGGCCTCAGACTGGCAGTCTGAATCATCACCAATTCCAAACATCTCTCCTGAAAATAAAACTTTGCTTCCAGATTTTGACAAGCTTTTTCCTTATTTTGTAGCCTGTTTTGAAGGGAGGATGATGCTCGTCATCTGAAGGCTTAGGTAGACCTTTGGAAGATCCCAGAGGAATACCGTGACACATCCTTGCTTTAAGTTTGCATGGCGCCTACATTCTTTTCCCATTTTCAAGTGATACTCAGGAAAATAAAACACAACAATTGGATTCATTTAGACCTAATCTTAGAGAAACATTAATCCATTTCATTCCCTCATGACCATATCAAATTCATCAACAGTGTTCCAAGAGGTGATGGAAGAATCTCATGCTTCAAAAGCATCTAGCTCAGTGTACGAACTGCTCAAACCAAAAAAGAGTGAAACAAAAGTCTGAGCTCCCAGGAAGCAAGCAGTGCTGAATGTCTACCTCTAAGGCTTTCTTTAGAATGTAAGGTACTAGGCATCTACACACAAAGACTCTCGAGTTCCCAAAAACTTCAACAACAAACTGGTAAGTAACAATTTTTAAAAAGTAATTCAGTCTGCAAGTCACAGGTAAACTCCTACCACAGCAAGCAGTAAAAACGGTTCCACTCAAGTAAGACTGAAAAACCAATCACATGGAGTCACAGTAATCTGAGAACCTCAGGAAATGCCAGAGTTGTCAGGCCACCACCTTCTCAATAACATTTCACCCAAATTAGAAACTGGATACACTAGGTCACTAGCTGGCAAAACTCCCAGCCTCAAATGATGGCCTGTCAAACAAGAGAGAAGGGCACTCTTCCATCTCCTGCATTACTAACAGGAGAGCCTGACAGCCTCTGGGGAGCAGAATCAGCCCTTCACCACAGAAACACCACAGCAACATATTTTGTTTTCTGTAGAGTACTGCACACCCCAGCAAACCCAATTTCTTCAGAATTCACAAAATGAATCTTCTCTTTGAATTGCCTCACCATTATGGTGGTGGACAACTTGATCTACTGCTATGTAATATATTACATATATATATATGCGTAATACATATGTTCCACACTGAAACTACCAGTTGCAGCTAGAAGTTCATTAGGAGTAAGGAAACCTGATTATCGTTGTGATAAAAGCCTGACAGTAACTCTGTAGTTAAATATCTCTTAAGAGTTGATCCCTTCATAATAGTAAGGGTGAGGAAGATGGTGGAAAATGGAGCATTAATAAATGGTCAATCACACTTTTTCTAATGGAACTAGAAAAACAGCTGATTTTAAAATCAGAGTTCAATGTCAAGTGTCCCTTTGTTCACTTTCTTCCTTTTCCTTCCCAGCTCTGAAGACGGGTCACTGCTACAAGAGCTTCATCCATACATATTATGATAAATATAGTACCACAGTCACACATGATTGTCCAATATGTCTTTATTTTAGCTGGCTCCTAAAATGTTTATGAGGTCCACAGTGGCAGCTTAAATGCCCCAGCTCCGACTCACAGGAGGGAGGTGTGATCTCTCTGCATCGTGGGGAATGAATGCTCTGCAGAACACATTGTGCTGGGAGCACCTTGAGTCAGCAGAGCGCTGAACTTGATGCACATCCTCATTTCTTCCCTGCCCGAGACCTTTTCCAAAAGGAAACAAAATACATAGGACCAGTGCATATCTAGTCTCATCCTGACACTGAATCAAAGCACCCTGAGATGCACATCAGGACACCAGAGTGAACATGGGCGTCCTGAAATGTGTTTGCCTGCCATGTACAACAGATCACCATTGAAGACAGCAATGCAAAAGGAACAGGCAACAAAATCATTTGCACTGCCGAATATTCAGATAACCTTAACTAGGCTATGGTCTGTTTCCACTTACGGAAAATGGGATGCCAAAATTAAGGTGAGTCTATAAAGCTTTCTGGAACAGAGATTCTCCTGAAACGCCATTTTGCAGGGACACACTGTTCCCACTCACTTCAAGTTAAACATTTACTACGCAGTTGAGAGAAATGAAACGCTGGCAGAACTACGGAAAAGGAATCTCTTAAATTCTTTCCAAAGGTCACATATATGGACTAAATGTCAATCAAACCATTGTTCCAATAAGCAGGAGTGTAAAATCACCAGAAAAAAAAAAAAAGAGCAAGATCCTAACTCACTCTCTCCAAAATAAAAACCAAACCAAATAAAAAACCACCATAAAACTAAAAAAATAATAATTAAAAAAAAAACCACTCCTTTTCTTAAAGATGGACTACTTCTTGAAATCTATCAAGACAAATCAACTAGAATACCTCCTTTTGGGAATATTTACTAGGATTCTTTTCCCAGCCAAGCTGAAATTATCACCCTTGGTACAGCAGAAAATGGTTGGAAATAATACCTAGTATAGAGTTTCAAAAATTCCATTACTTATGTAGGTTTGGGTTGTTTTGTTTTTCTTTGGGATATAAGCATAGTACCTACTAGAGATTGTACATAAAACAGAATTGATAAAAGTCTAGGACAGGCATATATACAAGCTTGCATAGCTAATTCTTTTNCATCCTGACACTGAATCAAAGCACCCTGAGATGCACATCAGGACACCAGAGTGAACATGGGCGTCCTGAAATGTGTTTGCCTGCCATGTACAACAGATCACCATTGAAGACAGCAATGCAAAAGGAACAGGCAACAAAATCATTTGCACTGCCGAATATTCAGATAACCTTAACTAGGCTATGGTCTGTTTCCACTTACGGAAAATGGGATGCCAAAATTAAGGTGAGTCTATAAAGCTTTCTGGAACAGAGATTCTCCTGAAACGCCATTTTGCAGGGACACACTGTTCCCACTCACTTCAAGTTAAACATTTACTACGCAGTTGAGAGAAATGAAACGCTGGCAGAACTACGGAAAAGGAATCTCTTAAATTCTTTCCAAAGGTCACATATATGGACTAAATGTCAATCAAACCATTGTTCCAATAAGCAGGAGTGTAAAATCACCAGAAAAAAAAAAAAAGAGCAAGATCCTAACTCACTCTCTCCAAAATAAAAACCAAACCAAATAAAAAACCACCATAAAACTAAAAAAATAATAATTAAAAAAAAAACCACTCCTTTTCTTAAAGATGGACTACTTCTTGAAATCTATCAAGACAAATCAACTAGAATACCTCCTTTTGGGAATATTTACTAGGATTCTTTTCCCAGCCAAGCTGAAATTATCACCCTTGGTACAGCAGAAAATGGTTGGAAATAATACCTAGTATAGAGTTTCAAAAATTCCATTACTTATGTAGGTTTGGGTTGTTTTGTTTTTCTTTGGGATATAAGCATAGTACCTACTAGAGATTGTACATAAAACAGAATTGATAAAAGTCTAGGACAGGCATATATACAAGCTTGCATAGCTAATTCTTTTTTATAACATGCCAAAAACTCATGAACTGTACAAAAGGTTAAATAAAATACTTAACTTATTCTAATGGCAAAATAATTTATATTAAGTCTCAATAAAATTACAGAAATGGCACATGTTCAGGTATAGTTTTTGGCATGTACAGATCTGGTTTTGGGACAAACTAACTTCACTGAAGCAGAAGTGGAAGCCAAGCCTTTATCTTGCACAAGCTGATTGAAGAGACAGAAGCACTGGTCTGCCAAACCTAAAAGCTGACTTTTGATGAGGAAAACCAGGCTGCTGGAGAAGAAGAAGGTGGAGAAAAGTAGAAGGCACTGCATCTAAATGGCATCAGACCTATTCTGCTAGGCAAAGTGGAGATTTACATATACACTGACTTTCTACCCCAAGATCACCTATCCACCATCACAGGGACAGCTCTGGAAGAAGGAAATACATCTTCTTATAGAACTCTGAAATACATACAGCACCAAGGATAAGGAAAGAAGAAGGAAGAAAATATTAAGCAATGCTTGAAAATTTAGTTCATGAGTATCAGTGACAAGGGGTTGGTGGGCATCTTACTGCAGAACAGCCAGCCGCTCCTCTGAGAGGATGGGAGCAAGGCAGGAAAGTGTAAGGTAAGAGTTTGTGTCACAGTACTAAAATATGGACGTGAAAATAAGGTAAAGAGGTGCCAAAAGGGACAGAAAGTTAGTGAAATCCTTGAGGTAGCAGGAGTCGGTGCCTCACAGGCCACCTGGACCTACCCAGCTCACTTTCTCTGCCAGGGGAACCAGGCACCTGTATGGGCACGGATCAAGCAGGCACAGTTTAGCACGGGGCTATGGGCACCCCCCACCCCTCCCCAGAGCCAGACACCACTGTCACCTGCTCAAGGAAGGGTGCAATTTGAACTGAGGGTGTCGAGTAATTGCTGTGAAGACAGCAACACAAACCCAGCCAAACCTGGGATGGACACCTTCAGCCTTCCCTTCTCTTTGCAGCACAGACAGCTGGTGCCACTGCTTGGCCACCAGGTCACACAGTAGGCATTACTCATCTGCTGCTTCCCCAGTAGCTACTCCCAGCCAACACCCACAACATGGGGCAGAACAAAACCCACCCCTTCAGTCTTTCCAGTCGACAGACATCAGCTTAGCAAAAACCACACATAAATCAGAAATAAACTGAAAACTGGCTAAAGGAACTTTTTTTAAATACAGAGAAAGGCTAAAGGAGAAGCATCCAGGCTATGGCAGGCAAATGATCATCCAAAATTTGAAAAAATGTTGTCAAAAATTTGCACCTTCACACAACATGAACAAACCTTTTACCCAGTATTTTCGAAACTTCATGACAAACAGAGCTAAGCTTAATTAGCAGTACTCTAAGTTATCTTTACTAAATCAAGTATAAATAAGCTCAGTTAGGAGACTACAAGCTTCATCACAACACTTAACTTTCATCTCAGCAAAGGCTGAGTGATTTTATATTTCAAAGACATCTCTTGCCACTCCAATAATTAAACGTGGAGGCCCCTAGAGAGAAATACGGAGAGCCATCCAGGAGACCTTGGAGCCATGAAATAATTTAACTCTTGAAATGTGTTTAAACAATATTTCAGTGTGAAGAAACAGACATCTTTACTGTGCACTACATTCCTGCCATTCCAACCTGTCCACAGGTTCCTGTTCATGTTCTTTTTCCTGTGTATACAGAAAGCCTTCTTTCTGGAAATACACATTGCACAGGGAAATTTCAGAGCAAGCTACACTTTCAGATGACATGCTTGAAAGTTTGAATTATTGAAAAAATACTATCCTTTAAGACAGGAAAAAAAAAGACCAGGAGCAAGACACAGACCAGATGGTGTGGGAGGCAAAAAAAAACAGCACAAGGGTTATTAAATTGCATCCACTTGGAACTATTAACTGGCCAAGAATCAGCAAGACAGGTTTCCAAGTGAGCCTGAATATTCAAGGCTAAGATCTGGGGCCTAGCTGCAAAAGATAGTTGCAAAATCAGTATCAAAAGAATGACACTGTAAATACACAAGAAAAAAAAATATTTTGTGTTTAATTTATGTGCTTGTCACAGTTACAACAGTATATTGGAACTGAGCCATCTTTCTGATGGGAGAATATGAACGCTGACTTCTACGTAAAGTAGAATCCTCTACCAAAAATATTCTTCCTGTACATGGTGTGTCATGATAGGAGTAAAAGCCATTAAAAAAATACTTTTAAAAGCATATGCTTTTTCCAAAGAAAGATGCAAAACTGCACAACTTTACACACTGTCTGCTGATCACAGAAAAAGGGGGAAAGAAAACTCTTCTGGAAGGCTGAGGACTAGAGCAATACACCCGAAAACATTTTCAAATTTGTCAGAGAAACAGAGGAGCTAGGAGGGCATTTACCAAAATTATATTATGAAAACATAATGACAGCTCAGATTCTGCAGGACAAGGGCAATTAAAAAGTGCAGTTATTTAAACAGAACAAGAGTTCTTGAGGCCAGACAGCTCTTTTAACAACTCTTTTTCAAATGTAGTCAAAGTATACAAGGCAAAAAACCATGCATTGCCTGCTAAAGGGAAAGGGCTTAGGTCAGGTATTATCAGTAATTACAGCTATATAACCTCATCTTCAAAGCAGTAAACAATGAGGATCTCCACTCCCCACTGACACAGAGTATCATTTCTATTATGCATAGAGAGAGAAATTAAAGTGCTGATGGCAACCTCAGGCTGTCTAGGCAGTCCTCATGCAATCAAGCATTACAGGTTGAAATTTGACTCACACTTCTTTTAGTTCAATATATGATTCTTGCAGGGTCAGAAAAGAAGGAAATATGAAAGACACTGCAAAGCAGGACTGTCAAGAGAAATGAAAAATGCTTTAGTGAAATTTAAATCACCTATTTTCTTACGTGATTTAACTTAAATGGCAGAGTAGTCACAGAAATGTTAGCCCTGCTTTGAGTGAGGTCTGGATCCCATGAGGAATTGAGGTCCTTTACAACCCTTATTATCTCAAAATGGTGCATATTTCCACTTCTTTTTTCTATTCAGTGTCTAGCCTAACTAACGTTCAATTCTTTTAATTTCCTGTCATTCCTTGCCCTATTAGATTTGGTCATCAGGCCATCTCACAACTAAACATCAGGGTGACCACACTGTAAATCCAGCCTGTCAAGAAAAATCCAGCACATGACCATTGGCTTGGCTGTGTATTTGACAGCTCCAGCACTCTCAGAAAGACTTCCCTCAATAAAAATACAGGGATCAACCTGAAGATAAGCAAACTGCTGTAAATTAAAGCAGATTTACAAGCAAAATTTCCAGTGACACTTGTTCCAGTGAGATAAGTGGTAAAATCAGTAGGTATAGGACAATACACTACTAAACTAAACCATAAAAAAAGATATTTAGGCAAACGAAAATTATCAAACTTCAGAGCAGACTACACTTCATTTGTATACACTTCTACATATATAAAAACATACACATCTGTTAACATATCTACCAAGATAACACAAACTAGAGGCACAAACTAAAATTTTTAAGCTTTCTTTCATTTTAACCAGTTTGCCTTCAGAAAGAATCCTAGCCTATTAGTAGTCTAAAATATTCCACCTTTCTGATTTACCCTTGGGAAAAAAAAGCCAAAGCAAATAATGAATGGTACAAAGTGTAATCAAGCAATCCAAACAACATAATTTAGCCATCATTTAACTAAAAGTCAATAAAAAGGGAAAAACAAAAGAAAACAAAAACAAGAGATCTCTTGAAATCCAATAGGAAGCAATTGCAAAGACATGCAAAAGCGCAAGGCTAAATAATTTCCTGTATTTTGGTAAGAGGAATGTTGCTATTTACAACAACCATAACTATAATGTTTAAAGGGAAGGACAGTTTACACAGACATTTGCTTGAAACATATTCAAGACCTAGAAACATCATCAGTCAAGTCTAAGACAATCTAAATTTGTTTAATAACATCCTCACTGTAACTTCACTGACTGCAACAGAATCCTGCCATTTTACAACACCTGAAGATGAGCATTACATTTTTTGTAGTATTACCTTGTAGCCAGCATCAGCCTCTGCAAACTACAATCATTATAAAAGAATAAAGGATGAGGGGCAAAGAAGTAACTGCAGACAAAATGCCCTGGCAGTGTTTGATTTTCCTGTGGTCAGCAATGTCTTAAAATTCACTTTGAGAAAAGGAACTGTTCAGCCACTTCAATTAAAGATGTGTCGTTTCTCCTGTAGAATAAAACTAAAAAAAAAAAACAAAAAACCCAGAACTAAAACCAAATAACAACAACAAACAAACAAACAAAAAACACAACACACAGTCATTGTAAGTAAGCTTTTTCTACAGAAGCAGTGTCTGAATGACATTTTGGCTTTCTAGTCCCAAAAAAACTCTCCACTACTCAGTTTCTTCTTTCAGACCAAATCCCTTCTCCTATGCCTACAAAAATGTCAGTGTCTTCTGAGGCCTGGAAGTCTGTCCTCCACAAAAAGACTTCAAAAGCTTGCTATCTACTGAGTGATTGATGGCATATAGAATAATTACCAATGGAAATCTAGTAGGTCAAGTACTTTAACTTCATCTTTGTAAAGAAGGAAGCTGGAACTGCCATTAAAATAAAAATGCTTTGCCAAATTTGCTTTTTTCCCATTCCCCAAATTATTTCAAGGAACTATCACAGGAACTTTCTATTCACTGATATCAATTAGAAAAATACTAATTTTCTCCAAACTTATACTAGAAATGTAAGTCACGATGATTCCATAAGTCAATTATACAATTGTTCACATACTTTTTCCTGTCTTCTAATAAATCCACTTTTGCAAGAGATTATGTTCAGTCACTTTAGAACAGCTGTTGATTTCCGTCCAATCATGAAATGCCTAGTTTTCTCCTATACTTTCCGTTTTAAAACCAGACTTTTATATGTCTCATTACAGTTCTGGTTGAAAACTTTTTCATGACACTGCTTGTTCATAAAAGGCTGTTAAGTTTTTGCCACGTATGCTGTGTTATCTGTTCCCTCCTTTTAACAAGTAATCATTCAGAATGAACCACAGAAATTAGTCGAAGTTACTTAAATGCAGTAGGGGACATGTATGCCAGGATATGTAAATGCAGTAAGAGCTTAAATTTTATATTTCATTGGATAAAAATGTAAGCAAGCTAGTTACTTGACTACTTGAATCCAAATCAACAACAGGAGTTCTCTTACCTAGAGCTTTTATTGCAGCATTTTGATCTTTTATTTTCTCTTCACAGACTTTTGCCAAGTTTTCCACTAAGCATCATATTAAGTAAATGCACGATCATGTCTGGTGCCACGTGTGCATGGACACACTGCACAGAAACTTGCTCACACTAAAACTTCTCTGCTCTCAGCACACTTCACACATCTCCCTTCTGCCTCATTTTTCTCATAAACAAGACTATCTCACTTTCTCATGTAATTTAAAAATTAAATAGTCTTCGTTAATTTGTTTGCCTTGGAAACAGGAGCTTCAGAGAGTGTTACAGATTCTACAAAACAAGATACCACCAAAATCTATGACTGTGTCAGTGAAATGAGACTCCCTGTTCCATTTTAGATGCTGAACACTAAGGGGTGCAGAAGTAACACAAAAATGCATATCTGGCAAGTGAAAAGTTTTTCAGTTCAAATTTTATGAAGATATACTATGGTCATTTAAGTCTGATCTTTTGTTTCTTAAAATCTTTTATTCAGGTAAAAAAAAATTAACACTGTATGTTCACAGGAGAATATTGTTTCTTAGAGTGTTAAAAACTCATTATTACCCTTATCAAAGAGGTGTAAATGCTACCTTAATTAATAAACTTCAATTGTCTATTTTATATAAAAGATAGAGACTGCTTCCAGAACAGCACTACTCCTCGTGCAATTCATAATGCCATTACATGAGAGACAAATGAATGCCTTCATCTTTCTGGAAGATAACTGGTTTAGAAGTAAAACAAAATGGAAAATGTGCTCATGAAACCAGATCTTTTAAAGTTCATCCCAGCAGACAGCTGTTTGGGGGAGAAATGGCAGATCAGCCTATAGATTTTTACACAAACAGTTTTGTGGGATCTTAGGTATGAACAAGTCATGGTTCATGTATTTCCTTCACCGACCAGTCTCACAGAGACACAGACTTCGTTCTGTCATGAAGACACAGACAAGTTTGTCTTTAGATGGTTCAGGTTCACTCATTGTTTTCCAGTTCAACAAAACCTTACAGTAAACTATAAATTATCTTAATAAAAAAACCCACATTAGTCAGGAAATCAAATCTTCATGAAGACTTATTTTCATTCAGACGTATAATCATGCAAATGAAAACATAAAATAAGAATGGAGACTAAAGCAACTATTCTATTCTACACTACACTCTACAAAGGTCTGCCTACCTCGATCAAGCCAGAAACAGGGACTCCATGGAAATGGTTGTTCATGTAAATTAAATACAAGGAAAGTTAAGTTTCTGAGAATCCAATCAAAACTATTTCCATGGAGCTGAGGTGGCACTCTAGAGCTAATGAAACATGGCCCATGAGTTAGTGATGTAAGTCACTAATTATTCACTTGTTATGTAAGTGCTAGTCTATATTTATTGCAAAATTCAATACATCAAAAATCATGCCTGATATAAAGTCTGCTGGTATACAACTAAAGAGAGAAGGGCTCACATATGATTTTTTTAGTAAACATGAGAGACACAGAGACAAACTACTGCTGCTTCAACAGACATAAATGAAATACCAAACAATGATGTTTTCAAAACTTTTTATGGTGAAGCAGTGGATCATACAGAATTCCTTTCAAAATAACTGCATTTACCTTGCATGTCTGGGAAATACCTAGAACATAAATACTTCCACTGCCTGTACCTTCAAAACTATGGCTGTAATCATGTTGAACACCAATAAAAACTATGCAGAAATGAGGGAAACATCTGCTGATAACACTGTTACATGGCAGACAAAGCAATCCCAAGCAAATATCACAAATACCAGCTTCAAATACTTACAAGGATTTAGCACAGTATTTGATAAGCCAGTCAAATGAGCCTTGAGTACCAAAAAACTGAGCTCAGGAATATGTTCTTAGTCTTCAGCTGTGTTTTACAGTCTGCACATAATATAAAAGTATTAACTTGGTTTCTAAATCAAAAAATTCCCTTCCTTGGATAGCTACTTACAATATTAATTTATATGAAATGCTTTTTCTATAGCAGAGGTCAAATTACCGAAATTTTGAGCAGTTCCAGACACCCTACATATTTAGGGGGTTACTAAAAGATTAAAATTGTTGCAGTCAACTTTGACATAATTTGAAGTTGAACTGCTTTATTTGCTAGTTAAATAGCATTTTGCCCCACTCTAGAGACTAAATTCACCGCAGAGCAGAGAATTCTTACCACTTCATAAATATCTTGTTAACAGCTGAACTATGACCTAGATAAGACACTTCATCGTGAAACAGAACATTAAATCAACTAAACTTATTTCTGTTAAGGCAGCAAAACAAACTGTAGCCTTTTCAGAAGGGAGGAGAACCCTAATGGTGAAGAGAATGATGACTAAGTGTATAAATGAAAGTACTGGCTTTTTTCTCTTGGGACTCAGGAAAGATCCTTTCCAAATTATGGTTTTAAATTAAAGACATTTGGAGGTCTCAAATCTTGTCCCTTTTGGACATATATCCAAATCCCTAAACCACCACATATTTTCTAAAAACTTGGCAGTCTCTGCACAGAAAAGCCCAGGATTGACCCAACTGACTCAGAATTACCAAAGAGAGTGGTTTCATCAGTTCAAAGGGAGAAAGAAAGAAAGCAAGGAGAGAAAGGCAACAGGGAAAAGAAAGGGGGAGAGAAAGGAAAGGGAGGAAAGAAAAGAAAGATGGAAAGAAAGGAAAGGGGAGGAAAGAAAGAATAAAAAGGTGAGGGGAAACCAATCCCCACACTAGGAAAAACACCAAAGAGTGGGGGGAAAACCCACAAACGGGTTTTATACATCAAACATGTGCAACGATGAAGGATGTAAATATTTTTACCATTTCACAGCTATGGTTTTGGCATGCAGAAAAACAAAGCATGGGTTTTTTCCTAAACAAGCAGAGCCCATTATTTTTTTTACACTATTAAGGCTCACGAAGGGTCAGAACCTGTAGATGATAAAATGGCTTCCTTCACACCTCTATCCACTTTGAGTGTTTCAAATTTGACATTGCATTTGAAATATCCAGCCATCGCAGCAGACACAATTCCACTTCCTTTCCTTTTCCTAAGCAAATCTTGCTATACAAGCATGGTGAAAGGCATGGCCATTCTTACTCCATATATCCTGAAGAATAAAAATGTAACCAAAGTAAGGCCTTCCCAAATACAGCGTGGCAGCCATGGTGGTGGGGCAGCAGCAGAAGTTTCCAGTTCTCTTCCATTCCACACTCATGAGCACATTAAAATCCCCTATGCTTGCTGTCACACATTCTTACTAACCCCATTTCTACACCCCACAGACATTTCTTTTCCTCATAAACTGGATCACAGGCCAGACCCTCTGCTCAGACATGTCCATCCACACCAGCCTGTTCCCATACCACTCTTTCCTAACTTTAGTCTTCTATTTCATGTTAAAATAATACCAGCAGCTTCTCAAGCAACATGAGTTATGAGGGAGCATGCTAATCACTCAGTCAGAGAAAACCATCTCTTTGGAGGGACTTTTCCTACCTGCTGTCCAGGACCTTTTTTTTCCAGACAGACAGGAACACCCACTGTGGATCACTGAAATACTTCCTGTCATTAGTAGGAAACCATAACATGTCTGTGAATTCCTAAGACCTAAAGTGCTACTAAATGGGTGAAGAATTAGAAAGAAAACAATCAAACAACAAAACACCCAAGTGTCACAAGGAAACATGATGAAGGGAAAAAGATTAAATCTGTAGAACAGAAAAATAAAATGAAGGAAGAGGATGGGATGATGTGAGCCACAGGGAATGAGGAGAACCCTGTAGAGACAACCAGTACCCCTACTTATTCTTACATCATTTCCACAATTTTAAAACCATAACTTATTTCACAGAAGTATTAATGCTTAAAAATGTATTTTTCATCATATGCTTCCAAAGCTAGAGTAGTTTTAGTTAATTGCCTTGGTCTTGCAACATGCAACTACTCACTCAACACAGGACTTCGAAGAGTAGAAAAGTAGGAATACATTACCCAGGGTGAGATTAAAGGGTACAATTTTAATCCATGAAATTGACACAGACATGATATAAAGAGTCAGAGAGAGAACCATCATATGCAAAGTTTTCTATGGGCTTTATCTGAACTCAGGAAAAAAAAAAATCAGTCTCTGCAAATAGGCAGGTGTGAACTCTTTGCTTTTCAAATTGATGAATCTGGTACAGTATGAAAATGTACCCTACCAGTGCTACAGAAAAGCAAGTTATTTAAGAAGAAGCCACAGAAGCAGAGTCTTACACATGTCACAAGGGTTTCTGCTGAGGGAAGTTTAGCTCCTGAAGACCGTAATATGACATTTTAAGATGCTGTATGGAATGAGAGCCTGAAGTTGCTAGTGGGGAGGGAGCTGACCCCTATGACACTCTGTTGTGGGTTGACCCTGAGTTGATGGACAGTTTTTTAGACTAATGACGCTTCTCGCAATTTACCTATTTAAACCACGTGGAAGAGGCGGGACTCCCTCTTTCGTTCCGGCCGGCCTGCGGAAAGGTCGGGGGCGAGGGGGGCTCCGGGCCCGGCTGGGCCGGAGCCCCCGGCTCTTTCTTTTTCTCCTTTTCTTAACGCCGTAGCACGAACTCTGAGTTAGCAGTGAAGAGAACTATCTTAAAGCTGCAAGCACTTGAAGCCAGCTATGAACTGCCTTACGGCTAAACTTATTCNTTTTTTTTCTTTCTCTTTTAATTCTGTTAGTAATAAAACAGTTTCTTTGTATCACAAATGTTTAAAGTTTGTGCCTGCTTTGTTTTTTTTTTTGTTTCTTTTAATTCTTCTATCTCACACAAAAAATCAGTTAAGTAATCCATATTCCAAACCAAATTCAACCCGCTACACACTCTCATAGGTGAAACAGGAAATTTTGTATAGTGGCAAATGTCAGCTCCTTAGAAAACCATTAGAGTTAAGTCTCAGTGAACTTGTGGAGCTTCACAAGTTTCAGTGCTATGGATGTCTGCCTTACTGAGCTCCACAGGCAACACCAAGCTCTTACGTGTTGTCAACATTCTGGTCTTAGCAAATGGAATCAAACGCCACCAAAAAATGGTATGGAGAGGGTGGGAACAAAGATGGGCAATAGAGCGAAGACAGGCAGAAAGTTTCCTGCTTAAACCATTTCACTGGTACCAAACAGGGACTTGGCAACAATTCTTTGTGGAAGATCTGGAGTGGATCAGAACTTGAGCAAGGCCATCCTGCCACAAAACAGTCAGACTTCAATCTGGGAAATAAAAATGTCATCTGATAAATATAGGCAACAATCATCTTCCTTCAGCTGGTCCTGGTACAGCATGAACTAGAATACACCGGTTTTGGTTAGCGCAGTTGAAGAAAAATGTTTTGGAGAAGGTCCAGAAGAGAAGAATGAACACAACCACGATATTCAGAAAACATGATGTAAGAGGAAAGGCTGAGAAAACAGTAGTGATGAAGGGGGTGCTGAAAGAGAGACATCTACAAGGAGACAGGACAATTTTTGAGAAGTATTTGTGTCAAAGTTTGAGGATCTATTTCAGAAGCCACAAAAATAAAATCAAGTACAATTACAAGAGGTAGAGGAATAAATTGTAACAGGAAGTAATGCACTTGGACGGCAATCAAGCGTAAGTAAGCACTAAGTCCGCACGCCTGCCAGTGGAAGTCACTGCATCTCTGCTCCTGTCACATCTGAGAATAGGCTATGCCAGCTAAAGTTGATTCTGTCTTGAAGAACAAATAATCCAACCTCTCTAGGTCCTCTTAGATCCCTTTTTTCCCCAGTCATACTGTGGTTACGGAAGACCTTGATCTTCCTAGAAAATGCAGCAGAAGTAAAGACACTTGAATAATTTCTACAGAGCCTAACGCCACAGTCCTGAGGTTTGACATTTCCCTATTTCTAGAAATGATAAATCACATGCCAATCTGACTTACTACAAGTAAAGACGACATTACAAATATTTCACTGATCACTAAGGCCTTGTATGCAGGAAGAAAATACTGCATCTACTTTACTCTTCTGTTTCACACTGAGTTAAGACCTTCTAATAATTGCTTCTGTAGACATAGTAAGTGTTCAATAAATGTGAGATAGCATTCTCCAGGTTTTGTAATTCTGAAAATATGGTATAAATTAACACCTTTGTTTTTGCAGTCCTTTCCTGCATAAACGCATCATCCTCAGGTTCCAGAATCAAAGCTGCTCCTGACTTTAAATTTGGCCTTTGGATTACAGACCAGTATAACTTCTGAAACCTGTCTTTCCTAACTCAGCATGCTCTTGTCATTGACTAGTATGATCCTCTTCAAAGCATTTTTTACATGTGATATGTTCTTAAACAACACACTAGTGAAAATAAGCATATTTTTTTCAAGAGCAACATTATCCAAAAGCTCTCTAGACAAAAAAATTGGAAGAAGCGTGGCTGGGTTTTTTCTGTTACTTTGAAAACCACAGTATCATGAACTTTGTAACAGTTTATCTGCCACCTCTGTTAGAGAAGAGATTTCTGAATCATATTTCTACACTGACACAGAGAGAAAAAGATAAATGTGAGATCAGCTTTAGAAAAACAGGTTGAATTACTATCCATAATTTCAGATATAAATATCAAAATTCACTGACTTTGCAAAACCCAGTATAAAGAACAGACTCACCCTTTCAAGGTATTTATTAAGTACTCCTTCTGGTCTGGCTGGAAATACTTTCTACAAAAATCAATTTGTTGTATTAAATTGTTTCCAGGCAGAGCTATGAAGCACAGTTATTTTTAAAATTAAAACAACAGCAGATATGTTTGTCTCATGTAGGTTTGGTTCAGATCCTGCTCAAGCTTGCAATTTTATCTACATATTACCACTTCTCCCTTTGTAAGGTATTCTGGTCTACCATGAAAGGAGTCATCATTAACCACCACTATAACTACAATTTTTAAAACTTTTTTTATGTTTAAGCTCATTCTTCAACTACCGAGTTCCAAGGGTACCATAAATTATTTTAACTTCTCACTCCCCAGTAAAGGAAATTCTTATATGAACATAAGTCTCTGGTTTCCCTGTCATAGACTCCTTCCCTTTTTTCTTTTCAATTTGATGAAAGAAATGTTTCACATCTACTCAAAAGAAGCATGATTTGTATTTCTTCACAGGAAGTTGTAAGATTATAAAGAGTAATTACAGATAGATGCTACAAGATCCTTGGTATTTTCAACTTACAGAATATTCAGAAAGCTTTGATAGATCTTTAGAATCTTCACAAAACTTGTATTCTGTCCATTTCCTTGTTTATTGTACTGAAAAGGCTCCCTTTATTTTATTTCACAGATCATTTATTCTTACCTATAATGCAGTGAAAAACTCAGTGGATTCCTAAAATGCAGCTTAAGTAACAACTGCTGAAGATTCAACAGTTCTACCACAAAGACAAATGGCTAAGACAATTTGTGGTGAGAATGTGACAACTAATCAAACACCTGTTTGCAGACTAGACTTTTGAGGCAGGTGAGAATTTTCGTATTTAAACTGCACAGGTTCATCTTCACTCTGCAGAATCCACACCTTAGACAGTTATCAATTACAATAACATTGCAGAAGTGTCTCTACATTTTCTAGCCCACAAAATTATGGTAATATTTTTGCATATCTGCTGTTCACTCTCCAAGAATACAGTCCTATGGCAATTTAAGCTGCTCTGCCAGGGCTGCCATGTGCTCCTCCTCCCAGCCATCTATCTTCTCTTCCCCGCACCAATGCTGGTGGTCCATGGTACTGGAGGTGAGCCAATTAAGGGACAAGGCCAGAACAGGGTTGGATTCTGCAGGGTTAATTTTTGTCCAGTCAGCTCTCTGATATACAGTTCCCATAGTTTTGCATTACTTGACAAATATACGTCAGGGCAGCACATCAAGAGGACAATTTATTTTAAAAATGCTCCTCTACTTTGTCAGCAAAATCTGAAAACAGCACATATTTACAATCAGAACAGAACCATTAATGCCTGAAATAAAAGAGTACAGACGATATTATATTTGGGTTCCCTGTCTGCAGCCTTCATTTGCCTATTTATGCTTTTGGATTTTTAAGAAGGGATAAATTTTATTATATACAGAAACATTGCTGCAACCTTACTGGCTCTAGTATTATTATTGGGTTTATCTATAGCACAATTCTGCTGTGTCACTTTTCTAAACTAGAAACAAGCACAGCAAAACCACTACTTAACTTATTGCCCAAAATACACGCTCTCTCATTTTAAGGATAAAAAATCTCAGCATTCTCTTTACATCCTATAACTTCTTCCTAAATTTTATGATTATGAAGAAGGCAGAAGATTTTATACATTGTTGAGGCATCTTAAGCTTTCAAGCAGTTTTATTTATTATTGGTTCATAAAAGAGATTGACAGAACCTACTTTAAAGTTACTCAGCTGCAGTAGTCCGAGACTGTCAAGTAACATTATTTTTCTTTTTTTTTTCCCCCACTTCTTCATTTTCTGAACTTGCTCTATTCAAAAACACGTTTGATGCACTCATGGGAGTAATTCCTCATGCAAATCCAGGCAAAGTGAATTAATGTTTCTAGAATAGTCCTTCTTGGCTTTTTTTCTTCCAGAGACATTCTTATACAACAAGACATTCGTTTGTTCTGCTTCCAAAGAGAAGAACAAACAAGCAAGGTCCCACAACACCTTCATCTGATCTAAGGTGGCATTGCTGTGTCTAAGACCTCCTGTCCCACCATGTGCAACCCCCTCTGCCAGCACTGGCTGTCCCACAGACAATTACAGTTTTATCATACCACTCTCACATGGACCTACCGTACCAGTTTCAGATTATTATTTCTTTATTTAGTAAGTATATACATATACAACCAAGTTAGAGACACAACACCCATCTATTCTGTTGTAGACATGGAAGAAAGCAATCTTCTCCATTGGTGCAGCAGCCTGCCTCTCTCAGCAGTCTGTCTTTGGTAGAGCTCTGAGATTCCTCTTTTAGACTTATATGCAATAAAATTTTGTTTGTTTGTTTGTTTACAATTCATTCGACTTATGAGAGTTTTTCTGACTAGTAGTAATTAAGTTTATTATTTTCAACCCTAATTTTTATACTTAAAGACACAGGTATAAAATTATTCCTTTTGTGGCACAGTACTTGCTCTCTATCTACACAATAATTGAATACGTGACTGTGTTATTGCATTGATAAAGAATTAATCATTCATTTATGATTCAACGAGACAGTTGTGTAGACAGTTCTGAAAAGTAAACCTTCAGAATTCTAGAACTCTTACAGAATTCACCTCTTCTTTATACAACCAGTCAGGTCATTCTTCTTATCTAGACAATACCATGGGGGAAAAAAATAATGTTAATGTGTTAAACTGTGAAAAGCAAGGAAAACCATTTATAGAAACAACTTCACCTTGAAAACATACTTACCAGATGAACTGTTAAATGAACACCCTAGAGCAGTTCTAATGAAGACAAGTAACCTGGAGTTACAGAATTAAATGTTTATGCTGTTCATATAAAAGGAAGTCCAACAAAGCAATTACAAGACAGAAATCTAAGTTCAGTAGAGGTTTCACAGGCATGACAATATACACATGGAGTCTTTTTGCTCAAGAAAGAATACTGTTCCTGTTTGTTGCTGTCTTAAGAAAATCACATCTGAATAGAAATTTCAAATCCAAAAGGTATGTTAGACATGTCTCCCATGTGAAATTGATGGATTGTTCAGGGACAAAATGCCAAATGGGGATCCAATCTAATTTCCTGATTCAGCTACTCACACCTTAAAACCAAACTCTGGCAAACTGTGATCCCCAATATTTCCCAATTCATTTCACTTCGCTGTTCTGGCAAGCAGTACCAAGACAAATTATCTTCCTCCTGCTTCAGCAAAAATCATACAGTGGAAGAAAAAAATGCCTTATCTCTTGTGCTAATTCTCTGTCCATGTATTCTTTCAGTTTTTTTCTCTATGACTACTTTCCAGCAGAGCCAGCTTGCTGATTTAAGTAAATAAACTAGGAGCTTCAGGTGTCTGTGAAACTACACCCTCACCAACCACACAGCCTTTAAGAGAGCTTTTAATGAACTCTGCTCTACACTCAGAGGGACAGGCACATGAAACCACACTCATTCTTTAAATATCTTCTACAGAACCAGTAATACTGTGATACCCATCCCCTCCCTCCGCTACTGTACATCACTCTCCTTCACTTGCCTTCAAAGGCAGGCACACATTACAGCAAAACCAGAAGATATCTATAGACACGAGGGCTAATTCAATCAGCACAGAGGAGTATGTGCTTCGTGAAGCAGCACACACTACTGATACATGTCCACAATGGCTCATGGAGATACACACGGACTGATTCAATACCAGCTCAGAAGGATGGAACTGTAGGTAGGATACCCACACCGGGTCTTCAGCGTTGGTGGAATTCATCCACTTATGCCCATCACAATAAGAGTGCACTACTTGGTGAAATGCGTTTCTATAGTGATTTCTTGTTCTCACTGATACTACAATGCAGATTTGTTTGTGTTCTTAAATGAAAGCTTTTGTCCACTGCCATCTAAAACACAAAATCACAATTTATAGCTAAGAGATCACCTTTTGACTCTTTGAAAAGTATACTTTACGGCCTGGAAAGTCACGTACAGACATTTTTAGTTTTAAAAAAAGATCACCAGCTGGCATCACTCGGAAGAGGAAGTCCTTTCCCAAGCTGGCCGAGCAGGACAAACAGATGTCAAGAGAAAAAGCTTGGTTGTGAGTCGAGTCTGTGGAAAACCTCAGCAAAACTACCTAGCAGGATGCTGCAAGTGAATATTGGTGTATGGCAAAGTCCCAGAAAAAGTAAATGCAAGAAGCCAATAAGGGACATTTCACTACTTACAAGCTCAGGAAAAAACCAAGAGAAAAGACAATTTAAGTAAAATCCATGTTTGTCCCGAATGATTACTAGTAATGCTGTAGTAGTCTTTAGTAGAGTAACAGCTAAAAGCAGGATTAACAAACAATGCATCTTCTTTCAGTGCAACAAAATCCTGTCGTTCCTTTTCTTTGAAGCGTTAACTACTTTGTAGTCACTGGATTAGAAGACTTGAGTGCTTGCATGCTTTCCAGACATGCTGAGCCTAATGACAACTTCCTTTATAAAGCAACAGCCTCACAATGAATAAACAAACTTAAATAGCAAACCATTCTTTGCACAGAGAACATAGTGACAGATGCTATAAATTAGATGGAATACTGTAGTAGCATTTCTTCCTTCTGAACAACCACACAAGGCAACAAAGAACATCTATAGAAAGAGGTATTATTTTTTAAAAAAATGAAAGTTTGCTGAATTTTTTTTGTCTGCAATGTTAAAAAAAAATACAGACATCTTTAAAATAAATTCTCTCAATCAGAAATATGATTAAAAGCTTGAGTTGCTGACTGCTTCTAAAAGACATTTTTCTTGAATATAAAATAGGAATTTAAGACTGAAAATAAGCCATGAAAAGGACTCCACAAGTCCTTTAATTAGTGGTCAAACATATTCCCATGTCAATGACAGTTCTGAAAGCTATTCACACCTTAGACAAAGTGCAGTGAGCTTAGAAAAAAGATCAGCTTTTCTGCAAACAACTGGCAACTCACTAAACAGGATTAATTTGCTTCATCTCTCATCTGGTCCTCCTCTTCCAGCATCTTGCATTTCTGTGCTGTTTACAGCAACAAAGTGATTAAGGAAAAAAGTGCAATTCCATTACAAATGCTTAATTTAATCAAGATACTCAAGGGGAAAAAAAATTCAGTGCCAACTCTTGACCCAATAATAAACTTCGTCACTAAACTATTTAACAACTTAATTAACGCTAGAAAGGGTTTGATTAAGATTTGACCTAAAAATAGTTAATGTGGTCAATATCATTTATTAAACGCTATCTGAAAACTCCTTGTACTCAAAGATGTACTGACTTTTATCAGATGACCTGTGTACAATTTCCAGAGCTGAATCTCTTTTATTAAAGTCAGGATGGAGCTATAGCTAAGTCTTATGCCACTTTCGAGATTTAAGTATTTTATAACTTTTTGTAGTTAGGCATTTAAAGGCATTCAGAAGTAATCCGAGCTTGTATTAATTTCTCCACAAACACTGTACTCTCAGAAATTAGAGAGGTTTTTTCTTTATGAAGTTAGGTAGAAGTTTACAAACTTCAGGGCTTTCAAAATCACAGCCATGAGTTACTATTATGTTTTCATTCCCAGACATTGTGTTGACAGAGTTGTTGTGGTTTTTTTTTTAAACACTGCATTCTGCATACTTCTCAAGTCACGTGAGCATCAATTTCCAGTTGATTAAAACGCCCTTTCCTATTTAATGGCACGGCGGCAAAAGGCTGTAAGCCGAGTCCATTGTGCATCACCATTTTCAACAAACGACCATCTCACCGCTGTTGCCTCTCACCTGGCCATATTCTAAGAGTGAACATTGAAAAGGCTGAAACAACATTTTCAAAAATAAACCTTTAAGTGAAATGTAGAATAACAAATACTCTGTTTACCATTAAGCCAATCTAATTAAACAGAAGAATACCCCTCAACAATAGAAGTACACAAGTATTTATTGCTGTGATTATGGGCTCTCAACCACTGTGCCGCTTATTCAGAGAAGAAAATGGAGTCTCAAACTTCATGCCTATCGAAGTAGAGTGAATCCACACTTTCTACAGGTGGTTGAGGCGATTATCGAGCCTGTTTATGGGGCAGCGCTAAAAAAAAAAGGATAAACCCCAAATGCGCTTTTAATGGTAATTTATGATTTTATACTGCCTCCGATAAGGCTGAAACTTGACATGTCTCCTGAGAGCTTATACAAGCGGAAGGAGCAGTACCATTGCCCACAAAAGACGGAGGTACGCTGCCACACTCCCAGCGCTTTTTCGGCCCGTTTTCCCGGCGCCTGGCGCTCCACCCGTGGGCAGCTCCGCGCCCGGCAGAGGTTCCCGGGAGCCTGCACCCCTCCACCCCCCGGGGAAGCTGTGGGAAGGCTCTGGGAGGGCAGAGAGAGTCTGGCCGTAGCAGATGCACAAGCGTCGGTGTTCTCGGGCTGCAGCGGGGGGCAAGGGAACGAAGGAAGAAAGGAAGGAAGAATGGGAAGAAGCTCACGGGACGCTGTGCACACCTCCCTCCCGCTGCGTTCGGAAAACAGATCGAGCTGCTCAGGGTGAAGGGAATAAAGCGGGGCCGGGGGCAGACAATCCGGCATCTCCTCTCACAACCGACAGAGGACGACGGTCATCCACCCTGCGGCCCCGGGGGATCCCCGGAGCCCGGGACCCCGCAGGAGGGGCAGAGCAGCGGGGCAGCCTCTTCAAAGGGAGCAATAAAGGCTCTAGGAAAAATAAACGCTACGGGAACTGACCCCAAACCCGCGAGCTGTAACATGTCCGCCTCCTGCTCTCGCCCCGGAAAGCTCTCAGACCTCTAGCTTTCTGCTGACCCTCTCCCTTCATGGTAAGGCAACAAATGGCAAGACCTCGGACGCCGGAGCTGAATAACAGGAAATATAGGCATCTGTCACCTCCCGGGGAGAGCTAAACGGATTAGTGAAAGCAACAAAGGGAAGAAAAGGTCTTTCAAACGTGCAATTGATTAACAAGTCTCCTCTAATCTGCAGCATCACTGTTTTTCCTTAAAGACATCATCGGTCTCCTCCAGCACGTCGGTGCAATTAAGTTAAAGCTAGGAAAGGCGGGGGAGGAAGGCTCTGCCAACCCGCCGAGCTCCCGCCCTGCCCGGTGAGGACAGAAGGGGAAGGGTTACAAACATGGCATGGAAATGGTGCAGCCTTGTCATCTGCTCCCTCAGTCCCTGGGCAAAGAATCCCGGGAAGGACTTTGTGAGTAAGGTTTATCTGCGGCAGAGGGGGAGAGGGCAATTTTCCAGAGAACGGCTTCATGAAAGATCAAAGAGCTGGATCCGGCAGCTCCTACCTCGACGGTGCATTTCACATCCCAGAGAAAACGAAAACGTTAAGCCTCCCCTTTCCTGCTCTGAAAGCAACACACAACTTAGGCGTGAGCGGGGGAGGGAAATTTAAAAAAAAAAAAAAAAAAAAGAAAAAAAAGAAAAAAAAATTATGCGGCTTCTTTTACACGAACTGTGTCTTACACCATAGCGGCTCTCCAACCCCACACGTTCCCTAAGGTCCCTGTAAATCACGGCGCTACCCTGAGAGATGCCGGACAAACTGGCATCTGTTCAGCAGCAGCACCGGTGCTGCCACGGCGCAAGGTCAGATGTTAATAGGGACAGTTTATTCAGCCCTAAAAACAATCGCGGAGCTCACTGAACCGCGCGTCCTGGTGTTTCCTGAGCCCAAAGTCCGACCTCCTCAGTCCCTGAGGGTCGGCCAGGTACACAGAGAAAATGGGACCCTCTAAAACCCAAAAACACACAGAAAGAAACCCCGCCGCGCCTTCATGAGCTGCAAGCACGGCGGCTGCCC
The DNA here is from genome assembly GCA_013398055.1 of Ifrita kowaldi. Classification (NCBI taxonomy): domain Eukaryota; kingdom Metazoa; phylum Chordata; class Aves; order Passeriformes; family Cinclosomatidae; genus Ifrita; species Ifrita kowaldi. The sequence goes on along the minus strand of VZRS01013365.1, from coordinate 188,544 downwards.
CCTCGCCCACTCAACTTTAATCCCCTCCTGGTTCCCGCTGAGATTCTGGCAACACTCAACGTCCCAAATAATAACACATTATTATAACCATTCCGAGGAGAGGGCTGGAGGGCGGGCAGAGTGAAGGAGGAGGCTCCACTCATTGCTATCCACCCTCGGCAACAACAAAACCCCGAACTTTTCCTTTGTTTTCTCCTTCTTTCTCCCTCCACCCTGCCCCCCTCAGCGGCTACCAACCAGCCTCGGAGCGCTGAACCGGCCGAAAAGAGGCACGAAGAGCCTGCCGCCCGAGCGGGGCAGAGGCGCCAGGATGCGCTCGGGGTAAAAGTTTTAGCTGCCCTCGCCTCCTGCCAACCCCCGCCCCCTTATAAAGAACACAACATCAGGTTTCCATTGTGCCAAGAAGAACCGGGAAAAAAAATAAAAAAAACCCAAAAAGGATGACGGAAAGAAAGAGAGAAAGGAAGAAAGATAAGAAAAAGAAAAGAAAGAGAAAAAAATTAAAAGAAAATAAAAAGATAAAGAAAAAGTAACCAACATGAACCACCACCTGGGGATGCTGGCGGCTCCGCCGGTCCCAAATGGACACCCGCAATTCTCCCAGGAGCTGGAGCAGCTTTCCCTGCCTCCCCTCTCCCCACACACCCCTCCTCGAAGAGCAGAAGCATCCTCCCCTCCAGCCGGGGGTCCCGCTCCTTACCTGCCGCGCGGAGGCGAAGGAGCGAGGCGGCCGCCAGCAGGAGCAGGAGGCGGCCCACCGCCCCCCGCCGTCCCGCCGCCGCCGCGGGGTCCATGCTGCCCGCCCGGCCGCCGCAGCACAGATCCCGCAGGTAGCCCGCAGGGAGCAGCGCCTGGGGCGGAGAGGGGTCCGGTGGCGCTGCCGCAAACTCGTCCCGGGCACCGCCGCCCCGGCCCTGCGCTCCCGCTAACGGACCGACCCCGACTGGGGGCGGAGGAAGCTGCGATCCTTTCCCCTCCTCCTCCGCCTCCTCCTTCCCCAGCATCCGAACGTCACCCGGGACCCGACACAGGGGAGGGGAGCGGCGCCGAGGGGCGGACAGGACAAGGACAGTACCTGCACTCCGGCACCCTCTGCCGGGGGCAGCCTCCGGCCCCGGCCGTGGGCGAGTCCGCATTCACTTTTCCCTCCTCACTCGACGATCACCGGGAGCCAGCAGGACTTGGGCCCCCTCTGAAAGGCGAGTCCTGCTCGCAGAAGCCTCAGGAGCCTGCAATCTTCCTCACAAAAATCCCCAACGAAACAAAAAGAAGCGGGCGAAGGGCACATCGCCCCAAACCGCTACGGCTTTTCTCCTTTGCCTCCTTCCTTCTCGCTGCACAATCGAGGAGCTTTTGCACCCCCACAACGTTAAAAACAGTTGATTGAACACAGTTTCTCCTGTCCCCAAAACGCACAGGGGCGTCAGCACCGCAGCACGCACTCCGAGAGGCAAGAACCACCAGGGCTGGGATCTCCTTTGCGCTCTACCGGTTCTCTCGTGATAGGGTGTCAAGAGTAAAGTTTGCTTTCTGCCTTCAGCAGGCAAAAATAATCTACTCCCAGTAAAATTTCAAAATACTTCCAAGTTATTTACTACCAGAAATAAGGGCATTCTGAGCATAATTTAAGTAAGCTTTTAAAATTAATTTTTGGGGGGGGAGGGGGGAAGGGAAGAAAGAGTTGTCTTGGTTTGGGTTTTCTTTGCAGTTCAAAGAAATCGGTATTCTAAGTTAATGCAGGCTTCTTTTAACTACATAATATAAACTCCAAGAATACAGTTCAGCCAATTACTTGCTGTGTTTTTAAAGTTATACTTTAACAGCATATTTAATGAGGTGTCGTCCCTGCGAATACATTTCTACTGTTTCAGATTTCATTTCTAAATATTTGATGCTGAGTTATGATGAATACATACAAATCCTTTTAAGTTCTTCTCCAAGTCAAGCTCGAAATTCACAACAATTTTATTGAAATTAATTTTCTGTTAAATTTACAGGCAAACATTACAACATAGTCTTTCTTCTTCATTTTGCACCCTGTTTGTTTCCTCCCAAATTTTCAGTTCCATCTTGAAAATTCTTCTGGCACCTAAGAATGACAAAGGGAGGTCCTGATCCCTCTTTGGCAGGAATGTAGGACTGACTGACTTCAGCCCCTTGCCATCACAACAACACATTTTAAAATCCCTTTCATAAACATATGAAACCTATGGTAAAAGCACTGATGATCCTTTTTATAAGCTCCACTACTTGGATTAAAGTCTGCTCAAGATTTTGCCTCATTGATAGTTAGGAACATACTCCTTATTTCCAGAATATATGTACTCAGATCAGTTTATATTCCTTCTCTCTTGTGCCACTACCATCCTTCCCACTCCCCCTCTCTATGAGATAAAATGACAGATTCACACCTCAGTCTTTATGTTGTTACCCTAAAAAACCCTAAATCTTTTAATTTCCTCTGAAATTATCAGTTATGTGTTCCCTGATCACCCTAATCCTTTTTCCTGCCACACTGAATATCCCTCATTCCTCCAAAATTTTGGGAGTCTGATTTAATCTTTCTCCTGATGAGTGACTTGAGCTCAACATAGTAGTGGCGATTCTTTCTCTACCAGAGCACTTTTAATTTCCTTGCTGTACTGAGAAGACTGATACATACTGGTGATTTACAGCACCTTGCCAGTTGTAGGTATATTATGATGTGTTAGAAAATCTATGTCCCTCTTTCTTTATCATTTCTAGTGTATATCTAACAGCAGAGACCTGCACCAAAATTCTGACCTCACAAATCCACCCCACCCCCTTTTTCTGTATCTCAACTCCTTCTGCACCTTCTGTTATTAAAATCACCTCTTGACTCTGCATCAACAAAAAAGTTTTGTTGCACATTGATAAATAAAATCAGTGTGAAGAAGCTGGGAAGTCTCTGTTTTAGTTTCCTCAGGAAACTAAAACAGAGACAGTGTTATGACTTTTAAAACAAAGTTGAGGTGGTTAAAAACTGCAGCAACTACCTGCCTAAAATATTACAAGTTCAAGCTCTATGTTCCTCTGAAAGTTGCAGCTGTGTTTCTTGCCTTCCAAACTTAATAGGAAATAAAAATATCAGCATAAATTAGTCTACATTTTGCATAATCATCCCAAGAAATGATATTTTGGGTTTTTTTTCTTATGCTCTCAAAGATCTCACAAAATAGCTAGGATATAGATCCACTTTTTGCATTTGGGAATAAATTAGCATTTTATAGAAATTTTGGTTGTGAATAATTTTCCTGACTTAGGAGTGGAAACTGGTTTTGTCATGAAGGTTAAATGACTAGGCCAAGTTAGCTATTGGGAATTTAAGTCACCTTCATGCCCACAAAGTATTTTGTCACTAACCATAAAAACTGCCGTTCCATATTTCACATTGCAAGTGAAGTCACTACAGTGAAGAAACCACAGTACAAATTCTTTCTCTGTATTGTGGAAAAATATGTACAGCAAAGAAGCATGGAACAACTGCACATTCGGAGCTGGTTCCCCCTATTCATGTAAGCCATTAGAGAGATCACTTGTGTTGTGCAGCATATGGTCCCAAACTGTTTTGTCACTATTTGAGAAAGAAAAAGCTGTGCACGTATTTGTTTGCATGACCATATGGCATGTGCCTGATAGGAGCAGTTAAGAGCAATGGGCAAAGCTAGAATTCAGCCTGAACTTCCTTGGGAATCCCTGACAGGGTTTGGGTGGGTTTCCTTTGCCATTTGTGTCTGCTTTCATAACAAATGTAACAAAAGTGACTTTAAAGAAAGTGTAAGATTAAATGTGGTTCCAGTTGAAGGTCTTAGTGTTTTTATAACCATCCTGCAAGCCTAGATAAGTTTTAACTAGTACACTATCTTTAGTAAAAAAATTAATTCCCGAGCTGATCCTTTTATTCATGTGATGAAAGCAACACAGAAAATACTACCTACATGTTTCACGTTTTCAGGATCATCTCTTCGGCTTTCTTCTACAGTATTAAAGTATATCACACAGATTCCCACTATGGGCCAAAACTGAAGAAAGGATTTGGGCATAAAACATAGGATTCAGACACTGAAGTCTGAATTTGCAATTCAAAAATGTACCCTTTTAGTCTTGAACATTCATTCTTAGCTGAATCCTGTTAGGTGTGATCAGTCCCTTGTGTGATCAGTTATACATGTTCAAGAACTACCCAGCCGAATGCTCACTTCCACAGAGATCCAGAAACTTTCCTGCCACAATGCTTGAGACTCTTGACAAACCATTCCTGATTCTGATCACCCATACAATGTTAGTCACTGTCTTCTGAAGAGCACATTTTGGAAGAAAACTGAGGTGATCGTGCTCAGTGTTAAGTCTTGGCCCAACAAATACCAGCCTAGCCCATGGGGAGCTGGGCTCTTAACCTTTCTCAGCATCTAGGTCCTCAGGGAGTGACTTGGTCACAATACACTGTGCAGAAGAGTGGGACACATTCTACTCCATTTGCTGGAGCTGTGCCATTGCATGCAAACAAACTGGAGAGTTTGGGATGGAAGTGAGAAGGCACAAGGGGAAGTCCAGCTGGGTTACTCAGACACTCAGCACAGTGTAGGAATTTGATGAGACTGTTGGTCAGCTGATAAATGTGTTACAGTTAGTGTAAACTGAACAAAAAGAAAAGAGTTTTAGAGCAGCTATTCAAACAAAGAACTGCATGTTCACAGTCTACCTGCACATTTCTATGGTTTGTTGTTTTGTTGGGGTTTTATAAATGAACCTTGTAAATATTAAAATTAAAAAAAAAAAAAAACAGTTAAAAACACTCATTAGAAAACCATTTCCTACAGAAAAAAAATCAGGTTTTGATCCACGCTTTTAAACCAGTGTTTCTTATGCTTTAATTACACATGATTTTGACATATATGTGTGTGTGTGGTATTAAAGCAGTCACAATAAATATTTTTAAGGAACTATTTCACCCCAGAAGGTAAAACCCACTTTTACATAGGCTCAGGAGCCATCTCCCTTCTTGCTTTTGTTTCCAGGTCAACATACACAAACATGTCAAGTAGTACCGTTACAGGAGCCAACCCACCACAGAATAAACAAATCTGCAAGCATTCATACCATCAACACTCTTATTAAAAGAAGATCACCAACGATATTTCTCATGCCTAGAACCACAGGAAACAGTAAACAAAGCATTTCATTTGTTTCATAAGTTAGGATGCAGACAAACACTTCCAAAACCAGAGCCGATTGCCCTAACTTGTAAAATCACACTCACCTGGTGGTTTGAGCATCCTGCAGTGTCTTCAGACTGATGCATCCTCAATCCTCTTCAGTCACAAAAACTGAAAGGGGGAAAAAGCTGCATCTCTCTTCTCTGTCCATTATTCCTACAAGTGAGACAATTACAGAATGACTTATTGAAGATAAAAATCTGAATAGGGACTGGGATTTAGGTTTTCACTATATAAATTAAACAAGAACATGAGTGTCTGATTTAATTTAATTTAGGACTCAGTTACTTCTTGAAATTGTTATGATTACGCTAAAGAGTGATCTTGGCATTTAGTCTCATGCTCAAAAAAATAAAACCGAGGTTCTTTCTGCATGCCGTTTTCATTATCATCTTGTTGGTTGTACTGAAATACTTACGTGTATTTATTTTAGTTGTTTATGTCAGCCATCCCATGTCACTAGCATGCTACAGTTTTGTAAATAGCATGTGAACAGTTAAAATTGTAGCTATTTATGTAAAGTCCAAGGCAAGATCTAGCTGTGAGATTGGAGCACCAGTAATCAGACATTTGACTGACTGCAATGTAAAAAAAAGGGTGTCTATTCATCCTTAACACCCTAAGTTACTTGCAGAGTTCATGAAGAACTATAAATGCACCACCCAAGCTCGCAGTACTGGCATACTGCAGTTTACAAGGCAAGACCAAAAATACAACATTATGTCAGCGAGGCAGACACAACCATATCAGCAGATCTGACACCAGAGATTGGTATACTCTGCAGGATAAAAATACAGTTCAATTTCAAAATGCATCAGATTTTTGCAAGTCATTGGAAAGCTATATATTGTTTCATTTTGAAAGATCGTCTGGATGTGAAGGTGTCAAACAAACCCTGAACTAAACCAAGAATTTAAGTCAGCACCCAATTGACTATGGAAAATGTTCTTTTGAGAGCCTTGACGTGCCTGTCAGTTTCTAAAAGACAGTTGTGGAGGAACTTGGGAGAGAGAAAAGAACAAAAGATGAGGATTTTTTTTTTTTTTTTAATTCAGTGTGGTCTGGGTTTGGGGGCATTTTGTTGGGTTTTTTGTTATTGTTTTGGTTTTTAAAGGTGGCCTTAGCTAGAGAACAGGCAGTCTTCAGGATTGGAACATGGAGGTTCATGCCCACAAACAGATGGCTATACTTGAGAAAGGTAAAATTTGTGAGGAAACCAGAAGTGGTCAGCACAATTTATATTTCTTATGTTATAGACATGAAGTTTCTTGCCACTCCTCTGCCTTTGGAGTCCCAAAAAGCCCCCAAAGAGACAATGAACAGTCTAGCAGAGGCAGGCTAAACCCACTGCGATCCTGCAGTAGGGATCAGCCATGTGGTAAAATAAAAATCTTCTCCTTCCCTCTTCTCCCCCAGACTTCGGGGTACATATTGCATGCACACATAAGGGAGCAAGAGCAACCTTGGGAAGAACTTCAAAGACAACACACAAACAGTAATGGGAACAGGAATACCCCTACAATCCCTTCAGTGCTGCTGTGTTCTGGCATGGAGTGGGTGAGTGCTGCTGGCTCTCAGTACACATTCCCCACGTTCTTTCCTTTGGTCTACAATCCTGAGGAAGACAGTCTGCCACGTTTTTCCCTTCTCTTACCTACAGTCTGAACTCCAAAATATGTGGAAAGAACATTCAGTATATTGATGAAGATTAAAATGAATGGAATCACATATCCTATTGAATAAAACTGCTTCACACACATATAACTAGTTAACAGTACAGACAATAAAGACTTCACACTGAAGTACACTAAAGGATATGTGATTACGTTAGATTGCACTTTTTAAACATTTTAAAGACAACTTTTCTCCTCAGAGGGATTTGCAAAGCCAACCACCTGGAACAGAAACAAAAATTGTGTTCCCAGCTCCCACATGAATCACTGAGGTTCACTTCTATTAAAAGCAGTGCACTGCTAACAAGTAAAATTATTTCAAAATACACTATTTCATTATATCCAATTACAAGGTTGCATTGTGTCTGAATTGTCTATCAAATCAGTTTGATTTTGCACTGTTACTACCTTCTATATAGTATTTTTTCCTTCTTCTTGTATGTGTACCAGTCTCGTAAATATATACTTTACAAGAAAAATCCACCAAAACAACAGAGTAAAATTAGATATTTCCGCTTACTTAAAGAGGCTCTCTACCTCTTCTCATTCCTTTTACTGGAATTGGAGCAATCTGAATAGTTCGTTGCTACACAAGTGCGAAAAGGAGTTTGCGCCTTTTCTGGCCCTCTTTTAGAAGTGCTTTGTTTTTCTTAAAGTGAATTTTTAATATCTAATTGTCCCATCTCTTCTGTGTACAAGCAGAGGAACTTTACCTAAATATATCTTGCCTTCATGATCTTATCATTATCCCTTTTACATTCTATATCTTTCATTCACAGAAGAGACACAACAAGACTGGATACAAGAAATAGTTAGAAAAATTATTCATGTTTTGTCTTATGTTTAATTGCAAACTCAGTCTCATCTACCAAGGGAGATAGGCAATTGCTTCAACCTAAGGGCAGATTAGATAACTCTCCTGAGTGCAAAGGTCTTATCTCCATACACAAGAGGCAGAGGAAAAGGAATTTCAGTCAGTAAATTTTTTCACTTTTTATTAGGGAATCAATATTTTTCATGGCTGGTCAGTTCCTTTGATGGCACTATGTTCTGTTTCACTTCAGGACTTGTGAGAATACACTTTGAGGTCTGAGTCCCCAGTCTTGAAACTGAATTTCTGCCTAATCTGAGGCTCTGCTTACAGGGATCGGTACCCCTCCTCTGGCATCAGTCAACATTCCCACTTTAAGCAAACAGGCAAGGATGGATTATCAGTTCAGTCACTACTGTTGTCCCCAACAGCTGTAATTTGACCAAGATCAAACAGGAGAGAAAACTTACTTTGGTTTCTATGTTGTTCAGAAATTCCTGAGCCAAAGAGGCTTATCTTACTTCCCCACATCAGCAATGCTCTACACAAATGTCTATCTGCCTTATCAAAAGCCTCTCAAATGAACACTTCTTGATATCTTTCTTTCCCAACCATAGCAGCAGCCACCAACTTCTTGCAACAAATCTGTAATTATATTAAATGGCCAAGTTAAATTAGACTCAGATGCTCTGAGCTATTGCATAGACTTGATGATATCTCTGAGACACCAGTGTAATTTTTGTGGAGAAGAGTTCATCTAAAAGTCCCCAGCATGTGCCAGTTTCTGCCTTGTGCAACAGCTAACATTAGGCAATGCTGGCCCAGTGAAAATTAGACCCTGTGCACCACTGTCCTCTGTCAGGTTCTCAGCAACTACCAAGCAGTGTGGGAATCAACCCCCTAAGAAAAATACCAAGTGGAGAAACAGGACAGCTCAGTTCCAACCCTGAACCGAAGCCCTCTGAGAATGTCAAAGATAAATGTGAAGAATCTGAACAGCACTTTTTCTCTTGCCTGCAAGTTGCGGATGATAGGGAAAGCAAAGACAATGGAGGGTAATATTATTTCTCTGTGTGGTTTGTTCTGAAGTACTTGGTATTTAATAGCAGCTAAGTAAGACAAGAAGGCATAGACTGATTTGGCAGAAAGTTTGTTCTAGTATATAACATAAAACATGTGAAGGTGATCTATTTAACCTCTGCATTTCTACCCTTGCATAGCTTTTAATTCAACAGGAAGTGGGGAAAGACAGCATAAATATTTGTACTTTTGAAAGGGTTACGAAAGGAAGATTTTGTTAGATTGTGACTTACAGGGCTCCTCATACTGAAAAGAACCTCAATGGAGCAGAGGGCTTCTGAGCCACACATGGCAATAGAAATAAAAACAACTAAATAAATACATCTGGGTGGAAGAAATAATGAGAAATCATTTTTTCCACTGTAAAATATGTGTATGTGTGTGTGTAGCTTCAATATATTTTAGCAGAGCTGCAGCTAGTGGGGATGAGTATGAAATCTACAGCTTTCCTTGGATATTAACCTCACTGAGGAATTTTCTTTGTGGACAAGAGCTTGAGTTCCTAGAACATACAGGCTGTATCCTGGGTATTTTATTAATGATGTACCACAGACATGGTTTTATACTGATGAGTATATTATTGAAGTAAAGAACCTTACAAGATCTTCTAATGCAACTAAACACTAGTATCCCAAACCCACAAATTTTTCCCTTTTTGTTTAAATTATTTGGAAACAATGCCATTGAATCAAAAGGAAGAAGGCAGAATTAACAGTGCAGTAAGGAGAAGATAACTTAAAACAGAGTTCTGCATATATTCATTCTACAACCAGTCTCTGTTTACATTTGGAATTTAATAAAATTCTGTTATTGTATTCCCAGGCAATAAAATTCCCACAAAAAATTTAGCCAAAACACAAATATTTTCCTCATCTACAATATGACTGAGTTATTGCTACTCTTGGAAATTTAACTTCTTCTGTTTACTTTAAATTACAACCTGAACATTTTAAATAAAACAAAAGAAGCAACTGGTGTTAAGAATTACGGGCCAAAGCCTCATCAAAAAACTCCTGTTTTTAGCATTGGTAACAGCCAAAGAACTGTGATGTGTAAGGCTTTAAAGTTAGCCTTCCTATTACCTACAATAAACTCCAAACTGGTGTTTATTTTGTTTATTTAGTGATATATAAGGTTGGGGTGACTTCTGGGACAACTTGAAGCCTACTGCTTTTTCAGCTTTCATTAGCATTAGTGGGAATCACATACATGCATCAGTGTCAGAAGAGAATTCATCTTTAAATAAGAAGGTACATTTAAAGATGACAGATTTCTATCAGTGCATTTTACATGACTATGAAAGATTTTGATTTGATCCACACTCAGCGGGGGTGCCCGTTATTCAAACCATGTGGTATCTGCTTGGTATGCAGGGCATAAATACTGCTGCTGTCAGCATTTGCTTTAAAATCTGATGCAATATATTACAAAGAAGATTTGAACAATCATAACTAAAATTTGTTGGGAAGACTTGAAACAAAGGTTTGAATGGAGTTGAAAACTTATGGAAACAATAAAATCTGAAATGTTATAAAAAGAAACTTAGTATCCACATGGGAACTATTCTACAACCTTCTCGGCAAATTTTAATCAGACATGCCTAACAAAAGTAATGCAACCAACTTCTATATAAACAAAAACATGCATACCTCCCAACAAAAGGATTAAATATTACAGTTTACATTTTTTAGAACTACCATATATAGGAATACTCGGTGCAATCTGATGGCACTGAACTTAAAGAAAAATGCATAGCCAATCAGCAAAATAGTTTCCAATACATATCTGTTTATCAGGTCATTTTTTCACTATTTTCCACTGTGAAATCTATATTTACATTAACATTCACACAATGTAATTCTAACAGTTTTATGCCATCTATCTTTATTTGGACTTCTTAAACCTTATGAGAAACTCTTCTGTCCAAAACACATACACTGATAACCATAACCACCACAACCTGCCAAATTTAAACTTATTTAAAGTTTTACTATCAATGTTGCTATAATTTGATATTTAGACAGTTCTGTCAGAAGTTATGAAGGCATTCAGATGAAACAGGTCTTTCCAAAAGAGATCGAAAGATGCACTATAAATTACACAGCAGACACAAGACTTGAAAATATAAATCTGTGTCATAATAAATATTTTATACTACGTAACTTATTGGTGCAGAAGTTTTCAAAGTCTTATGAAAACATTAATACATATAAGCCAAAATTAAAGAAGCTGTGTTAACAACTTCTCAGAGATGAAGAATCCTTGGGGACATTTATCAAAATTTTATAGAAATTGTGACAGTAATAGAAATAAAACCTTCATGTCTGATCTGGGTATTAAAACTCATACCACTTTGACATTCAATCTCTGCTTCAGAAGACTGGTCTTCATCTACACAAAAACAAATCCTTCCTTTTCCACTCAAGTAGCAAAGTCTTCTCTGCCAAGCTTTAGTTGTATTAATTCTAACATATTGAGACATAAAAAGTAATGTGGAAGCATAAGGGAACACCTAAATACACAGCATACAATGTTTCCAAACATGGAAAGGACTACAGTAAGGATATTTCAGATAGTAAAATATATTTTGCCTTATTTATAGTGATGTTAAGTAAAGGAAATTAGATCAGCACTGCAGGATTTTACTAATAAAAATGTCCTTTTGCACATTTAAGATTACCAAGATCTTCAGAAGCAGAAAGAATGCTCTTAGCTGAGGTGAAGTCATTTTTCTTATAGGTGCTCTTTAGTCTGCTGTAGACAGCAATCTGATAACAAGTTCCTAGGCAGACAGACCTGGATCCAGTATGAGTAGACTTTAATTGTGTTCAGCAGAAGGGTTCTAGTATCAGACTAAGACTAGACTTTGCCACCAACTATTGATATATACTTGATTCTGCTTCAAAACAAATTACAGAGCCTTTTGAGATCCTTTCCAAGGTTTTTATAAAAACAGCAAGATGGGTCTTATTGTTAATACATAAAATAATACACAACCACTCTGTGACCACATTGAAATGCTAAACTGTACCACCAGAAAGTGTTTTTCACCAACATGAACAAACACTAAAGACTCAAAGTTTGTTTATGAAGATGAAGACAACTAAGCTGAGTCTGAACTGAGGACAATCACCATTACTTATATTTTATGTCGTTACATAGTCACCATCATATATAGATTCTATCACAAATAATGAAAATAACTTTTAAGGGACATGTTAGTATTAACCAAGGATAAAGGTTCTGGTGACAGGATGCCCAATTGTTCTGATGGCAGAAGAAAAATGTATCTGAACTGTGGTTTTGTCACTTTTTCACTTCTTTTTTTTGGCTTCAACACAGCCAATTGTATTTGCCAAGTCTGTGATATATCTCTATGGAGATATACACAAAAGGAATGCCTCAAAATAGAAAACTCAAATATTTTCCTCAGTTTAACCAATGACAAAGATCCTACAGAAACGTATCAGTTTCAGTTCTCAACTATTTCCCTTCCATTTATATGGATTATTTATTATTTTTGAAATAAAAAGATGGTTTATTAAAAAGTAGTGATGGCACAATAATAAGAAAAAAACAGTGTATTAATAGTAAAGTCAACTGTGCTTTATTCACTGCTTCATTCTCAGCATAGGAAGCCAGCTTCCATAACATAAAAGGACTGTCCAGGTGTGGCGATTTTGGGCCTTCTTTTAAGAATTATTTTCCCTGCCTACTGTATATCTAGACCACTGATGTAATATAGCAAACCTTTATTTTTGTGTTAGACAGATAAATGATGGTCTTAGAGCACAAAGTTTCTTAAAAAGCAATGTTGTAGGGACTTTATTGACCACAAAGCACAGAACTATCCATCAGACATGGTACTAGAATGCATAGGTCATATGTGTTTCCGGCAGTAGCTTTCTATTCTTTTTGACTGCCTATCAACACACCACCATATGGTAAGAAAGACAGCCAAACTCTTCTTGCTGTAAGACAATATGTGCAAAAGCAGTCAGGCAATTTGATGATATAGTCTCCATAAGCAGTGACTACTATCTAGAACTACAATCCAGTCAAAGTCTACAGACAATTAAAATTTTTATTATATGAACACAATGTTCCTAAAGATGTTAATCCTACCTCATTACAGTTACCAATTTTGCACCACTAACACACTTCCTCTCATTTCCTTGCTTTGATGGACCTATGCCATCAGTTCTATCCCTAATACATGACACCTTGTATGTCAGTACCTCATTCCTTATTCTGATGGCCACAATAAATCAGCTAGGGCTAACTATTTTACTGATAAGAGGAAAAAATTTGAGATGCCATTTCAAAGTCTATTAAGGATTTCAGAATAATAGTTTGATGAGCCTGAGCAGAAGGTTCAGACAGGAAAGACTTATATCCAGAGGGATTCTGAGGGTATGCGAATAGACTGGTTAAATCTCCAGCTTTCCAGTACTCCACACTCAGATAATACACATTTCCAAACACTACCACCCAACACAAATCCCTAAGTATAGTATTAGGCACATACTGGCTAAAAATGTGATCTGCATATTCCTCAATGCTGCCATAATTTCCTATTTACAATTACAGATCTTGTTTCAAATCAGGGCCCTCAGAAGCTGGGACAATGGTGGTCGAAGTTGTTCTTTAGGTTTTTTTAAATTACAAGAACTGTGAAAAAACTACAATTGAAGCCATAGTTTGGGTATAAATAATGACTCAGACAACTGGTTTTTATTTTCATTTTTGTTTTCACTGACTGAGAATGTAAATTGAACTTTAGTGCTATTGTGCTTTGTTCTCTCTCTCTGTGAAAAAATGTGTTCTGCATTAAATTGCATGGATAAACTCAAACAGCTCCAAATATCACCCTTCAGCTTTTGTATAACACAAGAGCCAAGAAAAGATAGAGAATGTGGTTTTATGACCAACAGATGGTGTAATTGGTATCATAGATGTTTTTATGTCAAGGGGTCGTAGGTTCAGTCTCCATCTGGAGCCTTCTCAGATCTGCTGTGTAGCTAAATGATTAAAGAAGCTATATTGGGTCAAAGACACAACCACCTGCCTGAGGGTAAAAGAACTGCTTTCTTCATCTAGCTGTTATACTACAGTTGCCTCCCATATTACAGTTTTCAAGCCAACCAATGCAGCAGTTAATAACAACAGGACTGCACAAAATATTCAACACCAATTTGCTCATATCCTTCGAGTTTCTCAGGAACTTTTGACAAATCTCATAAAAGTCTTGTCTTGCTTACATGAGTGAAAAGCCATTCTAACTCAAACTGATAAATAATTGCAAAAGACCAAAATCCAAGGAAAACAAAACAAGTAGGCTGGATAGACCTTGAGAGATTCAGCATTGTTCAGTTGGCCAAGTGGTCTCACACCTCCCAGTCAGAATTAAACACACTTGTACTCTGATGGTAAAACACAACATCAACGCTCAGCACAATTAGTCTTAGCTACAGTTTATGGATTAGGATCAGAATATTAAAAAATGCTCTAATCCTGCAGTATTAGGTTTGTATACGGTTTGCCTGGCTGGTGTACAGACAGATAAAAGGGTGTACAGACAGATCAAACAGTAATTTATGTACACGGTGAGATCATCAGTTTACTTCCCTTGTGGGTAGAGTATCAGCAGTAATAAATGCACAAAACCAGTGAAACTTCAGTGGCTTCACTGGAAACCAATACTGTCACTTCCATGAAGCAGGAATTCTGCATACTCAGAATTATCATTACACAGTGCACTAAACTTGCCTGGCATAGCTCATGATTCAGTTGCTCTCTACAGAACTGGTGCCAGAGAGCTTACCTGGCTAATACTGGAAAGGAGCAAAATATTTCTGTCTAATTAAAAACCACCTTGCAAATTACTAGTTTCATGAAGTTCTGCCACAAAGAATCCTATTACTCGTCACAAACTCTGGATGGCAGTAACCCTGTGCCATATAGAAACCCAGTCCAGGATCTAAATTTTAAAGATAATGACACAAGCATGAGTAAAATTATTTCATTTATCACATTTCATGTGCTCATACGTAAAGGAACAGTAAAGTCAAACTCTTTCAGAATGTTAAAATATTTCCTTATATTCTGTTTTAAGGATTTTCCCATGCTAATAATAAACTTGGTATATATTAGTTCTTTAGAATTAGCTTTTAATTTGTGTTAAAGCTTATATTAAATATATATGTATATTTTCAAAATTTAAACACAATACATATTATTTTAACTGATCATAAATATAAAGAAAACATGTGATCTCATTACAAGCTTTAAAAGTTTCTCTTTCCCTATATGACTGAACTGACAGCTTGCTAGATCACTGTAGTCCCTTGATGAAGACTTCTCTCACAAACCCATATCCCTGAGGTCGAGCTTTAGTATCACAGATCACATTATTCAGCTGTTGATAATATGCAAGATTATGTGCTTCTTTTTGCAGATCCCTAAACAAAATATGCATATGTCTTCAAAAAAGCAGTTGCAAGTGAAGTTTAACTGCATTTGCTTCAATGCTATATATGTTTTTGCATGGGGTGTCATTCACATGATTCATCTTTGCTGGTATAACAAAAACTTGAGAAGCAGCAAGAGGAAAAAAAAAGGTGTATTTTCTCTCTCATACCAAAAAAACATGTATTTCTATTTATTTTTACTTACCACAGGTGGTGAAATATTTTCCTTAAACACAAAAAATATATTCTTTCTGCTGCAGAGCACTTTTCCTAATAGGCTATGCTATGGGAAGGATAACAATTGCCACTTCAAAGTAATAATATGTATTTCCATTCCAGTCATCTCTATGTAGTTGAGACATTTTAAGAAGAGGCAGGATTTATAAAAATGAGTAAATTTAACTGGCCAAAATATCTATACTAGCTACTCAGCACATTGCTTAGACATTTGAGTGCGGACACATGGGAAACATCACCAACATAATCATTCAGCAGCCAAAAAACCAAGTTTGTTAATTTAAGTACTTCTATGTGAATTCATGTAGCCTGTCTTCATGGGTACATTATGTCCTCTTCCTCCACTGTGTCCTCAAATCCATCAAAACTCCCTTTAAGGGATGATAGACAAACACACAATATGGTGTACTAGCAGTCTAAGATTCTTCTGAGACTACTCTTGTTTACTGAAAGTAGAGGGCTGTGTCAGTCAGTCCCTTCAGTCACCAAGTAAGATATTCAAATGTTAAACAGCTTGGGCATTGTACAAGTTTCGTGCTGCCCAAGAACACTTCCACAGTAAACTACACCAAAGGCAAATGCTTTGCTGCTATTTTATCACCCGTTACAACTAAAATTCCTTCACCCACGAGTTAGCTCACCAAATATTTTTTCTGTCCTGCTGGCTGCACAAAGAATCTCTTTGGCTAAAGCAGTACACACATATGCTGAACTGTTAGGTTTTTTCATTTTAAGGCTTGGACTGGCCAAACCTTGTTCAAACCATGCTATTTGATACCACCCTCTATGTCTGGTCAAAACTGTTAGGAGATTGTGGTGAGGTTTTTTGCCTAGCTGTTTTCAATAGCTTGTGTGGGGCTACACCAGGCTGATGACTGGTCACTACTGGGGTTCCCCAAGGCTCCACCTTAGGCCCAGCTCTTTTCAATATCTCCATAAACAACTTGCATTCAGGACTCAAAGGTATACTAAGTAAGTCTGCCAGTGGGAGAAGCTGTCAATTCCCTTGAAAGTAGAGAGGTCCTGCAGAGACCTTGACAAATCAAAGAACTGGGCAATCACCAACTGTATGGCACTTAACAAGGAAAAGTGTTGGATTCTGCTCCAGGGACAGGTCAGCCCTGGGTGTACAGACAAACAGGGGAAAAAATTGCTGGAAAGCAGTGCCACAGAAAGGGACCTGGGGGTCCTTGTTGAGGGCAAGTTGAACATGAGTCAGCAGTGCCCTGGCAGCCAGGACGGCCAAGTGTGTCTTGGGATGCACCAGGCACAGCATCACCAGCAGGGCAAGGGAGGGGATTGTGCCACTCTGCTCTGCACTGGGGCGGCCTCACCTCGAGTGCTGGGGGCTGTTTTGCGTGCCACAACACAAAAGTCAGCAGTGCCCTGGCAGCCAGGACGGCCAAGTGTGTCTTGGGATGCACCAGGCACAGCATCACCAGCAGGGCAAGGGAGGGGATTGTGCCACTCTGCTCTGCACTGGGGCGGCCTCACCTCGAGTGCTGGGGGCTGTTTTGCGTGCNTTGATGAAGACTTCTCTCACAAACCCATATCCCTGAGGTCGAGCTTTAGTATCACAGATCACATTATTCAGCTGTTGATAATATGCAAGATTATGTGCTTCTTTTTGCAGATCCCTAAACAAAATATGCATATGTCTTCAAAAAAGCAGTTGCAAGTGAAGTTTAACTGCATTTGCTTCAATGCTATATATGTTTTTGCATGGGGTGTCATTCACATGATTCATCTTTGCTGGTATAACAAAAACTTGAGAAGCAGCAAGAGGAAAAAAAAAGGTGTATTTTCTCTCTCATACCAAAAAAACATGTATTTCTATTTATTTTTACTTACCACAGGTGGTGAAATATTTTCCTTAAACACAAAAAATATATTCTTTCTGCTGCAGAGCACTTTTCCTAATAGGCTATGCTATGGGAAGGATAACAATTGCCACTTCAAAGTAATAATATGTATTTCCATTCCAGTCATCTCTATGTAGTTGAGACATTTTAAGAAGAGGCAGGATTTATAAAAATGAGTAAATTTAACTGGCCAAAATATCTATACTAGCTACTCAGCACATTGCTTAGACATTTGAGTGCGGACACATGGGAAACATCACCAACATAATCATTCAGCAGCCAAAAAACCAAGTTTGTTAATTTAAGTACTTCTATGTGAATTCATGTAGCCTGTCTTCATGGGTACATTATGTCCTCTTCCTCCACTGTGTCCTCAAATCCATCAAAACTCCCTTTAAGGGATGATAGACAAACACACAATATGGTGTACTAGCAGTCTAAGATTCTTCTGAGACTACTCTTGTTTACTGAAAGTAGAGGGCTGTGTCAGTCAGTCCCTTCAGTCACCAAGTAAGATATTCAAATGTTAAACAGCTTGGGCATTGTACAAGTTTCGTGCTGCCCAAGAACACTTCCACAGTAAACTACACCAAAGGCAAATGCTTTGCTGCTATTTTATCACCCGTTACAACTAAAATTCCTTCACCCACGAGTTAGCTCACCAAATATTTTTTCTGTCCTGCTGGCTGCACAAAGAATCTCTTTGGCTAAAGCAGTACACACATATGCTGAACTGTTAGGTTTTTTCATTTTAAGGCTTGGACTGGCCAAACCTTGTTCAAACCATGCTATTTGATACCACCCTCTATGTCTGGTCAAAACTGTTAGGAGATTGTGGTGAGGTTTTTTGCCTAGCTGTTTTCAATAGCTTGTGTGGGGCTACACCAGGCTGATGACTGGTCACTACTGGGGTTCCCCAAGGCTCCACCTTAGGCCCAGCTCTTTTCAATATCTCCATAAACAACTTGCATTCAGGACTCAAAGGTATACTAAGTAAGTCTGCCAGTGGGAGAAGCTGTCAATTCCCTTGAAAGTAGAGAGGTCCTGCAGAGACCTTGACAAATCAAAGAACTGGGCAATCACCAACTGTATGGCACTTAACAAGGAAAAGTGTTGGATTCTGCTCCAGGGACAGGTCAGCCCTGGGTGTACAGACAAACAGGGGAAAAAATTGCTGGAAAGCAGTGCCACAGAAAGGGACCTGGGGGTCCTTGTTGAGGGCAAGTTGAACATGAGTCAGCAGTGCCCTGGCAGCCAGGACGGCCAAGTGTGTCTTGGGATGCACCAGGCACAGCATCACCAGCAGGGCAAGGGAGGGGATTGTGCCACTCTGCTCTGCACTGGGGCGGCCTCACCTCGAGTGCTGGGGGCTGTTTTGCGTGCCACAACACAAAAAGAATACAAAGCTATTAGAGAGTGTCCAAAGAAGAGTAATGAAGAAGGTGAAGAGTCCAGAGCAGAAGCTATACAAGGAGCAGCTGAGGTCACTTGGTCTGTTCAGCCTGGAGAAGAGGACACTGAGGGGAGACCTCATTGCAGTCTACGACTTCCTTGTGAGTGGAAGAGCAGGGGCAGGCACTGATCTCTTCTCTGTGGTGACCAGGACCCTAGGGAATGGCCTGAAGTTGTGTTGGGGTGGTTGGGCACTGGAGGGTGGCTGGGCACTGGAACAGGTACCCCCAGGGAAGTGGTCACAGCACCAGCCAGACAGAGTTCAAGAAGTGTTTCAGCAATGCTCTCAAGCACATGATGTGACTCTTGGGGCTGTCCTATGCGGGTCAAGGAGTTGGACTTAGATGATCTTTGTAGGTCTCATCCAACTCAGGATATTCTGTGATTCTGTGATTTCTTTTCTTAGCCCACTAGAAAGATGTATCTATAGAAAGGTGTGTGAATACTTAATAAATTCCTTTTGATATCACACACCAAATTCTTCCCCCAGGGTGCAAAAAGTATATATAAATTCACTCATTTGCTAGTTTCTCTGTGATGCAGTTGCATCTAATTTTGCTGTGAGGTAAGACACTACTTTATCCTGCAAACAGTTTCTGATTATGTGACAATTCACAATACAAGTTCACCATTCTCCAACGTACATTGTTAACTGCCTAGACTTTGAAGGGACCCAACAATGGGTGAACAACATTTCTGGAGACAGAACTGATAACTTCTAATTAGTCTCATTACTAATGATAACAAGGATCCTGCTATTTTCTTCACTGCAGCTCCACTGCAGCACCTTGCAGTTAACTTACTACTCTTAACCAGCACCTAATGAGCATTTGTGTTTTCTGTTCAAATTGAAGGCTCCTCAAATACTACCAAATTCCACCTCTGTAAAAAACACCATCTTCCACTGTCTTCACTTCATAGTATTCAAAAAATGTTTCCATTTTTGACCTGTAATGCCAGCATGTCTGACAATGCAGCTGTGATATTTTATCCACACTTAAACTCTATGGTTTCAAATTGGAAAAAATATTAAAATGGAAAGACTAGCCTTCTGTATCTAGAGGTGATCACTGACACCTTGAGTATTTATGCATTTCCACAGACCTCATCTTACACTTAGCATTTACCAGCACTATGCAACAAGGAACTAGGTCATTACATTTTCATCATCATCGTCAAATAAATCAAATTAATTTGTACCATCATATTAAAGCAAACACTCACTGCCCATGTAATTTTCGAGTATCTAACAACACATTTAGTTGTGGTGTCTGTCCTGAAAAATGAATGAAAAAAAGCGGGAAGATGACTGGAAAACAAAAATGCAGGAAACAGCAAAAGCTTCAAAAAAGCAACCTATTTAAATGTTCTAATGTTTTAAAATCTTTAAACATTTTAAAATTCTTATTCTCAAAATAGCGATCAAGGTTAAGCAGTTTTTAAAGTTGAGCAGTTAATGTAATTAGAATTTATTAAAAATTTTCAATAAGCAAATTTAGTAAAACAATCATGCCTAGTTCTTCTATCCATGAAGAAGTCAGGAAATTTATTCTTGCAAATGCTGATTACTGTTTGGTAGCGATTCTTTGTATGTAGCCTGTTTTTGAAAATCTAAAGATGGATAAAAAATAGATCAATAGTATTTCACCAATAAAATATTCTATCAGAACTGTCACAGATAGGAATTTCATTACCATTGGGTAGTCCTTACTATCAGCTACTTTATTAAAGGCCACTTAAATACTCCCACGTTTTAAACCTAAAGGTTGCATACAAAGGTAAAGGGGTGTTGTAGTCTGTTTAGGTTCTGTAACTAGAGTTCACATTCACTATTGACACTAAGGCAAAACTTTACTCTGCACAAACATGATACACAGAACTGAAGCTAGCTTATTAAAAAATATCAACCTGCACAAAGTTAAAATAAAAAAAAAAAATTTGACAAATTCACTGTTGAGAACAGCCATTTCTTTATCTCATCATGTGAAAGAACAGAAAAAGTCCAAACCAGTAAAAATGACAAAAGGCGTTCAAAGTCACTACTCAGGTTATCATGAAGTGCTGGTGTTCCATTACCTTTTTTTATCCTTTCAATCATCAGCCTAACTTGCACTTAAATTCTTGCTCATGCATTCTCTCAACACCTACTGAGACATTGGTAATCAACAATGGGCTTGCTCCAAACAAAATCCAATTTTAATTAGACCACATGTGAAAAATTATTTCCACTTCCTGTTCTGAATTATAGTCACAGAACTACAGAATCACAGAACAGGCCAGGCTGGAAGGGGCCTCAAAAGATCATCTGGTCCAACCTTCGGTGAGAAAGGGAGCCTAGACGAAATTATCCAGCACCCTGCCCACCCACATCCTGAAAATCTCCCATAATCCCTGAGGAGGTTGCTTTCCAGTGACCGACCATTCTCCTCACCGTAAAAAAATTATGTCAAGATGAAACCTTTCCCTATGCAACTTGTACGTATCAGCTTCCATGTGACTCACCTTGAGAAACCCAGTCTACTGGGGGCTGATGGGGTCCATCTGTCAGACAAGGGGAAGAGCATCTTTGCTCATTAGCTTGCCTAGATGGTGAAGAGCTGTGCCAGGGGAGGTTCAGGTTCGATATCAGGAAGAATTTCTTCATTAAAAGGGTTGCCAAACATTGGAACAGACTGCTCAGGGAGGTGGTGGAGTCACCATTCCTGGAGGTGTTCAAGAAATGACTGGACAGGGTTCTTAATACCATGGTCTAGTTGACATGGTGGTGTTCAGCCAAAGGATGTACTTGATGATCTCAGAGGTCCTTTTCCAACCTTAATGATTCTATCATACTGCCCATGTAAGCTGTGGATGACTCATCCCTGGTACTGTTCAAGGCCAGGCTGGATGGGGGTTGGAGCAACCTGGTCTAGTGGAAGGTACCCCTACTCATGGCTGTTGGTACTAAATGATCTTCAAGGTCCCTTTCAACCCAACCCATTTTATGATTCTATTGCCCCTTCTATTCTCCATGTGGCTTATTGTGAAGAGAGCTTCTGCCATCTTTGTAGACACTGTGGAAGAACTACACAGTGGAAAATTGTCCTTCAGTCTTTCTTTCTTCATAGGGCAGGTTCTTCAGCCCTTCAGCCATCTTCATGGTCCTCCTTTGGACCTTCTCCGATCTGTCCTTGTCTTCCTTAAATTGTGGATACCAGAACAGGAGCACAGTCAGACAAATGCTGATTAGAGTGAGACAAGCACTTATTTTTGGCCTACACAAAATATAAGTTAAACACTGGAGTACACATTTCCAATTCTACTTAGGGTGTTCCTTCAACTTCAATACTTATTGGTTTTTGCCAGCTCTCAATCCTTTGTTGGAAAATGCAACTTGGCTATACAAACAGCATGCAGAGCTAAGTGGTAACAACTCTAATGGCAGGGGAAGATAGAGAAATCTTTTCCATAAAATGTGGTAGGCAAAATTGCAGTATTTTATTCTGTAAAGATGTCTCAAAGCTGGGGTATATGTCATCCGGACTCCAGCTCATTGATACACCAGAAATTCTGTTCTGGCTCACTGTTAGCTTCCAACAGTGGTTTTCAGCAAGTGTGTGCTACCTAAGTATTAGAAATTGGACATGTAGAAACTGTCCTTCCCTGATAGATACTCTTCTGCAGACTTAGTAGTTTCTGTGACTTCTACTACGCATGTTTTACAATTACCTAGTACACAATGGACAGGAAACTAAAGTCTGGAAAATCTATCAACAGCAAGACAGAGTAAGTCTAATACCTTATTACCATGAAAACTGCCAAAGAACATAAAAACACAAAAATAAATGTTATCCAGACACTTCCTTTTATTAGGACACTGAAACAGTTTAATGTACAAATGCTTTGTGTTAGTTGTAAATATTTCCTCTGTTTAAGCAGCATTTACAGCTCTGTACATCTACATGTGCACTTCTCCAGTCATCTTAAGATGCAAGACACTTTTGCGGTAGCAACTTCATAGATCAGTGAATGCCAACACTCCACAACCCTGTTTAAAATAATAAAGTCCAGATGGAGTGACAGAAAGGAGACAGTACACCATTCTGTGCATTGACTGGGTTCATATTTCAAAAGTGAAAAAAAATAAAATCAAAGCTATTCAGCCATACGTCTCTTTCTTTCTTAATACCCTCCTTATGCATTTCACCTCCTATCCAAAAATAATGATTACTATAATAAACAGAAAAGGCATCTGTAGTTTTTCCTATAGAAACCATAAAACTACACAAGTAGCAATCATTTATTTTTAAATATTCAGGGAAAATAAATCTCTTTGTTTAAAATAAGAATATATATATCATGTAGACATGTTTCTTCAAGCTAAAATACCTTCAAAGTAGAAATTCTTTCCAGTCCATCCCAGTCCCCATATATTGCAAAACATTGTTACCATCAAGACAATTTCAATAAATGGCCAGCTTTTTACAGTTAAAATGCCTTCATTCTCAACTACCAGATATTAATCTTCAATTAAAAAAATTAACAACACTTATTTTTGATTACTCTCTAAAATACTGGATCTGTTATCCACTTAGCTGAAACTCTGTTCCAAATATTTGGCAACGCAAAATACATAAATTGATTGTAATTAAATTTATTTTCAAAAGATACTCTGAAGTTTGGGATAAGGTCTTTGTGTTTGATTCATTTCACTATTCCTACTCAATAGCTTTCCACTCAACTCCAGTCTCAGGCTCACATCTGAAGAAATGGATGGAAAAATCCCACTTCATCCAAACATAACTACAAAGCAACTAACACAGATTTGTTCATATATCTATCAGCCAAGCGCACCGGGCAGTTAAGCACCTTAACAGGCTTCTGATTTTTCAAATGTCAGAAGTTTAATCAGAATCACCTGCTGTCTCCCTAACCCCAATCAACATATTTCCCCAGAGCCACCCATTTCTTCATCTGCTTGCCATGTCAGAGACATTTATCAAAAAAGTCAAAATGAAGAGGAGCCAAACATGCTTAAACTGACCAGGAATATCCCTCTCCACTAGTTACATCTTATAAGTCTCTTAATTTCTCACAGAGACCATGCATATAACCTGTCAGTAAAACACACACTACAACAGCACTTCAGCTGCTATCAACCAAGGTATTCACATTACTGTGATCCAAATGTTTGTTTCTATATACACTGGTAAACAATAAAAAAGGACAAAGGCAGTTCTACCAATGTTTTAATGATGGGTATGTGTTTGTCAAATGAATCAGGTTATAGCATCTCTTAGCAACATTTTTGAACTTTTATTTCATCAGAACCACTTAGTCACAGCTTCGAAATTGCTAGAAATTTCACACTGCTTCTTGCTACTTTAGTTGTCATCACTGCATTTAAAAGCAAAAATACCCAACAAACCAAGAAAAAAATAACAACACAAACCCATGTATCTAAAAATTATTGCTAGTTCTCTAAGCACAACAAAAATTCCACCCCATTTGCAGACAACCTAATATAAAATGCGAGAATGAAATATAGATTCTGCAACCTAGGATTTCAACGGCAATTGTTATTTGCTTACCTTCCCAGGTTTATCTTAACTCCACAACCATTTAATATGCTGCATTTGAATCAAAGTACCTCATTTGTTCCAAGTTTATACATCAAAGGCTTGACTTTACTCGAATATGCAGGTTTCAATTATCAAGCCAAAAATGGCTCAAAAGCTCAAAGTAGAGCAATAACATTTAATTTCCATTTCTCACAGTCTCTGAGGGTCTTCAAGATTACTGTTCTGCACTTCAGTTCCAGTCTGTAAAATGGGAGTGAGTTCATTCTGCACATTTTTTTCTCTTTTAAATTGTTGGCTTCTCACTGGCTTTTGCTCACAGTTAACAGAGAAAACATAAATGTCAGTGAAATAGGGATGTTCTTTCACATTGGGATGAAGGTTTTTCTGCATTGCACAGATAATGATTTGACTATTTCAAATGTCAAGGAACAATCACAGAAGTGCCCCAGGACAACTTTAGATGTTCTATCTGAATGTATACAGCTGAAAAGTTTTGAAAGCCAGCTTAGAAACAGTCTCTATGAACTGGAGGCAACATAGATTATGCTCACCTAATGTAGAATATTCAACAATATATGGTCGACCATATATTGCATTGCTACAAAATCCAATTGTATAAGTAAAAATCTGAATCAACCATGATTAACTTTATATTTAACAATGATGTTTCTCAAAAATAGTCCTGTAATCCTTGTAGTAGCAACCAAAAAGGCACATAAGTACAAAACAACTCAACACGTATTATTAGGCAGAATACAAAATTTTTAGACAGGCATTCTTAAAGAAAAATCTTGAAATAAAAAGCTATATTTTTCGTTTTATAAAAAGGTACATACTTGCTTACCAGTTTCCTGACTGAAGTAAAGTGACGTATATGTAATGTCCATCTGTGCTTACTAAAAATCCTGACAGCACAACCTCCAGATATTACTATCAATTTACTTGGGAATTTTATGTGCACAGATCGAATTGTGTTTCAGTAGTATTTGTACCATCTAAACTCTTAGTAGCTATCTGTGAGTCTTCCCTGCTAAGGTATAGATGTTTAAGACAAAACTAAGCACACATCATTTTTGTGCTTAAAAGCAGTTTGACTAAGCTAGTATTTAGTTGCTGTTTTGATACCTTGGTTCATTTTCCATGTTGCCTATTACTCCTCTTCAAAACTGGTACGAAGCTCCCCTATCTGAACATACTACATTGGAATTACACAAGTTCACAATTCAGAGGTTTGAATTTGGATATTTTAAAGTTAATAATATGAAAAACCTCACCCATTATATCAAACATGCATATAATTACATATGGAATGCTGGAAGCAAATAGTATTTGATATTAATTTACTGGTTAGACAACAGAACTCTCTGGCCAGGCTTTCTTAAAACCTGGCTGCCAAAAATGGTTAGAGAAAGATACATAAACAAAAAGAACTGAAGTTCTTCCCTCCAATAATTCAATAATAAATGACATAATATAGCACAAAATTATATCTTAATGTGTTATTTTCTTCCTTTTGGAAGAAGTATTAGGAACAGTATATTTTCATCTGGAAGGTGGGGAGGAATAATTCTTTGAAACTTATTTGAAGTTCCCACATCCTGAGAAAATGCAGAGAAAACAATACATTTTACATGGTTTGGGGTGAAACTGAATGTTCATACACATTTTTGAGAACGTTTAAGGGTTTGAGGAAATAAATTTAAAACTTTTTATATTAAACATATGAAAGAGTCATGAATGCCATAGCGATATCCCCATTTTAAGTAGTGCTAATAAATGGTAGAGTTTGAACTAGAACAACACTGTGTTATTCAGCAACTCCAAAATTCAGCATTCTTCCCCTCACTACATTTGTACCTCTCTAGAACAATTTTGCTAGTCAGATTTCAATGCCATCAGTGGAGGAATCTGGAAGTCACTATACAGTGTAAAACACTTATCCTGATAATGTGGTGAAAGAGGAATCCAAAAACCGCAGTCTAATTCAACACAGACTGTGCAGCTTCCTTAAGAAGTGATGCAGCTTTGTCCAGTTCTTGTTCCGTTTGTTCCACTGTTATCACTACTCGAATACTAGGAAAAGAAAATCAGAACATACACAGTAAACTTTACTCCTAGACTTCAGCTTTAGTATTGTTTTGTACTTATTTCAACAAATTAAGATCACTCTCTGGAGGGAAATTATTACAAATTCAAATTCAACCAGAAACAAGACATATGACTAAACAGATGTGGTTAAACTACTTTTTCGCCCCCACTCTGCCTCCCCCCCCCACACATTACAGAAATCTGTTATCTTTTTTACCTACAGAGGTGCAGCTCATGGAAATGTGTGTGCTAACAGGCTACATGCTGATCCCCAAGATACAGGTAGTTTTGATACATTTATTTAATGGTACTAGCAACCTGTAACAGTCACTGAATATATACGTGAAAAATAGAGCCTCTTACATTTTTTTAAGAACCAGCTATTCAATCCAGTCCACTGAACAAAACTCCATCTTTGTATGAAAAGAGATGGAGAGCCATACCCAACAAAAATCAAGTAACACATTAACTTTCTGCTAACCTGGGTGGAGGAAGACATTTTTCTTCTTTCTCCAGATAGCGAGCCTGTGTTAACGCAATACCACTATTCATGCACTACAAATAAAGAAAATACAGTGGTCAGCCTGGGAATTTCTGATGGCTTATCCTTTTGATCACCATACATATAACTAGCTTTTATTGATCTGGTGTCAAGATAAATGCAAGCTCTTTCCCAAATGGAGGTTGGGAAGGTTGTGCAAAATCATTTCTAATTTCAACACAGCTTTAACACATAAAACAGTTTAGGGTGCAGTGTCTTTAATTTTCATCTCCATGTAATCAGACAAACATACTGTATTTATCAGGCAATTAAATCATATTTAAGCATATTTACAAGGAAATTAACTTCAGAATTTCTTTGTTGTGTAGTCTTGTTTACCTGCCACCTGATATATAAAGCTTTCCATTAACCCTCACTTCCTCAAGTGGGACAGAGAACCAATATGCATTGAAGAAGGGAAAAATACTACATACAGAATATGAGATTGTTCACACATAGAAAACACAAGTTCACAAACTCAAAGAAGCAAAGGTTGTCCTTAAATGGTTAAAGTGCACCTCCAGAACACTGTTCTTACTAACATTATAAAAGTTGTCTAAGCAATAGTTTTATATGCAGATTTGAGCACTAAAATAGAGAACAGGAAATAACTATTTCCTGCAGTAAAAGGTGTAATATATACTTTTTAATCCAGAGCCACAGACCTATCTATTGGCAGCAAGAAATGGTTAGAAGATGAACTTTAATAGAGCAATATAATCAGCAAAGAAACTCAGTTTCTTGCAGCATTCCTGCAAGAGAATTCAACAAGTTACCCAATAAGCCTCCTTACCCTTCCTTCATTATTAACATTCAAAGTCAATGATATATTTTAATTACTATGGGGACACTTACATAATCCACAACTCTTTTGAGTAACTTCACATCATTCTCTCGAGATCCACAGCTCTCCTCCAACTGTAAGTGCAATGCTGGAGAAAAAGATTCTCCCACTACTTTTAAACCAGAAATCCTAAAACAAATAAAAAGCCTTTGATGTACATCCTACTTGAAGACGTGTTGAAATTCTAGATAACATCACCTTTCTAAGTGGTGAGTAAGAAAAGATGGATATTTCACTTTACTGATACTAATGCAGACAAAACATATGTGCAATTCAGCTTCCATTACATAGAGATAACAAAACTTATCGAGCAAATGTCTTTATTAAGAAGTTTCAGTAAGTTTGTATAACAATAGTTACTCATCCTTTTGCAAAAAGAATGAATCATTCAAAAATTCTTAAAGAATCCTTACGAAGATGTAAGAGCAATGTCTGTGTTGGGCCTGTAAGTTGCTGATAAAAACCCAGCTAGCCAGGTCAAGTGTTTCGAGTCTACATTAAGAATAATAATAAACTTTTTTATCACTTAAGTGATAAGAAGGAGCAAATGTTTTGCTGGGAGGTTTTGAAAGATTTGGCAAGATTTATGATTTTAAACTATTTCCTGTAGAAAATCTTTACAGCAACATCTGTCGCTTAGTCAGAAGCTCCTCTAAAATTAGTTATATGACTAGAATTGTTCCCTCATCCGTACATAGAAACAGTTGATATTTGGGTTTCTAGATTTTGACTGAATGACTGACATTTGATTGTCATTGTCCTGACACATCACACACATTCAGGACTGAGTTACTCCCATGCAAAAATCTGTATCCAATATCCAAGTAAGACCTCTGGTCTCCAAAATTAACAGGTCATATACATGCATATTAATTATGAGGTGTAATTTTGATTTCTGGACTTTGATAAGCTTGCCTAACACACATTTTAAGAACATTGGGCTCATTTCATGGTAGTATCATTCCAAAGAAATTAGTATAATCAATCATGCATTAGAGATTTTGTATGAGTGTTTTTAAAGGTTATTAATTTCTGTAATATGCAAAAGAAAATTATTCCAGAAGAAGAATTGTAAAATACAATTGCACAATTACTGCACATTAAATGATTGTTGAATATCACAGCAATTTCTGCATCTTTTTAGTATCGATAGCTGACAGGAAAAAAAAAGTAGTTAGTCAGTATAGTCATCTTTTAAAACAGCATAGTGTTAGGAAATTTTAAACCTTATTTGTCAGATAAATTCTAGCAATTTTCTATGTGCCTCTGGAACAATGGGTACTTTATTACTATTTCAACATTCAAGTCAAATATGTAGGAACAATACTGTATTCAAGGTAACTGAAAGGTGCATTGGGTTGTCTGAAAGAATATCAGCTAAGCTTCATTCCAAATGCTTTTATTTAGACAATTTTCAAAATGCTTATCAACACTTTGTGCCACTGAGAGCTATCACACTCTCCTAAACATTTTAATGTGTAAGAGACTTCCTCACTAGCCTGAAGGTATAATCTCATTTAAAAACCTGTGAGGGATTTAAAAAACTTGGACTCTTTTTAGTAGCATAACAGACAGTTGGGAAAGAATAATTTTCCTCCTTTAATACATATATAATTGAGAGTACATATCTCAGTCTAAGCATCTGTAAAACCAGAAACAGATTTGGGCAAGAAAAGTTCTTTAAAGTTGGCATTATAAAGGCATAGCCAAATAAAAGTCTAAAAAGCCCCAAACCCCACACTTACCCCTGTAAAGCTTTGTGCATTCGTTCACATTTGGCCCGGAGAGTCTGAAAAATGTCTACACACAAAAAACAACAACAAAACAAAACAATACAAAAAAATTCAAAACAAAACAGAAGAAGAAAAGGCTTAGATTTCCTGTTTCTACTTTACATTTCTCTAAGATTTCAAATACAGCATTTGGAATCAAAGGCATGTATATCTATTGAACTACTAAGTCTCTTTACTACTCTTCTTAATGTTCCCAGTTCCCACTTCTGCCAGGAAATGACAAGCTTTTAAGTCCTGACAAATGCACTACTTCCCTTTATCTCATTACTCCAGCTGCATATGGAGCTGCTGCTGTTCATGACCATATGGAAAGGATGACACAAACACTTTGTAATGGGACTGAAATGGCAGGTCCAATTTATAAATATCCATAAATACCTATTGCCATGCAGATGCTGCTCGTTGATGCTATCCCCAGTTCACTGCAGATTCTTAAAGAGGACTCCTGGATTTGCAAACCGTGGCTTTTTTACTTAGTGAAGGCTAACCCTACACTACACCTAACAGTCCTGTAACTGACTCTTAATTTTTTCTTGATTCTATTTCACTTCAGAGGACTGAGCATGGGGCTACCCAGTAATTTTCATTTATTTGTCACAAATTAAATACTGCATCTCTGCAGATGTCCTCCAAACCATTGATGCAAGTGAAGGTTAAAACCAAATATACACAATTTGGCCAATTTTGTCCTCATGTGCCTCTCAGCCCCTCCACTTCCTAAAAAAAAAAATAAAATAAAAGTAAAATTCTTTCCCAGGTGTTCTAGCGGCAGGGATTTGGCACTGCCATGGCCTGCACTCAATTCCCCATCAGGAAAAGATTTTTTAAGGCCAGGTTGGATGGGGCTCCTGGTCTAGGTGTCCCTGCCGATGGCAAGGGTGTTGGAACTAGATTATCTTTAAGGGCTTTTCTAGTTGACTCCCAGAGCAGAAATTTCTGTCTGCCAACTTTATACAAATGCCCAGCATTTGGTCCTGCAAAATCATACGCAGTTTGCACCCTGATCATTCCTGAGACTCCTGCCTGAATGCTTAACTAGAGAAGGAAAAAACCTAATTATATAGTGCAAGTGGAAAGGAGAGGGTTGTTCAGTCCTGAGGAAATATATTACCATTTGTTTCTATTTAACCTTCTCTTCCTTCATTTGTGCTGAAGGAATGTTTTTAAGGAAGAGGCATATCACTAATCTAAACAGCAGAATAAAAATTTCTTATTTGCTTTTTCAAAAATCATCCACGTCCCTCTTAGCCTCACATAACCAGCTTATTTTCAGCTGTAAGAAGGAAAGGGAAGGAAAGACTGAAGAAGAAAAGCAGAGTGGGAAATACCATGAAGAAAAAAAACATGCATGCAAAATTAATTAGCAAAAAAATAAAGAGGACATCAGAGTAAAAAGGTGAGGAATCAAAGTAGGGAGAAGTTCAACTTAGTAGTCTGGGGTGAAGAAAGACTGAAGGACAACATTTTCCTGAATTAAGTACCTGGATTATCTTCCATAATATTCAGAGCCTCAATAGCAGCAGCAGCTAACAAAGGAGGTAGGGAGGCAGAAAAGCAATAGCCTTGACCAGACAATCGCTATGGGAGAAAAGCAAAAAAAACGAAATTTTTTTACAGTAACGTAGACAATGTTTTAAAAGGTAATTTACGTGCATATAAACAGCCTCTCCTCCACACCTACAGGTACATGTAAGGATTTAAAAGCAGGTCTCAAATTCATCTACAATATTCAAGAACCAGACAGTTTCTGTATAGAATCAAATACTGCATTATCATCTATATCATACTTGCAAATTGATATTAATAACTAACTCTCATATATAAGTAACTAATAGTGCCAGACTATTTAAAAAGAGATCTGTCTTACCTGATGGTCAATAATAAAAGATCTTCCACAGCAAAATCCACCAATAGAAGCCAGTGAATTTTCCATGTTTGCACTTATAAGATCTATGTCATCAATCTGTCAGTTAAATCAACAAATTACTAAAAGATGCTTTTACTTGCATCAAGACCATTTATAAGTTAATCTATTAAAAATACCATGAATACTAGAGAAATCCACCAAACTATGACATAAAAAAATGAAAGTACAACCGAAATAATAATAATTTTAAGCAATACAGAAAGGACATTGGGAAACTGAGATTTATGGATCTGTAAATAAATTGCATATGATCTCTCTCTTCCAGGCACTGCAATGTGAAGGACACAAAAAGATAAAACAAATTATTTAGATACTAGTGACAATTTCAAAATGCACTCAGTGTGGCAGTTTCCTTTAAGAGTATAAGTAGCCCCACTGTAGTCAGTAGAAGGTAGAATGTGATTAAAATTAAGCATAAACCTAATTAAAACAGTCTGAACATTAGCTACACAGTCGTCTTATTTCACTTGTTAGTTGCAAATATTTTTTTTTTTGCCAGGCTCTGAAAGATTTTGTCTGTAAATTAATTTAATGTAAAAGTCAATTAATTGGAAAGGAATTTAACATAGAAGCCAGTTAATCAGATGGCAGTTGGCATGTATCACAGCAACACTGTTTCCTTTTCTAAATTAATTTTCTCTTTTCCATATTTTGTATTAATTGAAGGCAACAAGACAAAGGGGAAGACAGAATGAATTCTCAGAATTTTTTATTTCACTTCCAAGCTGAATTCAGATACTGTTGGCATGTAGTGAGAGATGCTCCACACTACAAGACTAGCAAACAAAAAACCTCTTCTTCCTTTACCTCGGCTCAGGGGACTGTAGTAGTAAGCAACTGCAAGGATACCATTTTGAATTTCCAAAGTACTCCTCAGCTGCATAAACACCATGAAAAGTAGACCCTTGGAAAAACAGTTTGGCTTAATCTGCTGGTGAAGTACCACAATAACACCTCTGAAAGAACCATTGAAAATTTTATCCTATTTTTCCCCACGGGAGTAAAAGGCAAGAGAGTACAACAGGATGGATATATACTGCAAAGATTTTTCTTATTTACTCCAAGACCTCAAATATTTCTATGCCAGAGTGACACTTCTAAGTGTATGTGGCTGGAAAAGACAGTACTCATTATCTCATTGCATGTCCCAAAAAAGGACAGAATTATGCACTGTAAAAATTCTTTTGTTATCTTCATCACTAAAGATAAGTAAAACTATTTCAAGTAAGCACATGAAAGACTGCGAAGACCTGGAAGCTTTAGGGCTGCTAAAAAACCCCTATATTTAAAAAACCCCGTATTTTAAAACCCCCTATATTTAATTGTCTACTCTACACTAAAAAACTATCTGTTAATGTCACAGGTATTAGAAAACAATTGCACAACTTGCTTCTGTACAAGTCTCTCATTCACAACAAAAAAGTACATACATTTATTCCGAAGTGTTCAGTAATTCCTCTTCCATGTTCTCCAAGGACTCCAAAGGAAAGGCTCTCCTCCAAAAATATTCTAACTTTGTATTTATACTTCAACTTTATCTAAAACAAAGAAAATTATATAAAATACAAGTCAGAATTTGGTGACAAAATGCATGGGAGAGACAAGGTAAAGAAAGACAAGGACAGTATTCTGAATGCTGCATAAAAGTCAGTTCTAGAATTCTGTTCTGTCATTAAGACATTTTAAAAGCCTTCAAAATTATTCCTCAATCTAATACTAGAATAAATTTCACAAATGTTCATATATTAAAAATTCATATATTCATATATTCAAAATCCCTTTTTTTAATAGGTTCTCAAGTACTTTCAAGACGACACATTTCCACACTATTTCTTCCATCATCTACAAGAATAGAGCCTGCACAAAAAGCCATTTTATGCAGAACAGCAAATGAAGTCACTATTTGACATTTGTATCAAGGTTTCTTTGAAACTTTTTTTAGATATAGCCTAGTTTAACGCTCTAGTATCATACAGTGTAGCTGAAAATATAGTATATTTTACAGGATAAAAACTAAGACCACAGTCAGAGATTCATTTTTAAGTCTCGACAGCTTCATCCTAGTCAGAAGTTTCAAAACAAGGTTAAGATTTGGAATCACCATTTCATGAACATTTGAGAAAGCAGGAAGGTAAACAAAAAAACTGCACTGTAATTAAGTCTTTTATGTAGACTTAATTACACAACACTATTATTTCATTAGACACATGCTTTCATATGCAGTTCAAAACACAAACTAAAACCACTTACCAACTCTGGAAGAGGGCAAATGTCTCCTGTGTTCATATACAATCCTTCCACTACAATAAACCTTCGAGTTACACGGGCCTTGCGAGGATTCTTCAGAGAAAGATATGGTTTTAGTTTATATCAAGTGTTACTAAACAAGCAAAGCTCTAAATTTTTTTTTGATAGGGAATATTTTTTTGGAGGGAATGGCCTCTTTTTCAAATAAGCTGTTACTTAAGTTTGAACTTACTTTTCATCTTTAACAAAAGTTGAAATGCCTCACTGGGCTACTTGTCTTTTATTTATTTTGTAATTATTTCAAAGCTTTTGACTTCTACACATGATTTAAGACGCAGTGTTTTGCAACAAATCATAACCAATCCATTTGAACTTTATGAATAAAATAAAACCAGTGCAACTACAGAACAAATACTACAAATCTTGGTCTCTATTACACTCATCATTAGTCTAAGCATTTAGAAGACTTTTCAACAAGTGTTTTGAGCACCAGGATTCACAATGCAGCACAAACTTCTTACAAGTACTGTCTTTGTAGAACACAATGCACAAGTATTCATAGCACTCACATTACAAAGTCCTTGTCTGATCTCTGGATACAGTACAGACCATTAAAATGTCTCTCACTTGTTTCTGCTAAATTTCAATTGGTATAATTTCAGTTTTGCTGTTTTAAAATGCCATTCCTCTGTTATTTACTTTGACCCTTACTGCTGTTTTCTGAACAAGGATATTTAGTCACACTTCTTTCATTTTTCAGTTCTTGTAAAAAGATTCAGAAACATCTATTTGACTTTTCTGTGTGGTAGGTACCAAACTAGTCACAGTCTGCTTTACCAACTCTAATAACATGATCTACCCTTTTCTAGTCAGTACATCTTAGTTATACACACATGGTCTATATTAGGCTCTTGCCCACCAACTTTATGCTCACATTCAGCTAATTACAGTAAGAAACTTTAACCATGTAGCTAATTCAAAGCACTCTGCTCTAACAAACCAAATGTGTTACACAAATTAGTCTGAAAACCACATCTAAAAACTCATGTAAAGATTATCTGACAGTATGTATCTTCCATGAAGGCACGTTAACTAGTATGTTATCCATAAATTTGCTATTAATCAGATCCATTACTGATGTACACTGATGTTAAGCTGATTGACAATTTATCTACTCTACTTTTTCTATGTCTTATCACAAAATCAGCTTTCTTTCAATTGTCTGTAACTTGCCAGCATTCTGCAAACAAATCATACAATCATGATAGCTACTCAATTAATTCTTTTAAAACTAATTTAATAAGTCATCTGTACTTTCTGATCCTGATCCTAGTAACTGCTTTTGGGCATCCTTTTGCATTACTGTCAGAATAAGAAGCAAGCTATCAAACTGACTCAAATTTTTCAAGAGAGAGAGCATCTTAAGAGTGGAATGCATGATAGGGAAAGACTAAGAAAAAAATCAACCATATTGATTCTATAAAGGACTAGCCATTTTTGTGCTGATTTCATAGTGTGGCATTCAAAGTGATAATTAACTTGCACGATTTATTAGGTAAATACAGTTACATAAATTTCTCAGCTCTGTAATAGTATTTAAAGAAAAGAAAAACATTATCTCACTTCAGTAATCTGCCCGTAAAGATATTCCCCTACTACTAATGCCAATGAGCTCAGTTCTAGGGGTTAAGAAGACAAATGCAAATAATTTTTTTTTATTTATTTATCTTAATTTAATAAACAACATTAACTGCTCAATAGAGAGTTATGAAAACCAAGTAACTGCCTTTGAGCACTGCATCCATTCAATTACACAACTCAGTAAAAAAAATGTGGGGGAGGCGGCACAAAAGAGTACAAATATTTCTTCAAAGGAATGGTACCTTTTGATCTTCAGTCTCTTGTTCTTTCAACAGTCGTTCAAGGTCAGCCATATCATTATGCTTAAATAACTTGATGTTACTACGAGATGCTTGTAATCCCTTCTGAATAGCAAAGCAGGCAGCTTCATCTCTGTAAATACAGCGAAGCTTCTAAGTTTGTTAAACATGGTGCAATTATTCAAAGAAAGCTGGCTGTTAGAACTGTCTTTCTTTTGAGCAGATATTTGTACTTAGGTGTAGACAAAACCAGATGTTTTAAAGCACTGTATATTTTATTTACATTTTGAAAATTCATTTCAAAGCTTCTCAATTTTATATGTATTACAGACACTAAAAGCAAGCAAGCAGGTTTTTTCTTGAAATCTGCACTCCTCCTTTTGTTTGTATGTGACAGCAGTTTGAGCACAGCATTCTGTGGACCAGGTACAATACCATAGTAATCATCCCAGAAACCTCTCACTCTATTTGCTCTGGGTCGTAGAAAAAAAGCACAAAGATCTGCCTGTAACATTTTTTGTAGTCCTCCAAATACTCAAAACCTCCATCTTAATATCCTTTGAGAAATAGTATCTCCACGCCCAAAGAACGATCCCCCCATTTTTAAGTGTTGGAACAGCAAATTTCCAACTACAATGGGCTATGCAATTTCACAGCCGCTTAGGCCACCTAATCTTGTAAAAGTGGCAGCTAAAGCAAACCTGCACATGCTAAATGCAGTAATTTCAACCAAGCTGCTTTCAAATACAGTGAGATCTTTTGTCAATGAGAAGGTGAAACAGTATGAGATAACTAAATCCAGGTTACACTGGCATCCTTGAGTAGTGTGTACAATCCTGGTCATTTGTCTCCAAAATGCTGATCCAGAAGATAATCAAAGACAATCAAAAAACATGATTAAATTTATGAAAGAACTGCTGTAAAGAGGTCAAATAGGCTGCAAACCTTATATTTAGAAAAGAGAGCACCGAAGAGAGATTTTGGCAGACAAATACAAAAGCATCACTGTGTTGTAGTTTAACCACAGCAGGCAGCTGAGTCCCACATTGGCACTCACTCCCTACTTCCATGGGGAAAATGCATGGGGAAAATCCCTGTCTAAAAATAAAATGCATCCATAGAAATTAGTACATATTATATTTGAAACAGGTATTTCTTCATATTTTTCATAAAATGTTCAAGTTAACCATTTGCATGCCACAGAAACACTGTGGATATTAAAGACCTAAGGTACTATAAGAATCAGAAGATTTAAGAAAAATCCATCAAGTCTTACTAAATCCAAACCCTCTTCTTTGGCCCCGTAAATTGAGTACTGTTACATTGTTTCTCCCAGTTCTTGAATCATCCCTAGACAAATCATGACTGGCTATTCTCAGGGACCAGATACTGGGCCTGCCAAATCCTTTACTTGATTCTGTGTAGCTATTCTTCTGTTATTTTAATATGTACCAATATTTATCCAACTAAACCATTGCAAATAGGCATGAGGGGAACAACTGTCCTGGAAGAAAGGTGAAAAGCCAGCAGTAAACAGGAGAAAAGCAAGTATTACTGTATTGTTTATTAAGAAGAAAATTAAGTATTTAGAACTACATTAGTATTTGAATGAACAAGTTATTTTGCTTTTTTTGCAGCTGAGTGCCCATGTCTATGCTTTCATGAAGAAAGAAGTAACTGATTTGTAGTATCTGGCAAAGAAAAAATATTTGAACTTTGTACTACATAATAGTTGATCAAAACCAGCAATATTTTTAAATGTTCAACAATATGATTAGCAGTCATGAAAAAGAA
Organism: Ifrita kowaldi; assembly: GCA_013398055.1. NCBI lineage: Eukaryota > Metazoa > Chordata > Aves > Passeriformes > Cinclosomatidae > Ifrita > Ifrita kowaldi. Next base: position 151,047 of record VZRS01013365.1, on the reverse strand, counting down.
AAATTGAAAGGAAAACTATTTAATCTGGAATTTCCCAAGTAGAAAACAATACTTACACAAACACAATGTCCCCTCTCTTTGAATATGCAGGGATAGCACTGGCAATTGTTGCAAATCCATATGAGTATATAATAGCTTCCTCTGTCCTCATGAATTTTGCTAGCCGTTCTTCTAATTCTAAGTGCACATCTATTTGAGAGCAAAATCAAAAATATCTTAGATAGCTAGCTTGTTTTCATATCAAAAAGACTATCATTACTTTTAGAAATCATCTAATTGAAGCAGACAGAACATTCATTCGTAGGACAAGTATTAAAACAAGTAACTTTCCAAAATCCAGTTGCAACCAATCCAGCTTCACTTAAACTGACAAGTAACTAGTCACAAGTTTTGACAGGTCTGAAAATATTTATGCAACATGTTTCTCTAATGTTCTTATGCAAAAGTTGTTAAAATCTACTTGTGATTAGACCACAAATGATGCAGCCTTCTTGGACTGTGACTAGAGAGCACAGTTACTACAGTCAGAAAACAAATTATCTAATTTATAGCAATTAACGAGGTCCTGTTGGCAGACCGTCAGTTCTTCCAAGCTGATGCTTGCACTACATAAGCACAGCTATCATTATAACAGAAAATTGCTCTTGTCAGACTACAAGTCACAAACAATCTCCTGAACACAATTTAGCCCATTGGAAAGGTCACACCTCCAAGCCAGAGATTATTCACCCTTAAGGTATATTGACCCAGTCACACACACAGCATTTCCCAAGCCAATTAGGTCAAAGTGACCAATGTCAGAAATCAAAATATGAAAAATTGCAATACCACATGGTGAGTGGATTGTTGGGGCAAAAAGGTAACCACAGCATTAAGTATTCTGCCTAAGCAAAATAACTTGTATCAGACAAACTGTTATTTTGATTGTCTAACTCTCTTGCCACTGCCTGTTTCTGCTAGCAATAGTCAGAGAATTATGCCTTTTATCAACTGGAAATAAGTAAGATTAAAAGGCAAATAGAGATCATTACTGTGTGACTTGAAAGACCACCACTGGCCAAGCATTACCTTTTAGCAATTACTGGAAGTTCATTGAAACTAAAATCAAATAAGGCAACATCAGTTATGTAGAGATTGTTCCAATAGTCTATGGGGCATGGTTATGTCAGTGTTGCTCTTTCTGACCAGACACCAACAGAAAGGGTGCAGAGAGAAAGGGTATCATAAAAATCCCAACTTTGCCATACTAAATATATCTAGCTTAATTTTTCCCCAAAAGGACACAGTTATCTGTATTTGTTAATAAAAGCAAAGGGTATTTATTCAAACAACAGCCTCCCAATCACAGTCAAGAGGAATTTTATCCATAGCCTGCAAAATATAAAGCCTCAACAATCCTTTCCTAATGTTTACCTGGGCATCGGGTAAAAAAAAATACATCAGGTAAAAAAAATAGATCAGAAAGGAATTGGTTTTCCCACTGCTTTTAAATGAAAACAAACAGTTAACCACTCGTGATTTGGAAGTTTTCTTTCTTTTGCACCCTATCATTTTGATCCAGCTGCACTAGATATACCAAACATTCAGGGACATATAGAATATCCATTCCTCTCCGAAGACTTCAGAAGGAAGTATACTGACTGGAATTATCTCATCTACTTTCTGATTGAGATTGTAAATAGTCCACTTCCAGAATCTCTGTGTATTTTTCTTGTGTCATTGCTACATGGACTTCAGGATCAATAAACAATCTTTGATCAGGCTTCCAAACAGATAGGATGACCTTTGATTTATTGAACAAAAAGCCCAACAAAGATGAGCAATAACAAAAAAATTTATAAATAGACTGGCCACATAGCATTTAAAACTTGCAAGATAAACAACATTCAGTCCAAAATGTTTCTTTCTGAAGCCCTGTAGAGAATAACAAATTAGGAGAAATAAGGACTGAACTACTGTTTTTGGATGGTCAGCTATTGATACCAAATGAGGAAAAATGTTTTGAGTGACCACTTACACAATTTAACTGAAAGAGATGACGAGACTATCACTCTTCAAAATCAGAACTTGCACCCTTCTCACTGAGCTTTATTCAGCAACAACCACCATTACACTAAGCAAGGTCTAGGTAAAAAACAGTGGGCAAAACAAGTTTTGACAGCAAGGGCAGCTAACAAATATATTCAGATGTGTGCTACGGAAAAAAGTTTTGCAAGCCTAAGTAAATTTTGTCAAGGGCAAGAACACGTAAGTTCAAAATGACACACGCTTGGTGTATAATTACATAAGGGGCTGAATGCATTGTTTAACCATGAGGCTGAAAAGTGTTAAGGCAATATTAAGGTTTCATTGTGGTAAAATCCAAATACTATCTGACTCTCCTCTATTGCAATGATTCACTTTAGTCTGGTTACACCACTTGGATCAGTCTTGCTTAACTGAAAACTGCAAATACCACCTGGAGTACTTTTGCACAGAGGAAGACAAGACTGGAACAGCTTTCTATGCAATTATGAAACATTAATAAAGCTAATATTGTTAACAACTATTATGAAATGCCTGTTTAGTGCCTAGCATATGCTCACATGGAAGTCAAAAACAGAAGAAAAGAGAGTTATGGAGAAAATACCCACAAATATTCAGGTATGTGTAAACATACAAGTATTTCATGCTTGTTATAGGATAAAGGCACAGATACATTTTTCAGGGATACAACACAAAGTAAAAATGTCTTAAAAGGGACTCACTAAACCAATTAATTACCTTCAAAGTGGCATAGATATGAAGAACCAAGTCTCCATTCAAAATAAATTATAACACAATTTCTACATATCAAATAGAGATCTCTAATACTGATATGAAATATCAGCTCCTAAGAGGGGATAAAACTGAGCAGTAACAATCAACAACCATCAGTTAAATTCTACATAGGAATGTAAGAGGAAACTGTATAGTTCTGCACAGAAGATGACCCATTTATTGAAGTAACAGCACATGAAAAATTGTGTGGAAAGTTTAAGGCACACAGTGATGCAAGAAGTGATTCCTTTCACAGATCCTAAACCTGCCACACTCAAATGTTTAAAGTTAGGTGAAAATGGGAAAACAATTTCAGATTGAACAAGTAGAGCAGGAGTTTGTCTACCATTTAAAATGAAGCCTCCATTACTTTGTGTGTAAAAGATGATACCTAAAATGGACAAGTATAACATCACTTCTTCTCTAGTGATGTCAAGTAGCAATGCCACAGATTAGATTCCTTGCCTTGTGAAATGGAGCACTTATGCAAAAAATTCAGGAGCCAAAGAATAGCAAAAGCTATAGCTTACATTTTAGGATTAGCCCTCCAAAGAAGACAGGAAACAATCTGAAGAATCTTTCACTTACCAGAAAAAAACAAATTTAACCTGTTTCAAACAATTACTAGAAACAAAGTGAAAGACTTCACAAAATTTAAAATCAGCGTGGATTCAAAAGGTTATTATTATTCCACAAGTATAAGTGGAGCACTTTTTGAGCACTTCAGTGTTTTGGAAGAGAGGGGAAGAAGCCTGTATGAATTCCAACAGCCCACTGCTGAACTGTGATCAATGAGGGAATCTAGCTTCCTATAAGCTCTCTCTGTACCAATCAGTGGGCTATCAGTACATTCCTTGGAAACAAGTTATGGTTCTAAGCTAATGAACAATCTCTAAGACTGGTATCAAGACTCAGCCCTGTTCTGATAGACAGACTTCTATCAAATCAAATTTGGTATAGCAACTAGTTGATCACTTATAAGACTAGTTTGATTAACTAAGAAAAGCTCAAGCTTGTCTTGAATTCAAGTCAAGGCTACAGGAAGCTAACTCTATGAAATAACTTGTGTATAGACACCCTCAGAATTCCATCATCTCTGGAAAGAGACTTGAAAGTTCACAAAATGAGTTGATTGTTTTAGCCTGTAACTGTGCAGTTATTCATGTATAACTCTTCGGTTTATATGCAATATTTCAAAGAATAAATGCCTGTAAAGAACTATTTCCAGAGCTTGATATTTAACAACTTACTGCTTCTAAAGAAGAAGTAAAAAAGCCCCTTGCCTTAGTAACACCTGCTCACCAGGTCATAAAGTCTCTCAATTACAACACTGAAGTTTTCAGCAGTGGAAAACTTCATTCTGACTACAGCATTAGATAAATGTAGGTAATAATCGTTATCACAGAAATCAGACTGCCCCCTTGTGGTCTCCTTAAAAAGCGTAATTCACGCTTACATTCACACTCACAGTCCCCATGCATTATTAAATTCTAATAGGTTTATTTTCTCCTTCTACTATGGTTACCAGAACTAAAACAGATTATAAACTTTGCAATTCTCCTCCAAGACCAGCATCAGAAAGAGTAAGAAAATAGATGAAATAATAAGAAACAAAGCTAGGAACAATAAACGCTACCAATCCTCAACAACTACAGTAAAATGTGTGTTAGAGGATAACTGTTCTTCAGAGCAACAGAAATAACTCTTTTCTTATATATTGGGTTGTTTTGGCTGGCTTAGCAAACTAGTCTGAGCACCTTTAAAGGCAGATCAAAGAAAGTTACTCACCAAAAGTACCATAGAATCCTCTGGGTCCACAAGTGCCAACACCATATTTCTTCAGAGAAGCCTGGGCTGCACTCTTTAATAGGAAAGAATTAAGTGAAATTTTCCTACAGTAGCTCTCTCTTCTATACACTTCACAGTGACAATTCTACACCAATGTACACAGATCAGTTTTTGTATCATGTAACATAACCTGCTTCACAGAAAGTATAATAATGTACTGAATTCTATGAAGTAATTTCACCTCAAAGCTATTTTAGACAAGTGTTTAAGCATCATTCATTTTATTCTAATACTTAAAGACACTAAATACTAATCTAACTTGATAACCAACTAGGTATGCAGTAAGTACACCAGATTAAATTTGGTAAAAATACAAACTTGAATAGCACAGCATTACAATAATCTTCCTTCCTGCTTTTCAATAAGTTACTGATGACGTTCATGCTTTCTGTAGTTATTCTTTGTGCCAAGATAACAGACAAAGTAAAAGAGGAATAATCACACAAACAGAATAACTGGAAGAACTCACCTTAACCTTTTCATTATTCAAAAGTCCAAGGAAGTTAAATGATGCGAAGTTTATACATTCCTTGCCATTAACAGTGATTATATGCGTGGGAGGACTGAAAAAAAATTACAGACCTATTGTTATGAATGAACAATTCTCATTTTCATAAACAGCTAAACAATACAGGAGTTCTGGTTTTCAACAACAGAAGATACACAGGTTTTTCAAGATTCCCTCTTTCTACTTCTTCTGTTGCAGCTACCAATAAGTATTTAAGTTCACTGTCAAGTCACAAATATACTGTACTGTACTCGACAACACCTATATTCCTGTAACTTAATAAGGAAATTGTAAATAGATTCTTGAGATATTTAATGATTCCTTGTTGAAAACATAATTCATAGAAGGATGATCTCTGAAGAGATAAATAAAGTTTCTCCGTTAAAAACAAAGTGATATCTATTTTCAAGAAGAAATACTAAAAATAAAAAGGAAACTTCATTGCCCTTACTTCCAAGAGAAAAATTAATTCAAAATCAATGTTTTTGACATAAAGCAAACTCAGAATACCTATCTTGTACTGGTAGGGCTATTGAAATACAGGTACTAGCTGTAAGCAGACAAAACTATTGTATCAGCCATCACCTCAGGTTTCCAATTGAGTTTAATCTGTAATGGTTTGAGTAATTTATGTAATTAGAAAACAGAGAAAGTGTGAAAATGCACACTGTTAGCAAATGAACAAGAGCATAATACATATATGAATAAAAGGGCAAAAAAATTTTCTGGCCTAAAATATTATGATTCAGGTAAACAAAAACAAAGAAAATTTGAGGTAAGTAAAATATGACCCCTTTAAATACAAGCATCACGTTTGTGTATGGTGTTCTATAAGCAAATCTGTTTTGGCAACTATACACAGCAATACAACAAATTCAAAAGTTTCAATTAATCACTCGGAGTGTAAAAAGTCTCAAATCCAAGCCAAATACAAAACCCTATGTCTGTCCATTTCTGTATCTGCTGTCAAATATTACAGTTGAGATCCTATGCTATTCCTCAGACACAAAAATTTCCATGAGCTTTCCCATGTGGAAAACTAGCATTGAGCAATTTTCTCCGTCAAAATTAAACAGGGCTGCTCAAATGTCAAATGCTTGTGCACAGCTGTTCCAAATCTGGTGGCTGACAATATTTCAATGGGTACATTTGGTGTGCAAAGCAAATAAACTTTTTAAGTCCAAGCTATTCACTGCAAGTTAAGAAAAACACTGAACTGCCTGAATTTCACTTTAAAAAACTCCATGATTTCACATTTTATCTCTTCACTTGAAAAAATTGAGCACATGTTCCTTCAACTAAGCAATTGCAAAAGTTTACTAAACAGCTTTGGAAAGCTTTCTACTAACACAATGCATGTGCATCTTTTGAATGCTGAACCTGTCCCAACAAAGGAGCTGTCCTGGATTACTGCAGTGCATCTTCTGCACCCGAGTAGCATTATAGAAATGTGCAGCAAACTGTCTTGGGGAACTGACTGCCATTAAAAATATGCCTGGATCTGTTCTTCTATCCAGCTTATCAATGAGCTGTACCAAAGTCTGGATGTCCTACTAAGTGAAATAACTACTTAGTTTCACAGATATTCACCAGAGCAGACCTGTATCTATGCATTTTGTCACTAACATGAGATTCAGTATATTCCCAGCATACTAGCAAACCTGGTAAGTTTACAACAATTTGCCTCACAGCTACATCTCTCAAACCTAGAAAACACACTAACGTTCACCAACAACTTGGCCCTCATAAAACTGCAGTCCTCATGAAAACTTGGCCACACTTTGCGATCAGAATTTTACCCAAACTTCTAAAGAAACAATACTGATTAGGTAGAAAACATAAATGGAAAAGGTTATTCCAACAAATAATTATAACCAAAACATGGATGCTGATTGCATCATAAACCCTGCCTTTCAACAGTAAAAACAGCAAGTCTTTGCAAAAGGAAAACCCTGAAACATTTCATTTTCTTATCTTTTCATGTATCTCCCTTCCCCTAGTATAACAGCTCATTAGGTACCATGGTTAGGAACAACAGTTATGAGATACTGAGTGATCCAACTTAAACAGTAAATAATAATACAATTTCAAGTTATAGTCAAAGAACTTGCAAGCAAATCCTTCAGAAATTGTCTTTCAAGGACTGAAAGCATGCCCACTGTTCTTGGGCCTCTCACTTTTAGTGTTTCACATATTGAAAAAATCAGTCACAAAAGAAAATAAAGTTATGAAGGTACTAATGATGTGACTTATTTTAAAGCAGAACAGGAATTAGCACAAAAATTTTGCAGATGTGCTGTTTTAGGAAATAGATTTACATTTTCTGAGTGAGATCTTGTACAACTAAGCTATCTTGTATAGATTAGTTCACAGAAAAGCTACTACAAGAAGTAACTAATTTCTGGACTGTAAAAGCTGCTGTGGGTACCTTCATCATAGGTTCAAGATGGATCACTTTTTTGGTTAGGACATGTCTCTGTGATTTTGGCTTTCCTTATCATTTGGCAACGTTACTTGATTATGCAGAAAGGAAAATACGAACACAGGGCACAAACTGCATGGCCTACTGAGGGAGGAGGAAACCTGCCTCATACACACAGTGAGTCAAAATTTTTACTGAAATACTTCGTTTTCCTGTAGTGGTTATGAGCTTTTATAATTCCCACATATTACTGTAAACATACAGTATTACCAACATAAGTGAGGGTGGTGAGGCACAGGTTGTCCAAAGAAGCTGTGGATGCTCCAGCCCTGAAAGTCTTCAAGACCAGGAAGGATGGGGCTTGGGGCAACCTGATCTAGTGGAAGGTGTCCAAATGGCAATGGTTGAAACGAGGTAACTTTTAAAGGTTCCTTCAAATCTAAACCATTTTATGATTATGATTTTTGTAAATCACCACCCATAACAGACATGAAAATAATTGAAAGAAGACTCAATAAATACGGTCTCCCTAAAATGCTGGTTAAAAAGGGGAAATGCTGTTGAGCTGAAATCAGGATGTAGACATTTTTATTCCTGTATTAATTCTGAAACATGTTTTAAGTTTACAGTCAAAGTTACAGTCTACAGCTGTTGAGCAACTTGTGGGGAAGTAGTCAGTCGGCAGCTTAAATGTTACAAGACAAATGTCAAGTTTTCCCCACAGCCACTATCAAGTTTAATAGCCGCAACACATTAACATTCTGTCACAAAACATTTCCTAGCTGTAAGCACTGGAAAGTTCTAATAATTTAAACATTTTCTGAATCACTCTAAAAGATATATATTTGTTCTGGTTTTTTTAAACATCCAACACTTCTTTTAACTCCAGAGTATTTCTTGTTTCAAAATTCTGAAAAATAACAAAAGAACTGTTCACATCACAGTTAATTAAAACAGGCATCACATTTATATGGCAGACTTTTCTGTGGTAGTGAAGCCATCAGAATGGAGCTCACTATGACAGCAAATGATTGTACTGTCACTAAAGTATTTTTAATTATTAGTGTCAATAGAAGGATATTACAAATGCTTACATGGTAAAAGTTACTGACGCACAAATCTGAAGCTTGTGAAAAGAAGCTTCAAAGCAATTTCTGAAATATTGTGATTTTTGCCTAAGTCATTAGACATTTTAAAAACCTTGTAACACACAAGAAAGTTACACTGAGCCATAAATTTCTCACAAAACAGCTTCTACCATCCAGCACTTCCAATTCTGATTGTCCAAAGAAAAACAACTTTTCATTAAATGTGTGCTGGGTTTGGGGTAGAGTTAATTTTCTTCACAGCGGCTGCTATGGGGCTGTGTTTTGGATTTGTGCTGAACACAGAACTGATAATATAAAGATGTTTTTGTTATTGCTGAGCAGAGCTTACACAGAGCCAAGGCCTGTTCTACTTTTTGCACTGCCATGCTGGCAAGGAAGTTGAAGGTGCATGGAAGGCTGGGAGGAGACACAGCCAGGACAGGTGATCGCAACTGACCAAAGGGTCCAGAGCACATGCCATCATGCTCAGGATATAAAGTGGGAGGAAGGAGGAAGGAGGGCACGTTTGGAGTGGTGCCATTTGTGTCCTCAAGTAACTGCTACATGTGATGAGGCCCTGCTCTCCTGGGGAAGCTGAACACCTGCCTGCCCTTGGGAAGTGGTGAATGAATTCCTTGCTTAGCTCTGCTTGTTTGCGTGGCTTTTGCTTTCCGTATAAAACTGTCTTCATCTCAACCCATGACCCTTCCAATTCTCTCTCCAGTCCCACTGATAGGGGAGTGAGTGGCTGCATGGGGCTTGGCTTCTGGCTGGGGTTAAACCACAGCAAAGTGACAAGTGGCTACACACAAAATAAGTTCCTTTTAAAGTGATTTGTGATGACGTAAGAAGGTGGTATCCACTTTTGGAGGTCTAAGTTCATGTTTTCAGAAAAAATGAAACAAATTAATACCAAGCAATACAGAACCACAATGAAGGCAAAGATACAACATTCCTTCTCCCACCCCCAACATTGGAAAAAAAAATTAACGACAACATTTAAAGTAAGAAAGATTTTCTTAGTAACATGCTCTTGATAATGTTACAAAACCAAGACCTCTTCAGAGGTAAATTCAGACCAGCTCTCCAAAAATGCAATTCATTTACGAAAGGTTTTAAGGATATGGAAAGGCTTAATGAGCAATATGCTTAAAAACATGGATATCAAGTATTTGAGTCGAAATAAGAAACAGAATTTATTTTAGGTACATTTACCCTGAAACAATGTTGTAATTGAGAGCTGGGTGATCTTTTGGCACAGGAGGTACAAGAGGCTCTGGCTGCCATTCTTCAATCAACTCTTCTTTTTCCTGATCAGGAGAAAAGAAATACTGTTTGAGAGGGAATTCCCCTAGAAAATACATTATACAATAATAAAGAGTTGATAACGATCATATGAGAAATTATGTATGCTAGTACACGTCACCTTTCTGAGACACTTAGAGTTTATATTATCTCATGATCTTTAAACGAGAGGCTCAGAATCATGAAATCTGAAAGGCAAAAAGACATAAAGAAACATGGAACAGATGTGTCTGTGTATTAAAGATCTCGTATGCTAATCAAGAGATGAGTAACTAACGTGATGTTCCTGCCAAATTTTAATCAATACTGCTACATTCAACCTGTTAAATATAAAAATTCTCCTCTACAGTTTATGTAATTGAACATGAATTACATAAAAATTTAATAGAGATTGCCTCAATTGACATTCTTAAGTCTTCAACACTGCTGTTTCAACAACAGTGGCATTAAAATACTTAGCAAAGTAACAAATATGTGAGAAGGATACACTGGAGCAAAACTGTCAGTGCTCAAGAAAAGGTAACGACAACTACTAAACCACATATCCTGCACCTAACCACGGAGGAATATTGAGTGCACATTCATTTTCAAAGTAGTACCTAAATTCAGGTTAATCTCAGAGTGGAACCACACCCACAGCCCGAGAGAGAGAGAAAATTCCATCCTCATCTCACAACACTGGTGTGCATCTCTATCCTGTATTACTATCTGGGGGGAAAATTAAAAATCAAAGACATAATTTTACACTAACAGTGCTGATCCACCACACTGCAAGCCAGCAGCTGCTACTGTGCAGTCCTCTCCCAGCCACACATTCCTGTTCCTTGTGCTGGCAGAAGCAGTTACAAAACCAGACAAAAGCCTTACTCAGATCCAGATGAAAAGTAACTCAGCAAATGCAGGATGGGATATGTATCTCAACTAGAACCCACAACAAGAGTCCCAATCCCAACCAAGACTGGTTGATGCTATTGGGAAACCACATCCTGAGTTGCAGTTGCCCAGTAGTATCTTATACCTTTCCACAAGAGTTCAAAGAGTTCTGACAATCATAAAGCAGGATGTATGCTCATGCAGCCTTCATTCTGCTCCTACAGCAGCTGTTGAAAGGCCCCAAATCGCTAATGGATAGTGCGTCTAGAATCAAGAGTTTTACATTCATTTTGGAGCACACGGTAGATGGTTGGTGAGGTTTTTCATTGTGTTTCATTTTGGTTTGGGGTTTTTGTGGGGGAGGGTTGTTGGGTTTTGTTTTAATTAGGCAGCAAAATAATTCAGGTGAGAAGTGGTGCAGCCTGTCAGTTATGGAAGAATAAACAAGAAAAGCTTTATTTGACATCAAATGCCTCAGAGGGAAGGACTTAGGAAGCATGGTGTTTCTTCTGTTTGAGACCTGAACACAGACCATTTGAACAGATTTACAGCAGAGCAGGCAATATAAAACTCCTTTTCTTCAAAGAAAGCAGAATTAAAACTGTGTAAGCATGTACGTAGCTTTTTCATTAAAGTCTGAATTTTTTAGCTAAGTGTACAAAATATCATCAAACAGCTTAGCAACTGATGGTACAAGCTCAGTTAAAATACTTCTGTCCAGGAGTTTAGCTGTAAGAAAAATAGTATTTATAGATGGACACTAACTACAACAAACTAGCACAGTCCAATTGCAGTTGAGATCTATGAACATAAAGATAATGAGCAATTCCTAATTAGTGTTTCTGCCCCCCATTCATACTAATTTCTAAGAAGTTTTCACTCCTTCCTTTAAAATCTTTGCTGCACACAAACTAACAGCATAGGTTACAAGTCACAGATGCCACATGGCAACATCCTGATTTTTCTCTTAACACAACTTAGAATATACAGAAGAATCATTTCAAACAACACCATTTAATTAATTCTAGCTCACATTCATGCTCCTCATCCATTACATAGCATTTTGTTTTTTGATGGACATAGACAAACATTTGCATATTCACATCTCATGTCTTCTGTTTCCATCAGTTCCTAGCAGAGGAGGGGACTGGAGACATTGATGATTAAAATGAATACCAATCTCAATCTAAACCAGCCACCCACCACTGCAGACAGGACAGTGCAAATCCCTTCCTCCTTCCATTCACCAAATACCTCAGTACACTGGCCTGTCCTGCTGACTGTTCAGGGTAAACACAACCATCTGCCTCTGAACAAAAGGACAGGGCAGAAGCAGACTTTCATGCAGTGACCCAACATCAAAGTACTTTTATCTTCAGCCTCCTAAACAGATCAAATTTCACACCAATATCAATAAAAAAAGTTAATTTTCAAACATACAAAGAAATTAAATTTTAAATTCACACTGTAACATCCTCAGTATGGAGTTGATTTGCTTATTTCTCATTAGTTCACTGAGCTGGAAACATCCACTTGATGAAAAGAATGAACTCAAACCCTTCAGTTTCCACTCTCTTGGACTGTAATGTAAATGAACTCATCCCTCGACTTTTCTTCTTGCCCTTTTATAATTATTTTTTATAATTATTTTTAATTTATATAAGCAATAAATAAAATATAAATAACATTATAAAATGCATATATTTTATGGCTAATACACAATAAACATGAAGATATAATCTATAAAATGCTTATAAGTATATTTCATAAATTATAATATACATACATTTTTATACTTATAGCTTTAGGCTTTCTGGCTCTCTGAGCCCTGACCCAAACAGTAATGGAAGCTTGGTGCTGAGGCTGAAGTCCCCACCTCCATGGGTGTCTGTCTGGTGACTTTTCCAGCCCCAGTATCCCTCGGACTCCAAACTCTCTGGCTCTCTGAAGCCTAACCTGTAGCAGAATCTTTGTTTGTGCATATTTATACATAAAAACATCTTAAATCTATTTATCTAAATACACACAGATACCCACACATACATATGCAATGGTTTTGGGTGGTTGCATTCTGCTGTGGATTTTGCTTTTTAGGTAAGGTAAGGTAAATACTTGGGTGTAAACATATTCAACCCAAATTATTTAAAAAGTTGTTTTGTTTACCCAGGTTTTTAAGAAAAAGTAGCAATTTTGTTCATGAAGACAGTTCTTAGCCAGCACTAGTGTTCTGAAACAATGTCATACATGCAGATTCTGCATTAATATCAAAAGATTAATAAAACTTTTTATTTACTGGTCCTCAAATAACAAGTCTTTAATTCCAAAGTGTTTCTAGACTCCTGTAATATAATAGGATAAATTGGCACAAATAATGGGCAGACCAGTTAGAAATTTCTCTCTTTCAATGCATGTATGTATGCTCATACATAAGAGAAATTTTACCTACCTAGGGAGTCTTGGCTCAGAATTACTGAAAACCTTTACAAGAAGAGACTACCTCTGCTATTCCCTATAGAAGAATATCTGATTGGTCTGTGAATGCTGTTCCTGCAAGACAGAGCTCTCAAGGTCTATGTATTTCTCAGCCACACATTAAACATTCGTCTCCAATAGAAACTTTCCAGCCTCCTGACTAGTATCACTCAAATAAAATGTGTCCCATGCTACAACTACAGTGGAAATTCTAAAACCAAAGGAAAAAACTATTCCTCCCATTTGCAAATGGTAAGATGTGACTCTTAGTAGTACTTCAGAGATTTTGAGAGAAAAGCTCAGTATCATTACCATTTACTGCACAGTAAAAGACAAATTGACCTGCAGGGCACCTTCCTTTCACACATAGCTAAAGACTGCCATGCAAACTTCCACAGCCCATTCCAGTCCTCATTATCACTTTGCCACTTTCTGTAGATTTTACTTTGTGTGAAAGCCCATAAGAATCTATGTCTAGCATCCTGTATGGCAACAGACTTATTTACATTTCCTAAAATGTCAAACTATCAGGAATTTACAGTATCAGAGAAGCACTCCACCCTTTTAGTTAATGATTTGGGAGACACTATTTTCTAAAAGAACCAGTAGGAATGCTCACAAACATTGTTACCAAAGCATAAGAGTCAGTCAATTTACAGGTGATTTCTGCACTAGATTTCGTAGTACTCTTGCTACACATTTCACTGAACCTAGAAGCCACCTTCAGGGTGGATTTCTTCACTGTTTTGGAAGCATGACTCCTAAGTGTACTAGGTTGCACAATATATCATCTGTTTCTCATTCCCCAGGACTGACTTGTCCTAACAGAACACTAAGATGGCTGTGCAGCAATTGTATTCTTCATTAATATTTGTTACATGGAGCCAGCTCTGCTCTGGCAACATTCCCAATAATAATTCACAAAGAAACTTCAAGTATCATTACATGAGTGGCTGGCATAAAGGTAGTGTGTGCTCTACCACCTGAGCAGGCCTATCTCCAGTGGCTGTACCTGAGCAACCTAGAATTTCTTTCCAGTGCACTAAAGACTGGAACCAAGCATGACTCAAACTAGAACAACTCAGAAGGCAAATCAGCAGCAGTCTCCCTGCCAAACAGCTGGCATGTTTCTACACATAGATGAACGCACACACAGAAGCCTGGCTGTATGGGATCCCGTATTGTATGAAACTGACTGTACTGGGTGTGGCTGTGATGGTTGCGATTTTCTTCATAGCAGCTCACATAGTGCTGTTACCAAAGCAATGCTGGTAACACACCACAGCTGTATCTCTTGCTGAACAGCCTTTGCACAGTGCTAGCACCTTCTGTTTCACACTCTGTCCCCACAGTGAATAGACTGGTGGATGCCCAAGAGATTGGGAAGGGACACAACCAGGCTTGAACTAACCGAACATAGATTTCATACGACGCCACACAGCAATAAAAGGGAGAAGAGCGGTTTTAAGGAATTTAGTCACCTTTTGCTTGGTCTGATATTGGTCCATCCATGGGAGGTGGTGAGTGACCACCTTTACATCACTTGTTTTGTGTCTTCATCCAGTTTCCTTTGCTTATTAAATAATTTTATACTCACTTGCACGTTTTCTTGCTTTAACTCTTCCTTTGCTTTGTGAGCAGCTGTGCAATGTTCAGCTGCCTACTGGGGTTAATCCACAACACAAACTAGTGTCAATTATGTGCAGATTTTTAGTAAAGTTTAAGGAGAAGGCATGTCTCTGTGTGTTCACAGCTATCCCCCTACACAAATACATAAGCTCTCTTCACAAGAATTATCTACACTGTAGAAAGAGAAATGGAATCATTCCATGACACTGATGTATCAGTTTGCTTAACTCTTCAAACTGTAGAAGATGTATTCACACTCTAACTTCACTGCTGCGTTTATGCTTACTTTCAGTGAACCATCTGTAGACAAGATATTCCCTTCCAAATACAGTACTTCCTAAAGCAACCACATTTCCATCTTCAAAGGTCAGCGATACAGTCAGCTACTCTAATTTGCACCTCCTTCATGGCTAGCCAACTTGAACACAGGATCAGAAAAAAGAGCATTCACCCATGCTTTTTTTTCCACCATCAAGATAAAGGTAACAAGCCTGTGGTGTCTTTAACAGTCAAACCCTTTGCTTCAATACAGCTCCCAGCACTGTGTAACTTTTTGCTTCTGTAACTTGCAACGTGAATCAATGTATCTAGTCTATCTATATACAAAGTAATTCTTGACCATTTGGCATTTTTGCTAGTATTCACATTCCTTTTCACCTTTCAACCTCAGTAAAGTTTGTATAAATCTCAACAGAAGTATCAGAGCGATAACATATTTGCATGCTTCTATTTTTCAAAAAGCCTGTTAACTGCTGTCCAGTGAATTTTAATATTGTCACCCTGCAAAAGTAAGGTTATTTAAGCCTAAGTCATTTCCATGTTTTTCTTCCTGACACCCTTCTAAAAACCCTTGCTTCCACTGAGCTGTGGCAGACTGGCTACATGTGCAATCTCCCAATTGTTTATTGCCCCCAGCTGCAAAGACACAGAACAATTTTCTTCCCCACATAGCACTATTAGAGATTTATCTGAGCACTTTCTTAAATACCTCGGCTTCAGCAAAACGGTCAGTCCTGAATGAAGATGATGACCTTCAACTGCATGATAAAATCCAAGATGCACAGAGAGATACATGAGTGAATTCCTTACTTCGTAAGGAAAAGACAGGTTTCATCTTTTCTGGGTCACCAATTATCCAAGAGTTGCAAAGAGCCTTTTCCTGCCTTTGACTGCAGAGAGAATGACTCTTTAAAACAAAAAAAAAGTATCCTCCAAAATACTTAGAGATGAAAACTATCTGATGCAGGAAAATTGTAGTAAATGAACTATACTAGTTTCTGGTTGGACAGTCAGGGGCTACTTTAAGGCTGTGGCATGTCTTCCTAGGTGACATGAACACTCAGTGTTTCACTGCACTGGAGCTCCCTTTGCATTCATTCCTCCTCTGTATCCTTATCAAAGATGGCAAACTTTGAGTATCCCAGGATCAATTCAAACTCTTCCAAGCACAAAACTGAACCAGCCATTGATTCCTGCTTAGTTCACTTCCTGCCTCCAATCATAGAAGCATTTGGGTTGGAAGGGACATTAAAGTCCATCTGACTCCAATATCCCTGCCACTGGCAGAGACAACTTCCACTGAATCAGGTTGCTCAGAGCCCCATGCAATCTGGCTTTAAACACGTCCACAGATACGGCATCCAAAATTTCTTTGGCCAATATGTGCCAGTGCCTCACCATGCTCACAGTAAAGAATTCCTTCCCAGTATCTAATCTAAACCCACCACTTTGAAGCCATTGCCCCTTGTCCTGTCACTACATGCTATTGTAAATAGTCTCCCTTCATCTTTCTTGTAGGCTCCCTTCAGGTACCAGCAGTCTGCACCTAGGTCACCCCAAAGCCTTCTCTTTTCCAGGCTAATCAGCCTTTTCTCATAGGAAAGGTGCTCCATCACTCTCATCATCTTGATGGCCTCCTCTGGACTCACTCCAACAGGTCCATGTCCTTCCTGTGCTGGGACCCCAGAGCTGGATGCAGTGTTCCAGGTGGGGTCTCACCAGAGCAGAGCAGAAGGGCAGAATCCCCTCCCTGCCCTGCTGCCCACGCTGCTTTGGATGCAGCCCAGGACACGTTTGGCTCTCTGGGCTGGGAGTGCACATGGCTGGGTCATGTCCAGCCTCTCACCCAGCAGCACCCCCAAGTCCTTCTCCCCAGGGCTGCTCTCCATCTGTTCATCCCCCAGCCTGTGCTGATATTGGAGGTTGCTCTGACCCAGGTGCAGCACCTTGCACTCGGTCTTGATAAACCTCATGAGATTCCCATGGATCCACGGCTCTGTCTTGTTCCCTCAGATGTGTCAGCCACAGCACTCAGCTTGGTGTCATCTCCAAATTTGCTGAGCATGCACTTGATCCCATCATTCAAGCCATTAATTAAGATATCAAATAACACTGATCCCAGTACAGATCCCAGAGGGACACCACCTGTCACTGTGTCCATTGGGATGCAGAGACAATGGCCACTACACTTTGGGTGAGACCATTCAGCCACTTTCTTATCTACCTAGCAGTCCACTCATCACATCCATTTCTCTCCAGTTTAGATGAGGGGGGAGACCATGTCAAAGTCTTTACACAAGTCCAGATAAATGACATCTGTAGCCCTTCCCTTGTCCACTGATGGACTCAGACCATCACAGAAGGCTACTAGGTTGGTCAGGCAGGACTTGCCCTCTGTGAAGCCATGCTGGCTGTCTCAATAAATACCTGCTAAAGTGCTCCCTAGTGTTCTAAGCTCGTTTAGTAAGTGCTCCCCAAATGAGGATACTGCCTGCAGTTTTGCTGACATTTATAGACTTGTGCCTACAGTCCTTTCACCCTGTTCACTGATGAATTACACTAAGCACGCATCCTTAATGTGCATCCTTAGTGAGAATAAGATCAAAAAGCATGCAAGCACATGACACAGATAGGAATTACATATAACCATTACAAATACCCATAAATCTCTTTCACAAACTTTCTTTAATACCATGAAGAAATTTCAGTATTTTATCCTATTTATAAGGGATATCACTACTCTGAAGCTCAAATAAACTAATCCAGGGACTCTTCAAAACAAACTTCACTCATTTCTGATAGTCTACAGCCAGAAGTCAGGAAGAAATTCCAGTCTTCACAAGTATGGCTTTTTTTTCTTTTCTCGGGACAACGACATTGCAAAAGAAGAAAACTGCTGCTAAACCACAATTTTTGTGGAACCCACTGTAAACTCTCAGAGTTACTACTTCTAGACACCACATATACAGATTGACCATTTTCCCACCGGATACAAACTTACAGTTCATTTTGCTTGGTGAGTGTTTTTAACATAGCTTTCATTTTTAAAATAAAGCCCTCCATTAAGTAGAGCTAATGCCAGCTTTTCATAGCTTAATAGTCACTGTCGCATCAGTTTTCCTATTTCTCAGAGTCTCAAACACAGTGCTACTTTAAAAGCACAAACTGACATGTTTAAGCAATAAGCAGTTCCTGAGGCCAAAGTAAGCTCACCCTTTGAAGTTAAAGAAAAAAAGCAGAACCATTTATAATGCAGCAGTGGTTCAACAGCCAAATGCGTCAATTGCTATAAACTAAAGAGAAACTTTTTTTCACCATACCTTAAGTGTTAGATCAGATCGCTCTTGAAGCTTGTATGTCTTGGAGAAAAGAAGTCTGATTATCCATAGTATTAGAATTCCTTCTAAAATGAGATGGTAAGCAGGAGCCTGAAAACAGCAGTACAAAAATTATTCTAAAGAGAATTCTATTTGAAGCAGAGTGGCACAACACAACCATTTTGTCCCTACAAGCACACTCAGAAAAAAACCCAAAGCTGATCATCAGCTGATATATCTCTAAATCATTTAAAATTATAACTATGTGAAAGTGGAATATTTTGCAGCTACTACTTGTAGCTGTTAACTTGAGATTGAATGGATTTAGCCTGTTGTTCATAAACAAGGCACGTTCCGAACTGATAACTGATTCCAGTTCCACACAATTCGAATACTGAGAGTAAAGGCAAGTAAGTCATACAGGTTGCACCAGTCAGCACCAGTGAGGGCAGAAGATTTTCAAAACAAGCAGAAGTATCCTGAGAACCTGAAGGTCTGTGTCACCTATACAAAGCCACTTCAACCCTCCATTTTTATAATTTACAGACCACTAGCAGGCACAGCTAGTATTTACAAAGAAAGCCAATTCTGTTCTCATAGCCAGCTTCTGTCAGGTTTACAGGCACTTTGATCAGGTATAAACCAACTGAATCACCTCAAGTAGTTTTGTCCTTGTGTGCTTTACTCTTGTGTGGACACAATGTGTGGGAATACACAAAGCAAACCAGAACACAATAGTTGATCCAAGTTAAAGTTAGCCTCTTTCGTGCTCGGGGGTTAAAATCAGGGTGCTCTGGCAGCACAGCTAGTTTGAAGTAGATATGGAGTTATGGCATCAGCACTGGACACCTAGTATTAATGAGTTCAGTTATTCCATTTTGGAAAGGTTCCTGTCTATTATTTTTAAAAGACTCGAAGTGCACACAAACAAGCGCACTCCCTCTTCAAGTCAGGGGAATTGCTCCCACACAACAACATTTTTGGTGGTATCTGACCTGCCATCAAAGTTGAACTTACCACACATCCAGAAACTAAACTGGACACAAGTTTTTAAAACCAGTAAAAAAGTCCTATGGCATATCAAACTGCAAATAACAAATGTTACCTGTTGCAGAGTACTTTACAGTTTACGATACATATTAAGACACAAACATACATATGAATACATACATGACTTGTATGACATGACATCTAAAGAACACACAGTATACTCCCACTGAAATCCCTGTGCTTTTCAGTGCCTACAATTATCCTGGATTCAGTGCGCTAGAGCGTGCTACCTGCTTCATTAAATGAGCACTTCTATATTTGGACGGCAAACCTTGCATACATGCTTAAAAAGTTACCACCCTTTGCCAAAGGAAGGGACACAAAAACACCGCCTATCATCAGGACATCCTTTTTAACATCACGAAACAAAGCCCGGGTACAAGCATGCACAGCTGATCTTCTTCAGGAGGAAACTCAAGCCTGAACATTTAAACGCCGTTTCCTCCTTTGCAAACGACGCTTGTATGTTACAAACCCTGACCCCAGTAAAATACTGAAAACCTTAAGGCTTAATGCTCTGCTACACGCCTTAAGTGTCGCTTTATAAACTTGGAGAAATAAGACATGTGTCTATATTTTCAGTATATAGCCGTGGTGCACTCACACATATTCACGATTCGGCGAGTGCAGCCCGATCCCCGCGGCACTGACCCGCACCCAGC